>OY294053.1:18270762-18361330 GCA_958510825.1 Brachypterus glaber
TATATATATATATATATATATATATATATATATATATATATATATATACATCACACTATCTATTTTGCTTCATTACATATTGCGGTCAAATTGCGTCCTGCAGAAGGAGCTAGTTTAGACATTATTGACCTAAAATATATTGTTTAAAAAAGGATTTCGAGTTGATTGGTATATATTTTATTGGAATTATCTTATTTTTCAAATATACATTTTTTTCATTATTGCCAATATTTTGACTCCGTTTATATTAGCGATCATTATGAATCCAACTTGTATATCTGGCTTTCATATTACCGACTATTTTACTTCCATTTCAACATACAACTTTCATAAGCTGCACTATTTTGCTTCCGCAACGTTGCCAAGCTTAACGTACTATTTTATAAGCAGTTCATTTGAAACACTGACAGACTATTCCGCATATATTTGAATATTATATTTTAATGGTTTAATTTATGTTTATTTTTTACCTGTCGTTTTAGTTGCTGGATTACTCATTTTATATACTTGTTCACTCGTTAAAAAACAAATAGCGAATAAAAAACCAATATATTAATAGCATCCATCCCTATCCAAAAAATTTAAAGGTACACAACCTGGATTTACACTAGTATAGTCAATTCAAACAATAACTATTTTTGGGGGATTATTAGGGTAGGTTTATTATAATCCCCCCCAATGTTCCCGGGGCAACTTAAAACATGACATGTGAACCGGGCACTTTATTGGTTATTTTTGTTCCAAATGTAAAATGTAGCATAGAGTATAAAATCGATTTATGTTGAAGGAAAAATTAAATTATTACCATCAAATATAATTTTTCTCGGGTGCCCCCTGGTTGTGTTTTTCTAGTGTAATAGAAATGTGAAATTTAACATGGATATAAAGTACTCCATATCCATGAGTTTAATGTTTAATCAATGTAAATTAAACAAATATAACATTTATATAAAGTTGCGCTAAAATTATTATCGGATCTCCGTAATATACGGAGTCAAAATATATTATACGGAGTCAAAATATTATATACGGAGTCAAAATAATATATACGGAGTCAAAATATAATATACGGAGTCAAAATAAAAAATATATATCGTCGATTCAAAGGCAATTGGAAAATTAATGGTTTTAAACATTAGGTATAAAAAAACAAGGCATTATTTATATATTTAAAGTATTGTATGTAAAATGAAGCACTGCACTTGTTCACTCTTTAAAGGCATGCCGAATAAAGAACCACATAACCAAGATTACTAATCCCCACATATTAGTCCCCACCCAAAAATTTAAAGTACACCCCCTGGATTTACACTAGTATAGTCAATTAAAACAATAACGATCTTTTTGGGCATTATTTGTAATTTATACTAGGATATTGTTTATGTTGTTTAAGAACAGTAACAAAAATCAAAACCTATTCAAAAATAATAGTGGCCACCGGGGCACAGTAACCATATTACAATCTTAAAAAGTATTGCGTTATATTTGGCAGATAACAAAAAGCACAACCAGGGGGACAAATTATATTTGATGGTTTAGTCAGATGCTGGCGGCGGTCCGACGTTGAGCCGATGCAGTATTTCGATTATCATTAAGCCGACGGCGGACCGACGTTGAGCTGATTTAGTATTTCAATTATCATTTGCCATCATTTTGCCGACCGACGATCAGACGTCATTCCAACGTCAAAAAGCGATGATCATTTGCCATCACTTTACCGCCCATCGGCCGCCGAATTATTTTTTATTGGGTAGGTTTATTATAATAAAAAAAATTCCCCAATGCCCCCGGGGGCACGCTTAAATTATTCTGACGCTTCCAAATAATAATAAAAACTTAAAACATAACGCGGCCCCGGGCACTTTATTAGTTATTTTACTTCCAAATGTAAAATGTAGCATAGAATATGAAATCAATTTATGTTCAAGGAAAAATAAAAATTATAACCATCAAATATAATTTGTCTCCGAACTGCCCCCTGGTTGTGTGTTCAGTTATCTCGTTTTCTAGTATAATAGAAATGTAAAATTTAACACGAATATGGAGTATTTAATGGTTTACGTAACACATAAGTTTATATAAAGTTATGTAAAGTTGGCTCCAATATTATTTTCGGGTCTCCGTAATATACGGAGTCAAAATATATTATATGGAGTCAAAATATTATATACGGAGCCAAAATATATTATTATACGGAGTCAAAATATTATATACGGAGTCAAAATATTATATACGGAGTCAAAATATATTATACGGAGTCAAAATAGAAATAAAAAATATCTAAGGTTAATATAATAACTTAAAAAGTATGGCGTTATATTTTTCGCAATCTATAACACATATATAAAATTCAATTACACTTTTGATACTCTATTTTTTATTTTTGTATGGAAATAGTTTTTTAGTACATCGCTATGTTTCATTTTAGGCAGTAAAATTGTTCTATGCTTCGAATTTTTTTTGTGATAACTTCGCCAATGACTAAGGTAAAGTAAAACTTTTTGTTTGTTAGTTTGAGTTATTTAAGTAAAAAATGTATTCCACGATCCCCTTTCTATATAAAGTTCAATTTGAATTTTGCCACTCTATTTTTATTTTGTGTGTAACAGTTTTTGAGTACGTGTCATTTTAGGCGGTAAAATTGTTCTATGATTCGATTTTTTTGTGATAACTTCACCAATAACTATGGTAAAGTAAAACTTTTTGTTTTGTTAGTTTGAACAGGTATATACCTAAGTAAAAAATGTATCCCACGATCCCCTTTCTATTTAACTCGTTTAAAAGTTAAGAGGGGGCTACTAAACCATTTATAATTTAAATATGTACAACTATTTGTTCTTTTACCAATTCACGAAAGTTAGGAATTCATGTACCAAGACAATATTTAACAATACAATGTTGCCAAGCCGTCGGAAACAAATTAGTCGTCAATATGAAAGCGTATATTGATGATTCGTATATTGATCAGCGTGCGTCAGCGCCTCTATGTTTCAAAAGGTTGAACTAAAACCGACTATTTTGCATCCGATTAAACGTTAAATTTACAGGCGTACATACGTCACTCTACAAAACTATTAGTATTAGCGGAATAGTTATAATGCTATGTCTCACGTAATATAAAAAAAAGAGTTAAATATGGTTTAATGGTCATTTTATAAAGAAAAACTATTTTGACTCCGATATTCGGAGTCAAAATAATTCCGGAGTCAAAATGTAATGTACAGGAGTAATGTGTGGACTCAATTTGGTCGGCCGGATATATATATATATATATATATATATATATATATATGTCTAACAGTGAGTTCCAGGACATGTGTACATCCGTTATACTCGTATACATAACGTGTACATAAGGTTTACATGATCATACCTTAGGTTAGTTTTTACTTTTCAGTGAAAACATTAATATGTATATGATTATTTTGCACTAAATTAAAAAAAATGTGTATGTCCTGGAAGTATGCTTTACATCCAAATAAATACTCAGTTATATTTTGACGAAAATGTTATGACAAAATAGTAAAATAGTTTTAAATGCATTTATTTTTTTATTTATTCTTTTATTCATTATTATATTATTCACAGCGCTAGCGCTAGAATAATATTATACGGTAGTTTCGAATTTAAAGAAAAAATCAAAAATCGTCCTAGACAAAAAATTGTTGAACATAAATTTGTTTCATGAAAAAATAAGCAACTGTCCGTTTGTTTGATTTCACGATTTTTGTAGACACGATAACTCAAGAAGGAATAATCCGATCGTATTGAAATTTTTAGGAAAAATTAGGTTCTGTGAGGGGAAGATCCCTATTGTTTTTGAAAGTGATCCCCCAAAAACAAAAAAGTTATGGGGGGTTAAAAAAATAAACGATAATAGTGAAAGAAAATTCCGATTAAAGTAATTTTTTTAGGAAAAATTACATTAATTATAAGTAAAACAAAATAAAAAAAAAACAATAAAATTTATAAATTTAATTAATAAAGCAAAACCGCCCAGCTCTCGGAATCGACCAGAACATTTAAAGGAAAAACTATTCATTTTTTTTAAGGAGCTGAGTACGTACATGTTGAACAATGGTAAAATGCATATTTTAGTGAAAAAAAAAATAAAAAAGTTTGATAGGCGGCGCAGGATGAGCGAAAAAAAAAAAAACGAAACCAAACGAAGTTTTTTCAAAAAATAATTTTTTTCAAAAAAGTTTCTTTTTTTTTGTAAAACGAAAAAAAATAACAATTTTTTTTTATAAATTTACTTAATAAAGCAAAACCCCCAGCTCCTAGAATCGACCAGAACATTTAGAGGAAAAACTATTCATTTTTTTTAAGGAGCTGAGTATGTACATGTTGGACAATGGTAAAATGCATATTTTAGTGAAAAAAAAATTGAAAAAAGTTTGATAGGCGGCGCAGGATGAGCGAAAAAAAAACGAAACCAAACGAAGTTTTTTCAACAAATTTTATTTTTTCAACATTCAAAAAAGTTTCTTTTTTTTGTAAAACGAAAAAAAATACATTTTTTTTTATAAATTTACTTAATAAAGCAAAACCGCCCAGCTCCTAGAATCGACCAGAACATTTCGAGGAAAAACTATTAATTTTTTTTAAGGAGCTGAGTACGTACATGTTGGACAATGGTAAAATGCATATTTTAGTGAAAAAAAAAATTAAAAAAGTTTGATAGGCGGCGCAGGATCAGCGAAAAAAAAACGAAACCAAACGAAGTTTTTTCAAAAAAGTTTCATTTTTTTGTAAAACGAAAAAAATAACAATTTTTTTTATAAATTTACTTAATAAAGCAAAACCGCCCAGCTCCTAGAATCGACCAGAACATTTAGAGAAAAAACTATTCATTTTTTTTTAAGGAGCTGAGTATGTACATGTTGGACAATGGTAAAATGCATATTTTAGTGAAAAAAAAATTGAAAAAAGTTAGATAGGGGGGATGAGCGAAAAAAAAAACGAAACCAAACGGAATTTTTTCAAAAAAAAAAATTATTTTTCAAAAAAGTTTCTTTTTTCCTGGCTTTTTTCGTAAAAGGAATATATATATATATATATATATATATGTCTAACAGTGAGTTCCAGGACATGTGTACATCCGTTATACTCGTATACATAACGTGTACATAAGGTTTACATGATCATACCTTAGGTTAGTTTTTACTTTTCAGTGAAAACATTAATATGTATATGATTATTTTGCACTAAATTAAAAAAAATGTGTATGTCCTGGAAGTATGCTTTACATCCAAATAAATACTCAGTTATATTTTGACGAAAATGTTATGACAAAATAGTAAAATAGTTTTAAATGCATTTATTTTTTTATTTATTCTTTTATTCATTATTATATTATTCACAGCGCTAGCGCTAGAATAATATTATACGGTAGTTTCGAATTTAAAGAAAAAATCAAAAATCGTCCTAGACAAAAAATTGTTGAACATAAATTTGTTTCATGAAAAAATAAGCAACTGTCCGTTTGTTTGATTTCACGATTTTTGTAGACACGATAACTCAAGAAGGAATAATCCGATCGTATTGAAATTTTTAGGAAAAATTAGGTTCTGTGAGGGGAAGATCCCTATTGTTTTTGAAAGTGATCCCCCAAAAACAAAAAAGTTATGGGGGGGTTAAAAAAATAAACGATAATAGTGAAAGAAAATTCCGATTAAAGTAATTTTTTTAGGAAAAATTACATTAATTATAAGTAAAACAAAATAAAAAAAAAACAATAAAATTTATAAATTTAATTAATAAAGCAAAACCGCCCAGCTCTCGGAATCGACCAGAACATTTAAAGGAAAAACTATTCATTTTTTTTAAGGAGCTGAGTACGTACATGTTGAACAATGGTAAAATGCATATTTTAGTGAAAAAAAAAATAAAAAAGTTTGATAGGCGGCGCAGGATGAGCGAAAAAAAAAAAACGAAACCAAACGAAGTTTTTTCAAAAAATAATTTTTTTCAAAAAAGTTTCTTTTTTTTTGTAAAACGAAAAAAAATAACAATTTTTTTTTATAAATTTACTTAATAAAGCAAAACCCCCAGCTCCTAGAATCGACCAGAACATTTAGAGGAAAAACTATTCATTTTTTTTAAGGAGCTGAGTATGTACATGTTGGACAATGGTAAAATGCATATTTTAGTGAAAAAAAAATTGAAAAAAGTTTGATAGGCGGCGCAGGATGAGCGAAAAAAAAAACGAAACCAAACGAAGTTTTTTCAACAAATTTTATTTTTTCAACATTCAAAAAAGTTTCTTTTTTTTGTAAAACGAAAAAAAATACATTTTTTTTTATAAATTTACTTAATAAAGCAAAACCGCCCAGCTCCTAGAATCGACCAGAACATTTCGAGGAAAAACTATTAATTTTTTTTAAGGAGCTGAGTACGTACATGTTGGACAATGGTAAAATGCATATTTTAGTGAAAAAAAAAATTAAAAAAGTTTGATAGGCGGCGCAGGATCAGCGAAAAAAAAACGAAACCAAACGAAGTTTTTTCAAAAAAGTTTCATTTTTTTGTAAAACGAAAAAATAACAATTTTTTTTATAAATTTACTTAATAAAGCAAAACCGCCCAGCTCCTAGAATCGACCAGAACATTTAGAGAAAAAACTATTCATTTTTTTTTAAGGAGCTGAGTATGTACATGTTGGACAATGGTAAAATGCATATTTTAGTGAAAAAAAAATTGAAAAAAGTTAGATAGGGGGGATGAGCGAAAAAAAAAAACGAAACCAAACGGAATTTTTTCAAAAAAAAAAATTATTTTTCAAAAAAGTTTCTTTTTTCCTGGCTTTTTTCGTAAAAGGAAAAAAAAAATATATAAATTTAATTTATAAAGCAAAACCGCCCAGCTCCTGGAATCGATCAGAACATTTAGAGAAAAAACTATTCTTTTTTTTTAAGGAGCTGAGTATGTACATGTTGGACAATGGTAAAATGCATATTTTAGTGAAAAAAAAAATAAAAAAGTTTGATAGGCAGGATGAGCGAAAAACCAAACCAAAACGAAACCAAACGAAGTTTTTTCAAAAAAAAAATTTTTTCAAAAAAGTTTTTTTTTGTAAAACGAAAAAAATAACAATTTTTTTTATAAATTTACTTAATAAAGCAAAACCGCCCAGCTCCTAGAATCGACCAGAACATTTAGAGGAAAAACTATTCATTTTTTTAAGGAGCTGAGTATGTAGATGTTGGACAATGGTAAAATGCATATTTTAGTGAAAAAAAAAAAATTAAAAAAGTTTGATAGGCGGCGCAGGATGATCGAAAAAAAAAACGAAACCAAACGAAGTTTTTTCACCAAAGAAATTTTTTCAAAAAAATTACTTTTTTTTTGTAAAACGAAAAAAATTACAATTTTTTTTATAAATTTTTTCAAAAAAATTACTTTTTTTGTAAAACGAAAAAAATAACAATTTTTTTTATAAATTTACTTAAATAAAGCAAAACCGCCCAGCTCCTAGAATCGACCAGAACATTTAGAGGAAAAACTATTCAGTTTTTTAAGGAGCTGAGTATGTACATGTTGGACAATGGTAAAATGCATATTTTAGTGAAAAAAAAATTGAAAAAAGTTAGATGGGGGGATGAGCGAAAAAAAAAACGAAACCAAACGGAATTTAAAAAAAAAAAATTATTTTTCAAAAAAGTTTCTTTTTTCCTGGCTTTTTTCGTAAAAGGAAAAAAAATAAAAAAAATATAAATTTAATTTATAAAGCAAAACCGCCCAGCTTCTGGAATCGATCAGAACATTTAGAGAAAAAACTATTCATTTTTTTTTAAGGAGCTCAGTATGTACATGTTGGACAATGGTAAAATGCATATTTTAGTGAAAAAAAAATAAAAAAGTTTGATAGGCAGGATGAGCGAAAAACCAAACCAAAACGAAACCAAACGAAGTTTTTTCAAAATAAAAAAAATTTTCAAAAAAGTTTCTTTTTATTTGTAAAACGAAAAAAACAACAATTTTTTTTTTATAAATTTACTTAATAAAGCAAAACCGCCCAGCTCCTAGAATCGACCAGAACATTTAGAGGAAAAACTATTCATTTTTTTAATGAGCTGAGTATGTACATGTTGGACAATGGTAAAATGCATATTTTAGTGAAAAAAAAAATTGAAAAAAGTTTGATAGGGGGCGCAGGATGAGCGAAAAGAAAACGAAACCAAACGAAATTTTTTCAAAAAAAATTTTTTTTTTTGAAAACATTTCGTTTGGTTTCGTTTTCTTTTCGCTCATCCTGCGCCCCCTATCAAACTTTTTTCAATTTTTTTTTTCACTAAAATATGCATTTTACCATTGTCCAACATGTACATACTCAGCTCCTTAAAAAAAATGAATAGTTTTTCCTCTAAATGTTCTGGTCGATTCCAGGAGCTGGGCGGTTTTGCATTATTAAGTAAATTTATAAAAAAAAAATTGTTATTTTTTTCGTTTTACAAAAAAAAAAGAAACTTTTTTGAAAAAATTTCTTTTTTGAAAAAACTTCGTTTGGTTTCGTTTTTTTTTCGCTCATCCTGCGCCCCCTATCAAACTTTTTTCAATTTTTTTTTCACTAAAATATGCATTTTACCATTGTCCAACATGTACATACTCAGCTCCTTAAAAAAATTAATAGAATCGACCAGAACATTTAGAGGAAAAACTATTCATTTTTTTTTAAGGAGCTGAGTATGTACATGTTGGACAATGGTAAAATGCATATTTTAGTGAAAAAAAAATTGAAAAAAGTTTGATAGGCGGCGCAGGATGAGCGAAAAAAAAAACGAAACCAAACGAAGTTTTTTCAACAAATTTTATTTTTTCAACATTCAAAAAAGTTTCTTTTTTTTGTAAAACGAAAAAAAATAACAATTTTTTTTTATAAATTTACTTAATAAAGCAAAACCGCCCAGCTCCTAGAATCGACCAGAACATTTCGAGGAAAAACTATTCATTTTTTTTAAGGAGCTGAGTACGTACATGTTGGACAATGGTAAAATGCATATTTTAGTGAAAAAAAAAATAAAAAAGTTTGATAGGCGGCGCAGGATCAGCGAAAAAAAAACGAAACCAAACGAAGTTTTTTCAAAAAGAAATTTTTTCAAAAAATTTTCATTTTTTTGTAAAACGAAAAAAATAAGAATTTTTTTTTATAAATTTACTTAATAAAGCAAAACCGCCCAGCTCCTGGAATCGACCAGAACATTTAGTGGAAAAACTATTCATTTTTTTAAGGAGCTGAGTATGTACATGTTGGACAATGGTAAAATGCATATTGTAGTGAAAAAAAAATAGAAAAAAAGTTAGATAGGGGGAATGAGCGAAAAAAAAAAACGAAACCAAACGGAATTTTTTCAAAAAAAAAAATTATTTTTTCAAAAAAGTTTCTTTTTTCCTGGCTTTTTTCGTAAAAGGAAAAAAAATATATAAATTTAATTTATAAAGCAAAACCGCCCAGCTCCTGGAATCGATCAGAACATTTAGAGAAAAAACTATTCATTTTTTTTAAGGAGCTGAGTATGTACATGTTGGACTTTTTGTGAAAAAATTAAATAAAAAAGTTTGATAGGCAGGGTGAGCGAAAAACCAAACCAAAAACGAAACCAAACGAAGTTTTTTCAAAAAAAAAAATTTTTCAAAAAAGTTTCTTTTTTTTTGTAAAACGAAAAAAATAACAATTTTTTTTATAACTTTACTTAATAAAGCAAAACCGCCCAGCTCCTAGAATCGACCAGAACATTTAGAGAAAAAACTATTCATTTTTTTTTAAGGAGCTGAGTATGTACATGTTGGACAATGGTAAAATGCATATTTTAGTGAAAAAAAAAATTAAAAAAGTTTGATAGGCGGCGCAGGATGAGCGAAAAAAAAACGAAACCAAACGAAGTTTTTTCACCAAAGAATTTTTTTCAAAAAAATTACTTTTTTTTGTAAAACGAAAAAAATAACAATTTTTTTTTATAAATTTTTTCAAAAAAATTACTTTTTTTTGTAAAACGAAAAAAATAACAATTTTTTTTTATAAATTTACTTAAATAAAGCAAAACCGCCCAGCTCCTAGAATCGACCAGAACATTTAGAGGAAAAACTATTCAGTTTTTTAAGGAGCTGAGTATGTACATGTTGGACAATGGTAAAATGCATATTTTAGTGAAAAAAAAATTGAAAAAAGTTAGATAGGGGGGATGAGCGAAAAAAAAAACGAAACCAAACGGAATTTAAAAAAAAAAAAAATTTTTTCAAAATAGTTTCTTTTTTCCTGGCTTTTTTCGTAAAAGGAAAAAAAATTAAAAAAATATAAATTTAATTTATAAAGCAAAACCGCCCAGCTTCTGGAATCGATCAGAACATTTAGAGAAAAAACTATTCATTTTTTTTTAAGGAGCTCAGTATGTACATGTTGGACAATGGTAAAATGCATATTTTAGTGAAAAAAAAAATAAAAAAGTTTGATAGGCAGGATGAGCGAAAAACCAAACCAAAACGAAACCAAACGAAGTTTTTTCAAAAAAAAAATTTTCAAAAAGTTTCTTTTTTTTGTAAAACGAAAAAAATAACAATTGTTTTTTTATAAATTTACTTAATAAAGCAAAACCGCCCAGCTCCTAGAATCGACCAGAACATTTAGAGAAAAAACTATTCATTTTTTTTAAGGAGCTGAGTATGTACATGTTGGACAATGGTAAAATGCATATTTTAGTGAAAAAAAAATTGAAAAAAGTTAGATAGGGGGGATGAGCGAAAAAAAAAACGAAACCAAACGAAGTTTTTTCAAAAAAAAAAAAAATTTTCAAAAAGTTTCTTTTTTTTTGTAAAACGAAAAAAATAACAATTTTTTTTTATAAATTTACTTAATAAAGAAAAACCGCCCAGCTCCTAGAATCGACCAGAACATTTAGAGGAAAAACTATTCATTTTTTTAATGAGCTGAGTATGTATGTTGGACAATGGTAAAATGCATATTTTAGTAAAAAAAAATTGAAAAAAGTTGGATAGGGGGCAGGATGCAATTTTTTTTTTTCAAAAAAGTTTCTTTTTTCGTAAAGCGAAAAAAAAAATTAAAAAAAACTAAAAAAATATAACTTTAATAAAGCAAAACCGCCCAGCTCCTGGAATCGATCAGAACATTTAGAGAAAAAACTATTAATTTTTTTTAAGGAGCTGAGTATGTACATGTTGGACAATGGTAAAATGCATATTTTAGTGAAAAAAAAAATATAAAAAAGTTTGATAGGGGCGAAGGATAAACAAAAAAACGAAACCAAACGATATGTTTTCAAAAAAAAAATTTTTTTGAAAAAATTTCGTTTGGTTTCGTTTTCTTTTCGCTCATCCTGCGCCCCCTATCAAACTTTTTTCAATTTTTTTTTTCACTAAAATATGCATTTTACCATTGTCCAACATGTACATACTCAGCTCCTTAAAAAAAATGAATAGTTTTACCTCTAAATGTTCTGGTCGATTCCAGGAGCTGGGCGGTTTTGCATTATTAAGTAAATTTATAAAAAAAAATGTTATTTTTTTCGTTTTACAAAAAAAAAGAAACTTTTTTGAAAAAATTTCTTTTTTGAAAAAACTTCGTTTGGTTTCGTTTTTTTTTTTCGCTCATCCTGCGCCCCTATCAAACTTTTTTCAATTTTTTTTTTTCACTAAAATATGCATTTTACCATTGTCCAACATGTACATACTCAGTTCCTTAAAAAAATTAATAGTTTTTCCTCTAAATGTTCTGGTCGATTCCAGGAGCTGGGCGGATTTGCTTTATTAAGTAAATTTATAAAAAAAAATTGTTATTTTTTTCGTTTTACAAAAAAAAGAAACTTTTTTGAAAAAATTTCTTTTTTGAAAAAACTTCGTTTGGTTTTCTTTTTTTTTCGCTCATCCCTGCCCCCCCTATCTAACTTTTTTCTATTTTTTTTTTCACTAAAATATGCATTTTACCATTGTCCAACATGTACATACTCAGCTCCTTAAAAAAAATGAATAGTTTTTCCTCTAAATGTTCTGGTCGATTCCAGGAGCTGGGCGGTTTTGCTTTATTAAGTAAATTTATAAAAAAAAAATGTTATTTTTTTCGTTTTACAAAAAAAGAAACTTTTTTGAAAAAATTTGTTTTTTGAAAAAACTTTGTTTGGTTTCGTTTTTTTTTTCGCTCATCCTGCGCCGCCTATCAAACTTTTTTATTTATTTTTTCACTAAACTATGCATTTTACCATTGTCCAACATGTACATACTCAGCTCTTTAAAAAAAATTAATAGTTTTTCCTCTAAATGTTCTGGTCGATTCCAGGAGCTGGGCGGTTTTGCTTTATTAAGTAAATTTATATAAAAAAAAATTGTTATTTTTTTCGTTTTACAAAAAAAGAAACTGTTTTGAAAAAAATTCTTTTTTGAAAAAACTTCGTTTGGTTTCGTTTTTTTTTTCGCTCATCCTGCCCCCCCTATCTAACTTTTTTCAATTTTTTTTTTACTAAAATATGCATTTTACCATTGTCCAACATGTACATACTCTGGTCGATTCCAGGAACTGGGCGGTTTTGCTTTATTAAGTAAATTTATAAAATAAAATTGTTATTTTTTTCGTTTTACAAAAAAAGAAATTTTTTTGAAAAAATTTCTTTTTTGAAAAAACTTCGTTTGGTTTCGTTTTTTTTTTCGCTCATTCTGCCCCCCCCCCCCCTATCTAACTTTTTAAATTTTTTTTTTCACTAAAATATGAATTTTACCATTGTCCAACATGTACATACTCAGCTCTTTAAAAAAAATTAATGGTTTTTTCTCTAAATGTTCTGGTCGATTCCAGGAGCTGGGCGGTTTTGCTTTATTAAGTAAATTTATACAAAAAAAAAATTGTTATTTTTTTCGTTTTACAAAAAAAAGAAACTTTTGAAAAAATTTCTTTTTTGAAAAAACTTCCTTTGGTTTCGTTTTTTTTTCGCTCATCCTGTGCCTATCAAACTTTTTTGTTTATTTTTTCACTAAAATATGCATTTTACCATTGTCCAACATGTACATACACAGCTCCTTAAAAAAAATGAATAGTTTTTCCTCTAAATGTTCTGGTCGATTCCAGGAGCTGGGCGGTTTTGCTTTATTAAGTAAATTTATAAACTAAAAATTGTTATTTTTTTCGTTTTACAAAAAAAAAGAAACTTTTTTGAAAAAATTTATTTTTTGAAAAAACTTCGTTTGGTTTCGTTTTTTTTTTCGCTCATCCTGCGCCGCCTATCAAACTTTTTTAATTTTTTTTTTTCACTAAAATATGCATTTTACCATTGTCCAACATGTACATACTCAGCTCCTTAAAAAAAATGAATAGTTTTTCCTCTAAATGTTCTGGTCGATTCCAGGAGCTGGGCGGTTTTGCTTTATTAAGTAAATTTATAAAAAAATTTATAAAAAATTGTTATTTTTTTCGTTTTACAAAAAACAAACTTTTTTGAAAAAATTTCTTTTTTGAAAAAACTTCTTTTGGTTTCGTTTATTTTTTCGCTCATCCTGCGCAGCCTATCGAACTTTTTTAATTTTTTTTTCACTAAAATATGCATATACATACTCAGCTCCTTAAAAAAAATGAATAATAAAGCAAAACCGCCCAGCTCCTAGAATCGACCAGAACATTTAGAGGAAAAACTATTCATTTTTTTTAAGAAGCTGAGTATGTAACGTTTTCAAAAAAAAAAAAAATTGTTGAAAAAATTTCGTTTGGTTTCGTTTTTTTTTTCGCTCATCCTGTGCCCCTTATCAAACTTTTTTCATTTTTTTTTTCACTAAAATATGCATTTTACCATAGTCCAACATGTACATACTCAGCTCCTTAAAAAAATGAGTAGTTTTTCCTCTAAATGATCTGATCGATTCCAGGAGTTGGGCGGTTTTGCTTTATTAAGTAAATTTATAAAAAAGAAATTGTTATTTTTTTCGTTTTACAAAAAAAAACTTTTTTGAAAAAATTTCTTTTTTGAAAAAACTTCGTTTGGTTTCGTTTTTTTTTTCGCTCATCCTGCGCCGCCTATCAAGCTTTTTTAATTTTTTTTCACTAAAATATGCATATACATACTCAGCTCCTTAAAAAAAAAAGAATAATAAAGCAAAACCGCCCAGCTCCTAGAATCGACCAGAACATTTAGAGGAAAAACTATTCATTTTTTTTCAAGGAGCTGAGTATGTACATGTTGAACAATGGTAAAATGCATATTTTAGTTAAAAAAAAATTGAAAAAAGTTTGATAGGGGGCAGGATGCAAGTTTTTTTTTCAAAAAAGTTTCTTTTTTCGTAAAACGAAAAAAAAATTAAAAAAAAAACTAAAAAAATATAACTTTAATAAAGCAAAACCAGCTCCTGGAATCGACCAGAACATTTAGAGGAAAAACCATTAATTTTTTTAAGGAGCTGAGTATGTACATGTTGGACAATGGTAAAATGCATATTTTAGTGAAAAAAAAATTGAAAAAAGTTTGATAGGGGCGAAGGATGAGCAAAAAAACGAAACCAAACGAAATGTTTGGATACCCTCCTTGAAAAAATTGAATGGTTTTTCATTTAAATGCTCTGGTTCATTCCAGGAGCTGGGCGTTTTTTTTTTTTTGAATTTTTGAACATTACTCGAATAATATAATAACATTAAAATTCAAGTAACTATACCTAAAAATCTATAAGCTTAAAATGTTTTGCTTAAACGCGACGACTATATTAATAATATTGTCCTGGAACTAGTTCCAAGACACTAAATGTCCCGAAACTATTTCCAAGACAGTCCTGGAACTATGCGTTATACATATAGGACTTCCAAGACTGTCTTGGAAAACGATAAATGTCTCGGAACAAGGGGTTAGGCCACAAAAAATGTCTCGGGACTCGAGGTTTGTCATATATATATATATATATATATATATATATATATAATATTTGTAACTTTTAAAACGTGTGGCAGAGGGCATATCTAGTAAAGGAAGCATTCTATAGTTTGGATGAATTTTTTAACGCAAACATTGGGAACATCACAATTTAGTGTCACAGCCCCTAAATTTTGCTGTTGTCTTTTTTTTTTAATTTTGTTTTGTAATTTATTTTTAATTAACTGCGCTAATTTGAGTCTAAAGAGTTTATATGACTTTTTTTTTATTTTTTTTTCTCAGCCACAGTTGAGTTTTTTTTCATTTTTTTGCGCTTTTTTTATATAAGTGATCGACCACTTATATTTTTTTTTATCTTTTTCGGTAACACTAACTTTATATGAACTCTTTACCGGCCTCTTTCTGGTGTAAATGCACGATGCATTAATTTTTTTTACGTATTTGACGAGTGTAAGACATGAAATATGTTATGAACACAATAAATATCTTGAATCTTTAGGGGGGATTTTTCTTTTTTCTTAAATGGAAAGGGGGGTAATGTGATACATCATTTAAAAGCTTATCAAATTTTTTACTGGGCTGTATATTTTTTTAGACTTTTTTTAGGGTTTAAAATTCGATTAAAAATGGAAATGGAAATGGATTTTCTTCAAAAATTAACAATTTTTGAAAATTTATTCATTTCATATTGTCAGTCGTAATATAAAAATTCCCCGTGTTTACCAAATCGCGAAACCTAGTGTAAATTTTCTTAAATAAATATAAGCAAGAATGATAGTTAGGTATTTATATTTACCAATCAATTAACCCTTAACTGGTGAGGGTTGAATCATAACACAACTGGTGCCATTTAGGACCCCATATTTCAAATTTAAAAATATTCTAATTGTTGTTGTTTATGTTATTTTTAGTGTCAATGTAAACCTTACTGTTTATTTAATAGTCTGATTTAGAAATTAGCTTCTAAAAAAATAACAGGTGGAAACATTAAAATAAAATATAATTGGTGTCGTTGGCTCATGCCCTCAAAATATAAAATAATTTATTATGACGGGGTCACGAATGGCACCACGTCACCAGTTAAGGGTTAATACGCATTCCTGTTTCCCCTCTTTAGTTCATAGAGGAGCGCCTAAATAGTGAGGTCCATGCCGCGCCGTGCTGAACTGCGCATGCGTCCTAGGGGGTGACCATTTTTCAATACATTATTTTAAATACAAACCAATTTTTTACAACAAAAAAAAACAAACAGGCGCAAAACCAACGTTAACGAAAACCAACACCCCTTATTAAAAAAAAAACAAACAACAAAAAAACCAAAACAAACTCGGCACGGATCTCCCGATTTAGCCGATTGTATTCATAGAACAAACAGCGTCCTCTTTTGGCGTGCGTACGAAAATAATGAATGGGAAAAATTTGTTTTCGATGCTTTATACGTTGTGTTTTTAATTTGTTCAACCACTTAATGATTTTTTTACGAGAAATTTGCATTGAAAAGAGCTCGATTTATTAGCTATTCCAATTTATTCATTCGGATTTATTTCTTTAATCTTTTAATGAATATATGTTGGTAATTACGGTAGGATAAAGTGATTTTACATTGTTTTCCAGTAATAATTACTGGGTAATTATTACCCACTTTAGTTTGATTTGCTGGTTTTATCAAATTTATTCCACAGTTTGTAAATATTATTATTATCTTAAAAACTGTTAATGAGGATGATCCTTCCAAAAATATCACAAGTTTCCATTTTTAAATCGTAGATTAACATCATCTTCAAACAACCAAAGATTTCCTTTGCTAGATATACTTTTTGAGATAAGCATACCATTGCCAACTTTACACTAGCCCCATGTGTCTACTAAAAAGAAATGTCAACTAGTTTTTTCTAGAAAAATAACTTTACAGATCTTAGTAATTTGATTGGACTTTTTAGATCATTTTCTCCTAACTTTATCAGATAGAACAAATGCATTTAGTATGACAATTAATTTTTTGACAATTTTTTGAAGGATTTAAAATAAAGCAGAACCCAACGCCATATTTATTTAAACATGTTTTCAAAAGGGCAAACAAAAACTATAAAACTGGCTATATCTCAAAACATCTAATTTGCAGATAGGACAACTTCTGTTAGGGCAGTATAGGCCTCCCCAGACCTTCCCAAACTACCCTATGCAGTGGTAGTTTTGTCCACCTTTCACCTCGTAAAAACATATCCGCCATATGGAGAGAATAATCCTTCTTTTATTAAAATTAGTTTATAAATATTGGAAGGGTGAGGAGGTCAAATCTGGCAGCTAGAGTTAATTATGCCAAATTTTAAGTTAATCATTTTTTTAGTTTTTGGCAAAAACTTTTTGCTCAGCTCTATGGACAGATGTCAATTAAAATTAAAAGGATTTCGCAAGTCATAAAGATCCATAAAAAGTTTATCTAAAATGATAATAAAAATTAAAAAACATAAAAAATATATAAATCTTATAATTTCAATACATTTTAGCCTATTGAGTTTGGAAGCAAAGTAATTGAAGACTATACACTGAAATTAGTACTCGAGACTAACGCGTTATAAAGTCTAGTCTAAAAGAAGTAAACAGTTAAGCACACCTTATTATAAGACTCTTAGCATCTGAAGAAGAGTGAGTTTATTAGATTTACTTATAATATTTCTACTTCTTTTTATATAAAATAATGAAAAAATCTTGCTGTTAAGAACACTTTAATAAAAAACTAAATATATATAAACAGTGCCAACGTTTCGAAGGTAATATTGTCCCTTCTTCTTCAGGGTAAAAATTAAAAATAGAAATAAAAAATTATATAAATTTAAAATCTAATTGTCAAAAAACTGATAGATGAAAATTAATTAAAATAGGTAAAGGTGTATTTTTAATTTTTACCCTGAAGAAGAAGGGACAATATTACCTTCGAAACGTTGGCACTGTTTATATATATATTTAGTTTTTTATTAAAGTGTTCTTAACAGCAAGATTTTTTCATTATTTTATTAGATTTACTATAATTTTTGATTGAGACCAAAAATTTTAATAAAAAATTACATTACATGAAATTACATGTTTGCTTAACCTCGTACTATTCTACTTAATTAAGCATCCCCTAAGTCCAGGGCTTGTATGGGCTAGAAGTAGACGGAACCACTGGCTTTAACTGACTTTCGAACCAGTTTTTAGGGTGTGTCTATTTTACCTGTCGCCTCCGACAAATTTCAATTATTAATTAATTGAAAAAGCCTAAATGCGCTTGAGTTCTATTCTCACCTGGTGAGAATAGAACTCAAGCGAGTCGACGATTACTTCGTTTAATAATGAATTAGACGTATGAACCCATTCGGCTAGTTTTCCCATTAGTAATTTACTTAAGTATGACTTGAAATTTGAAAGTACATTTAAGTTTCAAGTCCCAAGACAAAAACTGGACTCTTGTTTTCTAGGTCTAATTAAAATGTTTGAAGAGTAAGCTATAAATATATAGCATTTTATATTTTCAACGCTTGTTAAATACCAGTAGCCCTAAAAGACCACCAAAGTGATTTCAGTCGTACCACAATGATAAAAATTAAAAACTTAATGGTTTAACGTATGAGTGGTAAATTGTATTAATTTTAGCTTTATCAGCATCGAGAGATCTTGACCAGTGTTCAATCAAACACGATGACAAGCGAAGATTAATACTTTTTTTTTAATTCAATCGAGGACTGTCCATCGATGTTACAGGGGTGTAATAAATGACATTAAAAAAAAATTGAAATTATATCCTTGATATATTTTTTCGGCCCAAGGTTTATTAATTTTATTGATATAAAAAAAGCGTTTGATATGTTTGATCATTTAAAAATATAGAACGGAGAGGGAAAATAACTTTAAGTAAAATTTAGATTTCTAAGGACCTGCTTTTTAAAACAGATATATTGACAAAAATATTAACTATACAATAAAAAACCATTAACATCTTCGAAATGAATTGTTTGGACTTGGATAATATGGAAAGGCTTAGAAGAATAGAATAGAAGAAGCCTGAAGAACTTCCTTGTTTGAACAGTAGAAAATAAGTCAATAAAGCTTGAATGTAGAAGAAATTCATTAAAGAACTAGATTATTTTATATTTCTAGGATATATAATATTCAAAATTAGTATGTGAATAAGCAAGGCACAATACAGGAAAAACCAGCTTTTACATAATTTAAAAGCTTTAAATTAAATTATATGGGCCCTGTCCTGATTTATGTTTAGTAAGTGCTTGTAGTAGCTTTTATAACTTTGATAGATGTCACTACTGTCCAGCCTTTGTAACTTGCTTATAGACTCCTTGTGTTGACAAAATTATTGAAAATCCTCTTCAAATTTATGCTTAATCATCTCAAGAAATTCGTTATTATATATAATTATTATATTTATATTTCTTAATATTACATTTAGTCACTACTATAAGTTATTGATTTTTTTTTATTCTTTATTAAATAAATTTTATGACAGTATGATAAAAGACAGCCTGTAATAACCTATTAAAATACAACACGCTTTTATAAATTAACAAAATACAAGATGGAAAAAAATTACTACTAGTTAGGTACTCTTCAGAATAAATGGCCTAGTTTTGAGATAATACAGTTTAGAACTGAGATATCGATAGTCTGTATATTAATATATAAGGTTAGTTTATGCAAATGGAGCTAACGAAAAATTTAAGTAATTTTAGGCTTATTCTGCGCATGCCGCAATTATACTTACGCATGCGTAGTATAGACCTAAAATTACTTATATTTTCCTTTGGATTGTGTAAAAACTGAGGGTGAAATGCGAAAAAAAAAATCAACTGTAATTAAGGACCAGCGCTATATAAAGATATATTAGGTTATTCCTTTGCAAGCTCTTCTGACTAGATCTAGTATTTCTTCTCTGGAATGCTGTAGATACACCTTTACCCTAGTGAGCGCGCGATAGCATTTTGGGAGAGCAGTTTGACTATATATTCATAGAAAGTTCATAGCTTTGATTTGTGATTTTTGTTCGAGAGTAGAATACATGCGGTAAACACACACCGTACGTGTTAGAGTGTAGAGCAATTCAATACTAATTACTGACTGAAATTGGTTCGCAGACCGGAGTGAACGCTGCCGTTCGAAGATCAAGTGCCAGAAAAGAATCAAATATACATAAAGACAAAAAAATATCTTGAAAACAAAATAAGAAAAATTCAATAATATAAAATAAAGTTGTTATTAATTTTAAGAAAATAAGGGAAGATTAAACAGCTTCGTTAATTTTTGCATAAACTAACCTAAAATACCATATTTTGTAGTTATATATCATCAAAGTATATCCTTTTATACAAAATCTATCAGATTTAAATCAAAGTGTTAATATCCTTAGTATTTAAGCTCTCTATTCTGTTCAACAAATTTCGTATAAACGATCAAAAATTAACGACTTTAAAATCCCATTTTCCTTCGAACAATAAACTTTGTTAAATCCTCTAGGTTGAGGTATCAGAAATAATTAATGAATATCTAAGCATATTGAACGTTCTTTAATATCTTAACCGATATCAAATTAATCTTCATTATCAATTTTAATCCAAAATCCATACTTTCCCATCTTTCCTCTGGGGGTAAGAAAATGAGGAATACAAAAGTATTTCATCGCCATGCATGATGTGAAAATACAATGTGTTGGTAATGCGACAGATAATAGTAAAATGAAAAAATCAAAAACTAAAGAATAATTTTGACTTTTCTTTAATTTTTATGGTTTAGTTAACATGCTTCTATTTATAGAATAGTTATAATACTTAATTAATAGGGTATGTAACTAATTTTGAGTGAGATCAAAAGCTGTACGTAAAAGAGTGGGTGAAAAATTTTTTAGTCACTAGTGGAAAAAAACTCACTTTTGACATTTAAAATAGTGCTCAAAACAAGTGTTTCTGTGAAGGTGTTGGATAAAAACTTTTTTTTTTCTACTATTTTTCAAATGTTTTTTAACTAAAGCTATTTGATATAGAAATTGTTGCAGCGGCACACGTTGGTGGAATTTCCTAGATTTATGGTCAAAATAGGGATAATTAACGCATTGAAAAAAACGAATAGTAGATCGTTTATATAATACTTCAGTGCATGTAAAAATCATATTCCTAGTTTTCAGAAAGGCATAATTAATTTTTGCTAGTACCTTAAACTTTGGCTTTTTTAAGGAAAACTTGATTGCATCGGCTATCAAAAAATACCCTACTTTTAAGCTGACAATTTAACCTTCCTGAAAATAATCACTAAATGATATACTTCATGATCATTCTAAATGTATTAAGCTATGTTTTCGTGAAAAAAGATTAACATATAACCCAATTGCGAAAATCAAAAATATTGACATCCATAATTTAACGTACGTATTCTTATAGTGAAGAGATATTATTTTAAAAAATCAAACTTTTAGTCATCATTCACTTTATTAATAATTTAGGTTAGTTACCGGTTTCGATTATCATCGTCAGACTAGCCAAAAATATATAAAAATACATTTATAAATGTTTTCTTATGGTTATTTTTGACCTTTTATGGATATGGTATTTTTATATATTTTTGGCTAGTCTGACGATGATAATCGAAACCGGTAACTAATCTAAATAATTAATAAAGTGAATGATGACTAAAAGTTTGATTTTTTAAAATAAAAGATTAATATATGTATAACAATTTTTAATATAGGGCAATTTAAATTCAGATATGCAAATACGATTTTTTTAAGTCTTTTTATTTACGTACAGATATTTGGTTGCTGATTCATCGTGATTCACTTAAGATGTAGACACTGTTAGAAAACCTGAATATTTAACTAGCTTCTGACGCAAAAACTCGTACCCCGTTTTGCCCCCATTTTGAAAAAAACAAAACTAAATAATGTAAGAGTAAGGCTATTTAAAACCTATAAAACTCAAATTACAAAAGTTGATCGAGTACACAATAATATAACTAATCTAATATTTGATGCACTTTTTGAAAAAATATTAAAAAAAAAATATTAAAAAGTAGCCAAATTCCAACCATAACTCAAAATTTATTTAATCACAAACGATATCATATCTTCACGGATTCATCTTTTTCTTCTGCAATATTAAAATTCGTTAGGTTTCAAGGACAGTTGGTAATTTACTTCCTTCTGTAGTACCACCATGAACATTTTCGTTTTAAACACAGAAAACCTAATCAAGTTCGAAGGGTGGTAATTAATTTATAATCTAATATTCGCCGCTAAATTTTAATTCGATTCATTTTAGATTACCCGCATAAATTTTCGACAGTTTTCTTGAAAAATGAACTTTAAATTGATGATCGACTTTTTGATCGGCTCTGACTTCATTAGGACGTGACTGTGCATTTTTTCCCTTTATTTTATGAGTTTAGTTTAAATGTTTTATTATTGAATAATTTTTCGGGGTATTAATAATAATTAGGCCTTCATTAACTGTTAAATTGGTGTTAAATACGAGAATTAAACAAAAAAAAAATAGTTATAGACTCACTTTTTAGCCCTAAAATATTAGCAGTAGATTTTCAATAATTTTCAATAATTAATTAAGTAATAAGTATATATAGTATATATAATACACTTATGATCTAAATTAAATGTTTGTCTGTTTGTACGTATCGCTGGTTAAAGGTCCCTAAAAAAATGAAATTAAACTTTAGTTTCATGTCAGTTTATTTAGGGACCCTACAAAAACTGATTCAATTTCAAAATATGACTTTTTTTATAATTTTCTCTTCTGACCGATACGCCACTAACAATTTATTTATTTATTTATTTTATTAACGTATTATTTACATTTACAGAAGTAGCCCTCCCATTTAAAGAGGGTGAATACATTTATGACGTAAAACATGATTTAAAAGCCTTAAAAAATGACACTGTGTACGAATATTATTCATAAACACTGTGTGTATGCCTAGTCGCTTTCTTTTTTAAAGCCTACGATACGTGATTTTAGGCTAATAAGGCAGTTTAGTCGGGCTACATAAAAGGACCGAAAATTTATAAAACACAAAGACGTCTAGATCTTCTATACAAAATACCTTCCATCAATTTATTAGTTTTGAAAGATTTCTCCTCACTCCACCCTAATATCAATCAAGGCTTATGTCATTAACAAAAACAAAAGCCAGCGGCAACATACACCAAGAGTTGTTACAAACTGATCTTCGAAATATTACATACAGAAAAAAAAACATTGTAAATTAGGCAATACATATTTTCCTACAAACACCTATAAAAAAGACAAATTTTACAGGATTAAGAAAGTAAGAAAATTTCAAATTTCATACACGTTTTTCCAAAATGGAAATTCCATTACATTTTTATGTACCTACATTGAAAAAAATGATGTTCTTGGCTCAAAGTAGTCAACACTCTTGGCAGTTACTCTTTTAGCTTAAAAGATATGTATCTTCAAACAAAAGTATTTATCTTGTCTCAAGAAAAGTGTCGCTTTTGAAATATTTTTAAAATTCTCTTGGACCTGGAGCATTTGAGGCAAAAACCATTTATCTTGTTTTAAGAATATTAAAAATTAAATAATTTTAAATAGTTTGGCCCAAGAATTTTTCTTTTGAGAGACCACTTGCATTTCACACAAGATCAAAGAATTTTAAGTTAAAGAATCAGAAAGATCTTGGCAAGTGAATTATATTTTCATGTTAAGAGAAGGCGCTTTTGGACTTATTCAATAGTGCGAAGCATTTGGCCTAATTCCATATGCCATTACCGCAAAGGATCCTTTTTACCAGTGTGGATTTTTATTTTTCCACTTTTTCACTTTTTTGTTAGTTACTATAAATCTGAGTTGTAAATCGTTTTAATTTTGATGAGATAACAACAATTTAAATGAACAAAACCTAACTAATTTTAACTGTCCGTCTAATTTAAGAAAACAAACGAAAAAGACCAAGGTAAACTGGAATTGAGGTTGACGCATACATATTCGGGAATTTTAGCAAAACTGCAGCTTAGTTATTTATTTTTTGTAAGGTACTGCTGTTTTTTAAATAGTTACTTAATTTTAATCAATCTAATAATTTTAAATAATGATAGTTTTATTTATCTTTATTCACAGGAAATATTTAGGATGATTATTCTTTTTCTGTGTGCACACCAAGACTTGTAACAAATTGATGTTCGAAATATTAAAGGAAATTAGCTTTTAAGGGTCTTCGCTCCTTCCAAAAACAACTAAAGTTTTTTTAAGACGAGTTATTAATTTAATTATAGTTTTACATCGAAGGTGTTCTTTTTTATGAAATCAGGCGCCAATATTAATGACATAAGAAAAAAGAAACGATTAAGAGAACTTTGATTAATCCATATTTCTCTATTTTCATTTAAAGTATTTTATTTTATTTCAATATCTTGACGGAAAAAATAAAAATATAGTTGCGTTCAGTATGCATGCATGGTTAAGGTTTTGGTTAAGCTGCATGATAGGTACTATTAAAACGCCAATAAAATGTTAACCTATTTTTTGACTAACAGATTTTACCAGCAACTTAAAGACCGGCCCGTATTCGTGTCATTTGGACCTTTTCTTTAGGGCATTAAAAATTCTGTGTTTAATAAAATAAACAATAAATATAAATTCTAACATTTTAGCGGATGCAGGTTCCTTTTTTTTAACTAAAAACTAATTGAAACATATAATACACTTTTTAACCTTGAACTTGATTGCAAGAATATGTTAGCATTCAATAGAAATAATTACAATCATTTATTTTCGAACTCGAAAAGCAAAAAAACTAACTTGTACTTTTGTCAGAAATTGCCTTGTATGGTCCTGTAGCGCCTATTTTTTTATTTAAATTAAAGTATTAATTTGAAATGGTAGTTGCATTTAACTTTTTGTTAATTAATATTTTTTTTTCTTTGTTTTAGTTTCATCTAGACATCATAGACTATGGTAAGTTTGACCCTCACTTATAGTCTAAGAGCTGGTGACCATTTTTATTTCATTATTTGCTCCCAGCTGTATTTTATATATGTCTTAAAGTACATTCAAATTAAGCTACTTGCAAATCAGGTCCTGGATCGGGTTCCGTTGGATGCTAAAGGCCTCGAAAAGGTGGTGAAATGGGGTTCCCAAAAAATGTATTTTTAACTTAGCGAGTTACAAGTAACTTACAAGTTGCACTTATTACATTTAGATTAGTCTATTTTCACAATTTTACACAAATATTCCGTAGGCTAAGAGTTAAAAAAAGACTTTAAAACGTTATCTGACATATGTCACACTAAAAATTCTTAACAATTTTCATTTAATCAAAATGTAATTTCATAAATTCTCATTTCTTTAAAAGATTAAGTATCACATATTTTAAAGGCACTTTTTAAAGAATGTTATTACCCCTTGGCCCCAGAATTATTGTGTGTAACTATGAAAATAGCTTATTCTGAATGTATTAAATATAGCCGGGAGCAAATAATGAAGTAAAAATGGTCCGATTATTAATTGATTTTCCATTTCGGCATACTAGGAGCAATTTTAGATTTGTTACAATATGATCCTGCCAAATAGTGTTTGCACTGAGAATTCTTTACGGTAAATACTGAACTATTTTTTATAATTGGAAACCCTCGTAAGTTTGGTTTTTCAAAACAAAGAGCTCTTCAACAATTACGTCACCTAGTATTTTACAGTTTTAGGCCCTCTTCTCCCCGTGTAACTTATTGCAAGGGATTCCAAATATAAAAAATCATTCAGTAATATTTTTAAAATACGGTGAAAAATTCTCAGTAACTTTTGCATACTAAACAAGTATCAGTGCGGCCCAAAAGTCACCCAGGTGTGAAGAAGAAGGGCTTCTTCTTTTTTTTGTAAAATTTTATTTAAATCAATTAAAATTAGTTTGAAAATAAAATTGACGTATTTGAATCATGAAATAAACTGTTTTTCAAAAATTGTTTGATTTTTTCAAAGAAATTTTGACGAAAATTCCCATTTTCAACCATATTTAAAACTCCAAAAATCATCTCGAAAAAATAAAAAAATATGTGGTCAAATAGAGAATTTTAAAAGCTTTAAATTGATATGTTACACAATCCACCTTTCTATTTATAAAAAAATCCCCATGCCCTCCTGCCAACATTTTAAGAGCTGAAAATATCAAATGCATCCAAAAAGATAGTATGAGTTGTTTTAAGGGATATCCACAAGCTCGCATAACAACATAGTACATAAGAATGCGGTACCTTGATTGGCTTACAAGATACAAGGAGATACATGGCGGCACTTCAAACCAATCACGGCATCGCATTCTTATGTACTATGTTTTTATGCGAGCCTGTAGATATGCCCTTATTGCGTGTTTTAAATTTAAAGTCGTTTTTTCAACTCGTTTAAAAGTCAAGAGGGGGTGACTTTTGGCCCGCTCTGTATAATTACTTATATCTTCTAAACTGGAACCCTTTACGGAGTAAGTACACAAATAATAAATAGTAAAAATCGAGCGTATAAATAGATTAAAAATCCATTATGGCGGCAAATAACATTGTTAAATGTGCCATATTCCACGTTGTTATAAATGATCGGCTCTCTTAGAACATGATTTTAAACTTAAAGAACTTGCTCGACTGATGTACACTAACAGACATTTAAATTAATCCACTGAGAGCCTTCGAAAACAATAATAATAAAGTTTAAAAACACTCTATAGATATATTGCGAAATTAAATGGAACGGAATAGGGAAAAATTAAATAACATTCAGAATCAGAAAAAAAAGTAGTTCTAGAAACACTATATTCACTTTTGTCTTTGACGTATGTCAAATATTGGTTTAATTTTTCATGTAACTTTTGTGAAGTTGACACTATTTTTTGAAGGCAATGAAAAAAAGTTGTAGCAAATCGAATTTTCTTTCACCTGGCTGTAGTGCCTACTCTAGTATTCTGTAATCTTGTATATACATATATTAAACAGTAACTAAAATGTTAGCCATTTTTACCAATATGGCGGACACTCCTAAAATAATTGTATTTCGCTCTTTTTTTTGTAATTTTTTTTATTCTAAATATACTATAAATCTTTCAACAAAGTTCTATTTAGATGTCTACAAGTGTATATACCGTATGTTATTTATTTCTTTGCCATTTCTTTTAATAGATAGCACATATATAAATTAGCTAATTTATCGTTTGATGTTTATTTTAATTCTCTTATTTATAAGGTATTATAAAGTTAAAATATATCGATGGACAAGTATAGGTAATCAACAAAATCTATAATTGGACAGAACCTTGGGGTAACCAAATTTTCAAAGTTTTAGCTGTTTTATTGAATTTACGTACATAATTGGGTAAACGTACTGGCATATTGACTTATGTAGGAAACAAGTAGGTTATAAACGACACAATTTTAAGTATTCTGGATTTTTATGATAACCAATAGTACCAATAGTAGCAAAAGTACCAGTATTATGCTTCATACGCTTCTCCTCCATTCCATAACCTTGGACATTCTGAGGTCCAAATAATTGACTACATGGCATGGAATTTCCATGATGATAGAATGGAGGAAGAAGCTACTTCGCATAATTAGGATAGATCTTCCTACAGGTAAGTCGACTGATCCATTAATATTTTTATTGCATATCTGAAAAAGGAAATTGTATACAAGATAAATTACGTCACAAGCATATGTAGCTCTGCAAACTAAATCCAGTAAAATATGTAAATCTAAGGGAAAAATGGCTTTTAGGCTTTCATACTATATAATTAAATAATCATGTTTAGAGATTCTCATAACGGGTTTTCTAGCCTAGCATAGCAACTAGTATCGAGAATCTGCACAGTACGTGTTTTTTAACTATTGTAACTAATGTTACCTTTTTAAACCACCCTGTATATTCACATATAATGTAAAACTTTTTGTTCTTTCCTCGTAACAGCGAAATGGCATTCGAATTTAACACAACTAATCGTGCTAGGAGCTTGGATCTGGCGTGCTGCTGGGCTATAGCAACTAGTATCAACAATGTACACACTAGTAGTTTTGTAACTTTTTTATCCTACCCTGTATATTTAAATTTAATGTAAAACGTTTTGTTCTTTCCTCGTAACAGCAAAAACTATTTTAAAATTAGTAAAACATGAAAGAAAAATGCCATTTTAGTGTACATTGGAATTTAACAAAGGCTCCGCGAAATCCATTTATTCTCCATCGTTTTCATCACTCTAATTTTCCAAATTGAAAGTTCTGAGGAACTAGTGTCAAAAAATTACCGACTAAACTTGCAATATTAAAAATTTCCATACTTTCTTTTCATTTTTGATAATAATTACCTCGAGTTTTTTCCATTTTCCAGTTTTCGTTCTTCTCATGTTTTTCCATCAGGATATTAAGGGGAATGGATACCCTTAAAGTTATTTTTGCTTTACTTGATAATATTTTAAAAATAAACTGAAAATGGTATGGTTCCACCGCACCAGGCGCGTAGATATGGAGGGGGTAGAGGGGGTATTAGGTTTGTTCTATACTTTTCAAAAAATCTGGAAAATGTTCTTTTTTCAACGCAACTTTCTTCTCTTCTAAAGGTGTTAGAAAGTAATAAGGAAAAACTATAAATCAAGGTTGTAACAGCTATTTTCCTAACAAGTGTGGAAACGCCTCTTTATGCATGCGTTAGGAACAATATTTTTTCTACGAGCTAGTTAAAAATAAAATATGCTTTTATTTATAAGTATACTTAATTGAATAAATTTATATTTTATTTTTTGATTCTGATAGAAAACAATTAACAACTAAGAAATTTAAACATTTTTATTATTTTATGAATAAATATATCAAGAATAACACTGCAGAATTAAGATATTAAACAGTTTTAACATTATTTATTACCAATTCTATTTTGGTTTTGGTTAATGAATCATTAATAATGCAGTTTTCATTTGCATTTGCCATTTGTATTATTCCTTCAGGTAACATTTCATCTTCTTCTTTAAGGTTCATCATTTTCTTTTATAAAAACTTCACAATTAAAATTAACAACACAATTGACACGAACAAACTAGCTTAGGACGCTATCATGTTGATCGGTCGCCATGGAAACGAGTGTCTTAACCAATAATGTTACACGTTTCAAGCCACTTGTTTTTATGAACTAATTATGCGTGCGGAAAAGGCCTTCTTTTTACACGCATATGCGTGTAGAAAGAGACATCTTTTTGTTAGCTCGAAAAAAAAATTATTACTGAGTCACAAAGAACCTAGGTCCCTATACTGCCGTGCTATGAAAGACCCGCGTATCTCGATTTGACGCATAGCAACGATTTCACGTCAACTCGGTGTATTATTTTGAAAACGCTGGTATTCTACAAATGGAGATACGCGGGTCTTTCATAGGACGGCAGTATAGCACATAGTGTTCCCAGAATTTTTTATTTTCGGTTTAATCGCTTTTAAATTTTAGCCTAGTTTTGTATAGCGTTTGTAATTGGTCGGTTTTAAAAAATACTTAATTTTGATTGGTCTAATAGATATATGTATATCATAAAAAACGAAAAATCTGTATTTTGGGGTACCTAAACCCCTTAAATTTGTTGCAAAAATGTTCCTCATTGAAATGTGTGCGTTCGTAATTGGATTGAAATATTTTCTATATTCGTCCGAGAAAAAATTCTTCTCGAAGTTAGCGCTTAAATTAAAACGTGTTGGAAAATATGCATTTTCTTTTATGTTCAGATATTTGTACATTAGATTTTCATTTTTATAGGTTGGATATCTACACAGGACGTAATATAAATTCAGATATATTTTAACCGAAAAAATGTACGTTTAAACCGAGTTTAAACCAAGTTTAAACTATACCAAGTTACACACTGACCTTTTAACATCATCATCTGTATTTGTTTGGATCTTTAAGAGACAGGCGCAGTGCCTATGGCTCATTTGAAATAGAATTAGTTTGAATGGATAATTGGGGGAGTGAGTCTTTGCTCACTAATGCTGGAGTTGCATCTGTCATAAATTGGCGTTGGGGGCGGGGGAAGAAGTGGGAAGGGGATGAGGAGGGATGGGATAGGGAGGGGAGGGATGTGCGGGTGGAGTGAGTCTAGATCACTGATGCTGGGAATGCATCTGCCCTGAATTAGTGGGTACCATTACTGGTTTTTCATCTTTTTGTGGGTGTAGTAGATTTCGTGATCATAGTCTAGAAAGTTTGAAATGAGGGGGTTTGGGTGATCTAAATTGTCTTGTATAAAAGACGTGTGACCTTTTAACTATACGGAAAATATTGTTTTTTTTTGTATTTGAATTTTGAACTACAGAATCAAAATCAAATTTAAAAATATCTGATATACCTATACTAAATAAAATATAGATCATTAACTAACTTAGTATGTTCTATATGTTCTATATTGTAATATATTGGTATCACTGGCAGCAATATTTTCAAATAATTGATGGAACTGATTAAAAGTTAATAGTTTGCCTTCGACTATATGCTCTACGCAGTATGTTCAATTAAATTTTAAATTATATTTGTGAAGAATATATTGAGTGCTATGCGCTTTCTGAGGCAAGGAGGGAAAAGGAAATAGCCCCGTAAATAAAACGTAGAGCTAACGGGAGGAAAGTCTTCCGCCATCTGCGCATGCGCTAGCAGAAATTAACATAACGTATACCAACGGCCCCAATTAAAAAAAAAACACCAAACCAACACAAAATCAAGTCAAACCAACGTTCCTTGAATCAAGGTCACGTGTCTTTGGATATGCCATATTCTCTTGTTTCAAGGCTGGCATTTTCTTGAACCAAAGTCAATGTCCTTGAATAAAGAGCGCGGATTTTTATTCCGAAACCCGTGCTCTTCATTCAAGGACATTGACTTTGGTTCAAGAAAATGCCAGCCTTGAAACAAGAGAATATGGCTTTGAACATATACAAAGACACGTGTCCTTGGTTCAAGGAATCCGTTTTTTCTATGTAGATCGCGAAGTACTTTCCTCCCGTTAGCCACTTTTTAAATGGAACGACGTAGACTTTGCAGAGCTCGTACAATAACTCATGACAGTGCGTATTAACATAACCCCACCCTGCCCCATCTTAAAAACATTTTTTTTAATTTTTTATGGTTCAGGCAGTAAATTTAATAATAATAAAATTTTTTTCCTAAGATGGGACAGGGTGGAGTTATGCTAATAGGCACTCAAGGCTGAATTGTCATGTCATGATATTGTTCCAGTTCTACCGCGATATTATAAAAACGCTTTGACATGGAGACTTGAAAGAAGGGTATCGTTTTAAATAGGAGTTTTGGGCTAAATAAGAAAAATATGTTTTTGTTTAAAAAAGTGCAAAATGATAAAAAACTGTTATTTGTTGATAAAGAACAAAATGAAAAAAAAAATAAAAACTAAGGAATTATTTGATATCGTAAACCCGACAACATCGCATTATTCTTGCGCTAAATGTGTATCATACTGAAAAAAAGCAATATTTTTTGTTTATTTACAAAAACCAACATAAATACGTTTAGATAGAATGTATAATAAAAACACTGTTAAATATTAATTAAATATATTTATTTTTAAATAAATATATTTAATTAATATTATAAGTTAAAAGTCTATGTGTAACTTTTTCATAATCTAGTTTTAAATCATATCATGGAAATAAACTAATTTAACATGTTGAAGCCAGATTAAATTACTTGTCTTGGGTAACACTGTCCCATGGAACTAGATGCTTTGGGTTATCGTTGAAGCTAATGGTTCGCTTACAATGTTATTATAGTATAAATACCTCAAAAATAACTCCATAATCGTACTGAAACTTAAGAAACTAGTCACATAAGTCCAGCCTAATTACACATTGAATTACAGTATATTAAATCCGTGAAAACTAATAAAACACAACCAAATATTTTAATTTTATAGTCAAGAGCAGTGAACACAATACAGACCTACTTTGGCCCCACTGTAGTAGTGCAAAGTTATTTTTATTTTGACGAGATGACATTTGACACTTGAAGTTTTGTGCAATGTTGCCAAATCGTACATTGACATATGTCAAAATTCTTAATTAAAATAATTAATTAAAGTATGTTCCGGGATGTAAAAAGGGCTGAAATTTTGGCTAAGTATTACTTTTTTATGTATCTATAAGCATGTAAAGTCTTATCGTTGCAGGCGATTTAGCCCAAAATGCGATACCCTCCTTTAGATTAAATATTTTCTACATGGTAAACTAGCTTGGTTTGAACTGTCAAGTCTCTACAACAAACTTGAACTATCGTACTGTAAAGTTGTTTCGCATATTTAACCCGATTGTGGAACCACATTTTCTTTATTCCCATTTGCCTTCTCGGTCAGTTTTAATGAGTTCTGATAAACGTAAGGTAGCAAAAAGCAATCGCGAAAAATAACTATAACCAATTCGCCACTTATTGGTTAATTTGTTTTGACTGCCCACTGAGAGAAGATAATTTTATGCATTTTAAATAAAACAATCACTTTTTTTATTGTTCGAGAATAATAATTTTAGAATGGAAATATCTTATTTGTATTTCTTAAGCCATATACGCGTTTTTTATGTTTCATAAAATTTGAATTAAGCAATTAGAGAACATAAATTGTATTTATTTTATTCATCTTTTTATAGAAGTAGGTATACCTACTGCTAGCACGCTGTTATTATTATATTTGTATAAACGTTATTCATTACACAGTTTTAAGAACTAAGTTCTTTAATATCAATCTGAAGTTCTGAATTGTCAGGATATGTTCTAGTTTTAGTGCAGAACACTTAACACCAAAAATTCGCATTTACTTTTAGTCATGATTGCTAAATTGGTAACGAATGCTAAATTGGTTACGAATGCTAAATTTGTAACGTATGGTAAATTGGTAACGAATGCTAAATTGGTAACGACTGCTAAATTGGTAACGACTGCTAAATTGGTAACGAATGCTACATTGGTAACGAATCTACATTGATAACAAATTCTAAATTGGCAACGAATGCTAAATTGGTAACGAATGCTAAATTGGTAACGAATGCTAAATTGATAACGAATGCTAAGTTGGTAACGAATGCTAAATTGGTAACGATTGCTAAATTGGTTACGAATGCTAATATGGTAACGAATGCTAAATTGATTATGATTGTTCGAATCAAATTCGCACCTGACACCATCACAAAATGGGTAAAATGTAAAATTCTATAGTATTTAGGTTTTATTTTGTGATGAAGTTAGTTTTAATAAATGTGAATTTTACTCTTAAACCTTTCTGCGGTGAAAACGATTATATTACCAAATATCATTTTTTTGTACTATTATTAAGGAGGGCCTGTTATGGAAGTTGGTCCCTCTTCACGCCCTCGTCCAGGATTGCCACTTTAGTGTATTCTTGCACAAATTTCTTTATTAATCAATTTTATTGTCCAGTAGAAAAAAATATATAGGCCTATAAAAAATAATCCCATAATTCATAATAATATCCCTGCAAGATTTATGGCCGTAATGGCTTTTCAATAACTTATGAATCCATATAATTTATTATCCATCTACAGAGTAATTTGCACAGTGGCCTATAATTTAAAAAAGACCGCCACCGTGTAAAACAGAAGCGGATTTTTATGTGGTTGCATGACAATGTCCCAATTTGCGATGTTTAGATAAATGGTTTATTTATTTATTTATTTATTTATTTATCTACGGGATAGCCCCATTACAGTAATTTTACAAATATTATAATAGTATTTAACACATACGTAGGTTCTTAAATCTAAATTAACTTATAAAATATAAAACTTAAAAAATAAACAAAATATGTAAAAAACATAAAAAGACATAAAAAAAATAATTGAAGAAAAATTTATATAAAATACATATACTATAAGAATAAGAATTTTTATTTAGCTTATGGCATTTTTGCCGGGGAGACCTACCGAACTGGGTAGTTTCGGCGCCTGTTGCATATTTAACCCTGTTTTAGGTAGTTAGTAGCGATGCCTACCAAGCTAGGGGGACCGACGACTTTATGTCCGAAGCACTTGGTGGTTACGGTGAATTTTTTTTTTAATATTTTTAAATTATTCACGCCTTTATTTGTGCTTTAGTTTTAATACGTAATGAGTTTTATATGTGTAAATTAAAACAACAATTTTATAAATGCTTTTATTTAAAAACGAGGAGGAAATACCGAAAAATCGACTGATTACAGGTTAAAAAACAAAAAGATTGAACCGTGCTTGATTTGTAATACCTACTTATCCTTTAGAAAACCTCTCATATGTTGGACTGTTTTAAATTTTGATTCGTTTACTGAAATATTATGGAACATGTCCTTTATTTTCATATTATAAAATAACCTACGACCAATCGTTCCAAACACTAAAAAAATGTAATTTCAACTACTTGCGAGGTTGTTGTTTTTGACCAATCGCGTGGCAGAATAGTTGATTTTACAATAATCTTCGTTGGCACCAAATCAAATCATTTTACTAGTTGAGTTTTGCAAAACCGAATAAATTTTAAACTTAGTCGATGACTCTATATAGATCAAGTGGGACCGTTTCATGGGATGTCAAATTTGATTTTTTATCGATTTTATAAATCAACTTTGAGAAAATTGCGTAATGATCGGTTTAGATATAATTTCTTTTATTAAAAGTACATTTACGGAAAGTGTTTTGGCTTCTTCTTCCTAAAATTAAACTTTTCAATTTTAAGAAACTCAGAGGTGGTATTTTGCCTTAAAAGCATCTCAATTTACTCAAAACTAAATTACCTGTTCTTTCAAAATATTTATTTATTTAAATATCAAAGGCGGTTATTGGGAAGGGGTGGCAGGGGGGTAATTTTCGAACATAATAATTTAAAGATATTTATTTACTTCTTTTTCTTATTCTTTCTTCTTCTTCTTATTTTTCTTCCCCTAGTGGGGAGCATTGATAGGTGCGCAGAGTACATGCGAGGGGTGTGAAAGTACAGTAGATATGATAATTTTGGTTATATTTATTAAAAGTACTAAATTTTATGGGTCAAAGTGTGTTTGGGAGGGGTTTTTCGTGTGCACTATATGGGAAGTAAAGGGTGTTATTGATTTTTAGATCTAAAATCGATGTTTTTTGCATATGGGTGGTAGATTGGAAGATTTTTCATTATGTATGTTCCAATAAGCAATAAATATTCGATCGAAAAAATAAAAAAACGAAAATTCCAGAAATATGATTCGATTAAAAATATCAGCATGAAGATGTACCAATTAGTTCAGGCCTATTTTTCAAAATACACACCCGATCTAATCTGGTATAGATCACGTCGGACATGTATAGAAACAAGTGAGGATCTATTTTTTTCCACCTGTAGAGCATTCAGGTGTCACAGTAAGCGGTCCCACTAGACAGGGGTGTATTTGGCAGTCATTTAATACATAGAAAAAAAGGATTCCTTGAATCAAGGACACGTGTCTTTCGATATGTTCAAAGCCATATTCTCTTGTTTCAAGGCCAGCATTTTTTTTAAACAAAGTCAATATCCTTGGGTGAAGAGAGGGGATCTTCATTCAAAAACTCGTGCTCTTCATTCAACGACATTGGCTTTGGTTCAAAGAAATTCTAGCCTTGAAACAAGAGAATATGGCTTTGAACATATCGAAAGACACGCGTCCTTGGTTCAACAAAACCTTTTTTTTCCGTGTAATTTTACACAAGGTTACCCGATGAATGAGCTTCTACAGGCGTGAAGTGAGGTAATTTAGACTTTCTTAGTGATGTAGTGGCTAGCGAATACTGTATACCAAGAACCTGAGTGAGATACAACTCTATTCCGCCCCTGTCCTGGGATTCCTTAAACCAAGGACACTTGTTTTCGATATGTTCAAAGTTATATTCTCTTGTTTCAACGCTAGCATTTCTTTGAACCAAAGTCAATGTCCTTAAATGTAGCGCGCGGATCTTTATTCAAAAACCCGTTCTCTCAATTTAAGGATATTGACTTTGGTTCAAAGAAATTCTAGCCTTGAAACAAGAGAATATAACTTTGAACATATCGAAAGACACGTGTCCTTGGTTCAAGGAATCCTTTTTTTCTGTGAAGACAAGTCAGTAAATCTTGATTTTTCTATTCTCGTGATAACAAACTTGGGAATTCAGCCCCTGCCCAAATAAATCTCTTGCCTTGAATTAATTTTTTTTTACATGGGATAGGGTTTTTAGTTTTGGCCCATGTAACTAGAAAAATACTAAATACAACTCTGTATATTATTGTAACCCAACACCAATAAATAACACTTTGACGCATTTATAATTGCAAACACAAGTTTAATACGTTCAGTAGTTTTGATTTATCGGGGCCCCCCTGTGACGTGCGGCACTGCGGGATGCCTCGGCCTATGTTACGCCTATGTCCTTGTTCACCTATATACTCGTATAATACACTAATGATATGCCTCTGTATTGCCTATTATAATAAGTAGACATCCTAAATTAAAACAAAAATAAACAAACAAAAATGAAAAAAACAATAAATAAATTTGCAAAAAAATATTTTTTAATTTTTTTTTGTCTAATATAATAATATATATAAGAAAATAAACAGTACCATTTAAAATAGTATATTTCGGCCTGAATTAATCAAGTGTACATCGTGAAATAAAAGCTAAATAGAAGATTTACTTTTTTTTACAAATGTTTAAAACTATTAGGGGGCAATATTATTTTTAACATTAATATGTTTAAGACGGGGGTGTAAAGGGTTAAAAGCCCAAACGAAAAAAAAAACGTTACGAAAAAGTGTCCCAAAATATGTAACGCTCGCATTGAGTTCTCGGATGGGATCGAGAGATCGTGAGGAAAATCCCAACAAAAATCGTGACAATTGTGACAAAATCGTGAGAAATCGTGAGGAAAATCTCGTGAGAAATCGTGAGGAAAATCTCGTGAGAAATCGTGAGGAATATCCCAACAAAAATCGTGACAATTGTGACAAAATCGTGAGAAATCGTAAGGAAAATCCCAACAAAAATCGTGACAGTTGTGACAAAATCGTGAGAAATTGTGGGGAAAATCCCCCCAACCAAAAACGTGCCAATTGTGACGAAATTGTGAGAAGTGAGAAAAATCCCAACAAAAATCGTGACAATTTTGACAAAAATTCATGGGTTTCGAGCCATAAGACATTTCCAATGTCAACTTTAAATATAAGGGAACGTCCAAGTATTATGTAACGCTCCTAGTGGGGTTCCAGAATAATCAAAATTTGCGTTACGTAATACTTGAACGTTCCCTATGTAACGCTCGCATTGAGTTCTCGGCTGGGATCATTGTTGATATCGTGAGCGTCACATAAATCTGGCTGGGATCATTGAGATCTCGGCTGGGATCATTGATAAATACGTTCTACTGTACAAGTAAAGCAATACCATAACATTAATATGTGACGCTTACGATATCAACAAAGTTCTCCGATGGGATCATTGAGTTCTCGGCTGGCATCATTGTTGTTATTATTATTATTATTATAAAACAGTGAGCGGCTAAAGCCGACGAAACTGAGTATAAAAAATCTAAGCTCATTACATCTAAGTTACATCACAAAAAAAAAATATATCACAAAAATTAGCTTAATGGCGACTTCTCCCGTTAGATTAGACAGGGACAAAAGTTCTACCCAAAAAGGATAGAAGACATACATACACTCCCACTTCCACCCAACCAAACAAATTCTGTATTTGTTCTTTCTTGAACAAATACAATATTTACTTGGCCGGGCGAAAAGTGTAACTATATTATTCCTATTAAAGAAATTACTGGCGCCATCTAAATTTTAGTAGAATTATCTTATTCTACATTAGCTATGTTCGTTCGTTCCGCTCAGTGCTACACTTTCCGGCCAACCAAATAAACACTGTATTTGTTGTATGAAAAACAAATACAGCATTTATTTGGTGACGCAAAAGTGTCCCAAAATTATTTGACGCAAAAGTGTCCCATAATTATGTGACGATCCCAGCCGAGAACTTTAAATTTATGTTACGGTTACGAAATTAAGAAAATGCAAGTAAAGAAAACCGTGTCTCGTAACTGGAGGCTTAAAACATATTAATGTTATCAGGGTTTTGCTTTATTTATACAGTAGAAAGTTTTTAAGAACAAACATGGGTTTTAAGTTTTTTAATAACAACGTTTATATTTACCCCAACCAACCCTATCTTATTGTATTTTAGATTATTTTGATAATAAATAAATTTTAAGGGAAATATGAAACAAAATGTAATTGTGAAATATATAAAAATGCAAACATTATTTATACCTATCCGTGATATTTAAATATTATATTTTAGCATTCATATATTTTTATGAATTCAATAAAATTTTATTTTTAAAAATGCAGTCGCATAAATTTTTACAATAAACATGTTTATATTCAAAATTCACGCTGCCATCAAAACTAATTAGAAATAATTTAGGTATTTTTGTCTCCATTACTCTGTTTTTGTCTGTTTACTTCTATTTTCTTTCCTCGCACACACTATTTACTAGTTTTAATTTTTGTTTGTTATTTTGTTAGTCTTAAAATTTAGGTTTAGTTAATAAAATGTATACTTTCAGATTTCACAAAACGGGCTTTGCCTAGCGTGAAATAAATGAAAAATATTATTGTAAGTTATAATTTTAAATAAAGTTAATTGAATTGAAAAAAAAATTGAATTGAATTGAATAGAGAATATTACATTTTTAGTACTTGCTAACAAGCCATTAGGGAACGTTCAAGTATTACGTAACGCAAATTTTGATCATTTTGGTCATCCACCTTCCACCTGTAACGCTATTTTCCTTTACTTCAAATCATATTTTCATATTTTTTACATATCTCTATATATTTTTCATATTTTTTTTACATATTTTTACATAATTTTACATTTTTACAAATTTTTACATATTTTTATATATTTTTACATAAATGTAAATTTACATATTCTTACATATTTTTTTTATTTTTACATATTTAGCTTAATTTTTAGCTTAAAGGGGGTTATTCTCGTGCTTAATTTTACATTTATGTAAAAATTAATTTAATTTAAAATTATTATTAATTTACTTATAAGTAAAATTAATCATTTTAAACTTGTTAATTTTAACCACTATACAGGGTGTATTTGAAATAGCGTAGGAAATTTTAACAGGTGATTCTACATGATAAAATATGACAAAAAGTTTATGTAAACATATGTCTAAAAATGCGTCATAAGGGAGCTACGCCCCTTTGAAATTGGCTGGTTTTTATTTAATAACTCAGGAACCCTTTGAGATATATTAACGAGGTTTTGCACGTGAATTAATCCTAATAAGGCCCATCTTTGTATGTCATTTTCACGCACATATTTAAACCAGGGGTGTGCAAAATTCATTTGAAGGTGAAATTCCACGGTTCGAGGACGAAAAATTAAATACTAAAATGTCGAAAACCAAAATTTTAATGATGAAATGTTATTCTACATCAAAAACTAAGAAAAAAAGTTTCCATACATGTAGGTCGAAAAAACGCTTTTAAAGCTACCATAGCCCTTTAAAAATGGTGCATATTTAGGAGACCATAGCTCCATTAGGATTGATTTTTGGAAGTACCTGTATATGAGGTTTTGTTCTTAGTTTTTAATGTACATTCGCCCTGCATCATTAAAATTTTGGTTTTCAACATTTTAGTATTTAATTTTTCGTCCTCGAACCGTGGAATTTCACCTTCAAATGAATCTTTCTCGAAAACGGTTAATCCTACAGTATTACAACAAGAGTACCTTTTTTATGTATTTTGACCTGAGGAATCATATTTCAAAAATAAAATTGCAAAAAAGTTAGACAGAAAAAATTTTGGGACAAAAAACTGATAAGCCTCCCCCGTTTCGCACACCCCTGGTTGAAATAAGTACATGAAAATAACACATAAAAACGGGCCTTGGTAGGATTAGTTGACGTGCAAAACCTCGTTGATATATCTCAAAGGGTTCCTGAGTTATTAAATAAAAACCGATTTTTTTAGCCACTTTTAAAGGGGCGTAACTCCCTTATAACGCATTTTTAGACATATGTTTATAGAAACTTTTTGTCATATTTTATGATGTAGAATCATCTGTTAAAATTTCCGATGCTATTTTAAATACACCGTGTATGCTTAAATTATTACTCATTGGGTCATTATTGGGTATTTCTTGACAACAAGAATACTGCCGAGAAAACTAAATTCCCTAGAAAGTGAGATAAAATTCTTACGTTTGGTAAAAACCTCCAGGTTATCTTTGTTTCTGTTTTTAAATGAATCGCAACATACATAAATAAAAAGAACTAATATATTTTTATGCCTTTGTTAAAATTTATATTTATTAAAACAATAATAAAATTTTATTTAACTGTATTTATATACCTAGAAGTCTATTTACATATAACTTTTCTATGCATGTTTATTTTTTGTTTGCTCTATATAAAATATTTTTTCCACTACTAGCTTTAGTACATACCAGTATTTATCATGTTTTCAGACCGTGAAATCCATTTTCTTCACCTATAGGAATAATAATTTTTTCTCTCCTAGTAGGAGTAAATTTTATAAACAATTGATATTTTGCCGTTGGATAAAAATTGAGCATGGCAAATATTATAAATGAATTAATTATAATAGAATATAACATATTATTCAGTAAATAAACAACTTACCGATGTTTTCACACATTTTAAAATATATCAAAATGCCACCCACTCAAACTGTCAACTTTCATTGAATAAATCAATTTATTCATTTGTTTTCAGAAATGGCGATTTCAAAGGCTACTTATTTTTGCGCGGTTAATGGAGCTCTCTACAACTAGAATTATGAAACAAAAGACGTCTACCCTATCTCTATCTCATTTGTGCTACACTTTCCAGCCAACCAAATAAATACTGTATTTGTTTTTCATGCAACAAATACAGTATTTATTTGGTTGGCCGGAAAGTGTGGCACTGAGCGGCACGAACGAACATATCTAATACAGATTCAGTAGAATAAGATTTCTACTAAAAATTAGATGGCGCCAGTAATTTCTTTAATAAAAATAATAAATTTAAACTTTTCGCCCGGCCAAGTAAATATTGTATTTGTTCAACAAAGAACAAATACAGAATTTGTTTGGTTGGGTGGAAGTGGGAGTGTATGTATGTCTTCTATCCTTTTTGGGTAGAACTTTCGTCCCTGTCTAATCTAACGGGAGAAATCTCCATTAGGATCTGCAGACAGTAAAAATGTTACGTAACACTTAAAAAATAACTTATAACTTATAAAATGTTTATTGGATCACGTTTTTAACAATTATCTAGGCCTAAGTTACAGATTCGTTGTAAATTTTATTGCAACCGGCGTTCACTAAATCCTCTAAACAAAAAAAGGGATGGAAAACCATAGGCAATAACCGGTTTTCGGTTAACCGGTTGCGGAAATTACCTCAGACAGATTTTTGGTTAAAACACGGAAGCAATATGGGTCGAGGTCCAAAATGGCCAAATTTTGCGTTACGTAATACTTAAACCTTCCCTTATACTATAAAGCTTATAGAATATTTAATATAAAATTTGAACTACAAGAACAATAGTACCAATACAAAGTAATAAGTAGATGGCGCTAATAAGCTAGGTTCGTTATTCCTGCTTGCTCCGAAATAAACTAAAATTCTAAGATTCTAAAGTGTAAAAAAAATCAAAAATTGTGTTTTACGTTATATATAAATACCAGTGCTCTAGTTCTAAAGAAAAATTTCCGAAGTAAGTGTAAAAATGCCACCAAAACTTACAATAGAATTACTGAGTACCAGGATCGAGAAAATGGCGGCTGATATGCAAAAAGACCTCCAAAACTTCAAAGCCGACCTGCTGAATGAGGAAACATCGGAAGATAAAAACAATCCACTTATATTAAAATTTAAAACAATGGAAAGTAAGATTGATTCTTTTGCAAATAAAGTAAGGGAAGAAATTATCCAATTAAAAAGGCAGGCCGAATTTACGCAAACAAAAATAAATTCCGTCGAAATGAATGAAAACGTAAAATACTTAATATTTCATGGTATAAAAGAAGACAACATCTGTAACTACGAAAAGGTAAAAAATATGATAAAAAACGATATGAATTTGGACATTAAAAAAGAAGATATAAGTACGTGCTATCGCATAGGCAAAAAACAGGACAACACACAAATACGCCCGCTTGCTGTTCAGTTTTGTCGCGTATGGCAACGGGACATAATATTTTATAATAAAAAGCAATTAAAAGGTAAAAAAACTATGATAACCGAAATGTTAACTAAGGAAAATTTACGTCTGTTTAAACCGTGCAAAGAAAAATTCGGAAATTCAACATGGACATATCGAGGTTTTATATATGCGTGTGTAAACAACAAAAAAGTACTTATCAAAAGTGAACAGGACCTACTTAATTATTTGTAAACAAAAAACTGTAAGTTATAAACTTTTACTTTATTTTCTGATTTATTGTTCATATAAATGGTGTTAAAATTTGGGTAAAAATACAAGGAGCATGAGCCCTGTAAAGACATTTAGTATATATTTCGCTTTATTTTTTGAATTATTCATTTTTTATGTTTCCTTTTATAAATAATAATGATCTTAATATTTTTAAAAACCAAACAACCGAAAACATTCAGGAATGTAAACAAATTATAAAAGAGTTTGGCAGTAATAAATTTAATCTACTTCACACTAATATTAGAAGTGTAAATGCCAATTTTGAGACCCTAGAAGTATATTTAGACCAATTTGACCATATTTTTGATGTTATTATTTTAAGTGAGACCTGGTGTGTCGAAAATTTTTCTCAATTTAATCTTGCAGGGTATAAAACCTATTATAATAATAGTAAAATAAATAAAAACGATGGTGTAATAATATATATCAAAAGCGAAATAAATCACAAAACAACTATTCATAAGTGTGAAAATTTTACGTTTATTAGATGTGAACTTACAACACTAGACCAAAAGTTATCTATTACCGGGATTTATAGGTCCCCAAATTCAGATACAAAAAAATTTACCAATTATCTTGAAAGCTATATAAACAATATTTGTCATAACAGTAATGAATTAATTGTAGGAGACACAAATATTAATATTTATAACTCTGACAATGTTACAGAACAGTATCGTAACTTATTAGCTGAGAAAGGGTTTGTTTCATTAATTAATACTGATACGAGGGTAAAGCAAAATACAAGAACTTGTATTGACCATATTTATTTTAAAACTAATTTATCTTTTGAAAATATTCTGACCACTACACTACAGCAAAAAATAAGTGATCACTATTTGCAAACTTTTTCACTAAAAAACTTTTTAAAGCCGGTTGTATTACACTCAAAAACTGTAAACAAAATAAACTACACAAAATTAAAACAAAACCTTCTAAATGTAAACTGGGATGAAACTATTTCTAATCTTAATATAAACGAAGCTGTTGAAAAGTTTGTGTCAACCCTCCAAGAAAACATTAAACAATCTACAAAAACCATACATATAAAAAAACACAAACGTAAAACATGGATAACGGAAGCTTTAGTAACCTCAATTAACATAAAAAACAATATGCATAAGGACGTACAAAAAAATCCAAATGACATTGCCCTTTTAAATTCATACAAAAGGTATAAAAACAAACTTAATTCTTTGGTAAAAAACGCAAAATACAAATACTACAGTACAAAAATTAGCAATAATTTAAATGATCCGTCTAAAATTTGGGAAATAACTAAAGAATCTATTAATAAACAAAATTTAGAATCAAAAACAATTTCAAAAATTAAATTAAATTCTGGTAACGAAATTAACGATCCCAAACAAATAGCGGATAATTTTAATACTTTTTTTGTAGAGTTAGGGGAAAACTTGGCACAAAATTTGGACAAGGCAGACCCTGCGTTTATTGTAGGCGAGAGAAGGTGTGGTAGTTCCATGATTTTAGAGCCAGTTACAAAGCTAGAAATCAAAAATATTATAAGTACACTTAAAAATGGTAAATCCCCTGGGTTGGACGGCATAACCGCGGAAACTGTAAAAGAAACATCTGTGTTTTTAGTTGAGCCCCTTACTAAATTAATTAATTTAAGTTTTGAACAAGAAGAATTTCCAAACATTTTAAAAATAGCTGTTGTAACACCAATATTTAAGGCTGGCGAAAGCAAAAACATGGAAAATTATAGGCCTATCTCTTTAACCTCAATTATCAGTAAAATTTTTGAAAAAGTAATAAAATCCAGAATGGAATCCTTCATTAAAAAGTATAGCATATTAAACAGCCAACAATTTGGTTTCCGCAGCGAGCTTTCAACCCAGGATGCAATTACCACTCTTATAAGTAAAATATATAAAAATCTAGATATTTCTAGGCCCTCTATTGCAATTTTTCTCGATGTAGCAAAGGCTTTTGATACTATAAACCATAAACTACTTTTGCGCACGTTAGAAAGCTACGGTTTTAGAGGAAAAATATACAACTTAATTAAAAGCTATCTTACAAGCAGAACTCAAATTGTCAAAATAGGGAATAGCCTAAGTTACAAAAAAGTTGTTAAAACCGGAACCCCCCAGGGGACGGTCCTTGGACCTTTATTATTTATTCTTTATGTCAATAGTATATTTTTACAAATATCAGAAGGGTTAATAGTATCATTCGCCGATGATACGGCTGTCTACATCGAGGGAAATTCTTGGCTGGAGGTGAAAGCAACTGCCGAAAGATGTTTAAAAAAACTATTTAACTGGTTCAATCATAAACTTTTAAAAATAAATTATTCAAAAAGCAAATTTCTTGCTTTTACATCATATACACAAAATTTGCCTGAATTAAGCAGCCTTAAAATTCATAGTAATTGCAATAACCAGTTAAATTGTTCTTGCACTGCAATTGAAAAAACAGATAAAATAAAATATTTGGGTCTAACAATTGATTGCCACCTGCGATGGAACTACCATATTTCTGACGTCTGCAATAAATTAAGAAAACTAATGTATTGCTTTAATATTTTAAAACATATTTTATCCCTCAAACTTATCAAGTCAGTATATTACGCATTTGTTGTATCAATATTGGAGTATGGATTAATTGCATGGGGTGCAACTTCAAGTACGCACATTGAAAACCTAAGCGTCATTCAAAGAAAAATTATTAAAATTATTTTAAAAAAGCCTCCACGGTATTCTACCGAAACCCTTTTTAAAGAATTTAATGTTATGGATTTAAAAGAACTGTATGTACTATCGTTAATGAAATATTACTTTAAAAATAAAAGCTGCATAAAATTAATAAACCACCCGCACGACACTCGTCAAAAGAAAAATCTAAATACCCATTTAAATATAGCTAGAAAAACTATTGGTGTTAAAAATTATTTGTTTTACATCAAAAAAATCTATAATTTATTACCCATCGAATTAAAAAATTACAAAAACATCTACAAGTCATTTGTAAAACAAATTAAGATTTGGATTTCCGATAACACAGAAACAATAAAAACTATTCTAAATTAATAAAAAATTAAACTTTTGTATTCTTTAAATAGGTCTAACTAACTCTGTAAACATATTTCTTATTTCGAGCCCTACAAAAAAAAAACATAAAATAAAAAAGTATAAAAACTATGTATATATCACGCACAAGCTATACATAGCTTATGTGATATACTTATATAAATACAGAAAAAAAAATATTGAAGAAAATTTTTCGTACGCACAATGGCTCACCGTAAAAAATATTGTTATAAAATTAGTATATAATATAATTAAGGTAGCAATTTGATAATAGGTTGTAAAATATATTATGTAAATGTGTGTGTAAATAAATAAAATAAAAAAAAAAATAATATTTTAAGCCAGAACAATAAAAAATTTAAAACAGTGTTCCCACATCTATAAGTTTGGACACACTAAACAATAAATTATAAATTTTGTACTCCACCCTTAATATTCAAATCTGAAAGGGCTCATTCATTGAACTGACCCTTTTAAGTCTTGTTTAACTCTTCGAATTCTTAAAGCTAGATTGCTACAGTGCTAGGTTTTCTTTTTAGTTTAAAATTTTTATCTGAAACCAAAAATTCACCAAATTTTGGTTACGAGAATTTTTTTTATTATTCACCAAATTTTGCTGACGATAAATATAAAAAAAATATTGTCAATTTTTTTTCCATTTGCCAAAATTGTTTATCCAGTACATTATAAAAATTATGTGATGCTTTTTCTACTGTTATTACATTAGACTACGTTGTGACGTAGTGTATTTTTTTAGTTTACTCTTATGACAAAGAGAATTTAAAAGAATACTAATAGGAGCTTCAAACTATTGCATTTTAATTTTTTTTTTCAATAAAAAACAGGTGTTGGACAAAACATTCTATGTGAAATAAGTAATACATATTACACACTCAATTTTTTTAATTTTAATAAAAAAAAATTGTCATTTTTTTTCCATTTGCCAAAATTGTTTATCCAGCACATTATAAAAATTATGTGATTCTTTTTCTACTGTTATAGCATTAGACTACGTTGTGCCGTAGTGTATTTTTTTAGTTTACTCTTACGACAAAAAGAATTTAAAAGAATACTAATAGCAGCTTCAAACTATTGCATTTTAATTTTTTTTTCAATAAAAAAACAGGTGTTGGACAAAACATTCTATGTGAAATAAGTAATACATATTACACACTCATTTTTTTTAATTTTAATAAAAAAAAATTGTCATTGTTTTTTTCCATTTGCCAAAATTGTTTATCCAGCACATTATAAAAATTATGTGATGCTTTTTCTACTGTTATTACATTAGACTACGTTGTGACGTAGTGTATTTTTTTAGTTTACTCTTATAACAAAAAGAATTTAAAAGAATACTAATAGGAGCTTCAAACTATTGCATTTTAATTTTTTTTTTAATAAAAAAACAGGTGTTGGTCAAAACATTCTATGTGAAATAAGTAATACATATTACATACTCAATTTTATTAATTTTAATAAAAAAAAAATTGTAATTTTTTTTTCCATTTGCCAAAATTGTTTATCCAGCACATTATAAAAATAATGTGATGCTTTTTCTACTGTTATTACATTAGACTACGTTGTGACGTAGTGTATTTTTTTAGTTTACTCTTATGACAAAAAGAATTTAAAAGAATACTAATAGGAGCTTCAAACTATTGCATTTTAATTTTTTTTTTCAATAAAAAAACAGGTGTTGGACAAAACATTCTATGTGAAATAAGTGATATTACACACTCAATTTTTTTCTTGGGTAATTTTTACATAACTTACTAATACCGTAAATAGAAGTAAAAAAAAATTATCGAAAAATAAAACATATCTACCGAAAACAGTATACCATAGAAAGGCAAGCATTACATATTTTTATGGCTTGTGATAATATTAAATCGGACATTAAATTATTGGTTACTGCATTGTCTATGCCAATGCAGTAAAACTCGAAGACAAAAAAAGGATCATTGTGTTTCTAAATAGTGGTTGAAAATGCCTAATATGACACCTGGTCGACACGTAAAAAATCGGTGTCATAAATATACAATAATAATTACTGTTGTGTGCAAAACTGTTACGGCATAGATCCCTGAGACAAACCAAAATTTAAAATTTTAGTTGTTTTTATTTTAAGATATTTTAAGAATTTCAGGAATTTTAAGAATTTTAAGATTTTAAGAATTTTTAGAATACTAAGAATTTTAAGAATTTAAATATTTTTAAGAATTTTAACAATTTTAAAATTTTTAAGAATTTTAAGTATTTTAAGAATTTTAAGCATTTTAAGAATTTTTAGAATTTTAACAATTTTAAAATTTTTAAGAATTTTAAGTATTTTAAGAATTTTAAGCATTTTAAAAATTTTAAGAATTTTTAGAATTTTAAGAATTTTAAGAATTTTAAGAATTTTAAGAATTTTAAGAATTTTAAGAATTTTAAAATCTAAGAATTTTAAAATCTAAGAATTTTAAAATCTAAGAATTTTAAAATCTAAGAATTTTAAAATCTAAGAATTTTAAGAATTTTAAGGGGTTAAGGCATTATTAATCCAAAATACTTTTATAGACTTTTTATGTATGCAAACAAATATGCAAATTTAATCAGTATAATACAGCTCTCCTGAAACTCGAGCAAAAACTAAGTCTCGGGAGGGTAAGGGTTATAAATTTCATTAGAAAAAGAAATCTAATTTTATAGATTTTAGCGAAAATACTGTTTTTTCTTTTATAATAAATCTAACCCACATTTGATTTGTCCCCAAACTAAAAAAAAAAACGTTATCAAAAAATCTAAAATGTAATCACGCTTATAATGACTTAATATTTTGAAATAATACAATTTTTCAGGTATTAATATACCTTTTAATAATCTTATCAACCTGGCCATATATTATTTAAAACATGCTTAGGGTCTAAATATTGTTTTTAGATAATAACGAAAAAACGTAATGGGTTTTTATTAAAATGAAAACAAATAAAAAAATGGTTTTTGTATAGTATTTTATAAAAGAGCTAGACTTCTATAGAAAAGGGGATTAGATGTTTGGTCACATATTAAATGGTCTAAAAATTCTTATTTGGTGAAACCCAAAAAATTATTTTACATGAACCTACACTTAACATGTTCTGAACAGAACATTATTTTTACTTTATTATTCCATCAATCTATTTTCTAATCATCGTACAGAGTGATATTGGTAAACTGACAGTTTCGGGCTGCTGGTCATCTTCAGTACCAAGAGTCAACTCTGTACGCTGATTAATCATCAATAGTTTGTTTGGGTCTTTAAGAGACAGGCGCAGCCTATGGCTCATTTATCTAAAAAAAAATATTTAATCTGAATTGAAAGTTGGGGCAGTGAGTCTATGCTCACTGATGCGAGTTGCATCTATCATAATTTGGGGGGAGTGAGTCTCTGCTCACTGATGCGAGTTGCATCTGTCATAATTTGGCGCTGTGGAGTGGGTGGGAGGGGGATGGGGAGGGATGGGATAGGGAGAGGAGGGATGTGCGGGAGGAGTGAGACTATCTCACTGATGCTGGGAATGCATCTGTCCTGTATTAGTGGGTACCATTACTGGTTGAGGACGTTTTTGATCTTTTTGTGAGTGTTGTGTATTTCATGATCGTAATCTAGAAAGTTTGAAATGAGGGTGTTTGGGTGATCTAAATTGTCTTGTATAAAAGACGTGCTGTAGCGGATGATTTCCGTTTTTAGGAGGGGCATTTCGAGATCTCTGTGTATCTGGTTGTTCCTCATGAACCAGGGGGCATCGAGGCATATTCTGAGTGCCTTGTTTTGGAAGGCCTGAAGTTTTGCTGAGAGCGCTTTGTTAAGGGTGATTTTATTCCAGGCTGGGGCTCCGTAAAGAAGTACCGGCTTTAGGGTTTGGTTGTAAAGAAGAAGTTTGTTTTTAATGGATAGGGGACTCTTTCTGCCTATTAAGGGGTAGAGTTTGGAGAGGCGGCAATTTGCTATTTGGAGGGTGTTTTTGATGTGCTGATCCCACGTCAAGTTTTTGGAGATTGTAATGCCGAGGTATTTGGCATGGTTTTCCCAGTTAATGGGTTGGCCATTTATCTGAATGGGACGCTGATTAAGAAAACGTTTTTAGACTTTATTCGCAAAAGGAATATAGTCATTAGATTGATGTAGACTTGTGCGCCATCTATTGCTAGATGTAGACAACTACTCATACCTCTCCCAGTCTGGAGACTTTGAATGGTAGCAAGTTAAAGACTTGTGTTTCAAGCACATAGTACCACTAACGTGTGGTTACTAATTCTACGTCAGCAGCCCGAAACTGTTAGTCTACCAATATTAATAAATTAATATTTTTATAATTTTGTTTAAAATTAAAAACTTCTCTCCTTATTATCGTTACTGTAAAAATTTGTATTCAATAACTAAAGTTGTTAGGGGTTCCAAATATACAAAATCGTTTAGTATAAAATACGATTACAAATCCTTAGTAAAGAATAAGGATATTTTATTAAAATTTAATATTATATTCCAGGAAAATTATGCAATACTGGATAATTAAAATACACTAAAGCAACAAATAGAAAATTCGCAATAAAAATAAATAAAGGCTCAAAAACCGAAGTAAAATAATAAGAATTATTTTCTCATTTCAGAACGCCCTGGGGCAATGCAGATCCTCAAAAGCAGATATTCATATTTTGCATATATTAATGTGTAACCGTTTGTGTAGTGTATCACATAATTTTAACTACCCGCCTCACTTTTATAGGTAAAACTTAGTTCGGAGATAATATTTTATATCTCTTTTTAAAAAGGCTAGGATATTTTCATAATTTCCTTTGAAAAACATAAAATTACTCTGACAATTTTTTTTAACTATCATAATATCGGTTTCAACCAATAAAAAACAAGGCATTACCATAACGACGGGATATTTCGTCTCGAATATGTACCAGAAAATCGAATATATACCAGTTTTCTAGTTCTTTGATATAACAAGCTTGATAATGTAGTATTATAACAAAATATCAACTAAAATGCAAAATTAAGGCAATTTTTATGTCTTATTAGCTTATTTTTATTCAATATTAATAAAATTTAACGAATTTAGATCTTTTTTATTCCAAAAATTAGAAATGTCAAACATGAATTTATTGTGTCAAAATAAATTAACATCAAATTAATTATTATTAATTATTTATTCAAATTACTTTTAAAGATTTAAATTGTTAAAATTTTTTTTCAAAAAAAAGTCCTGCAAATACACCTCCAGACTCGGTATATTTTCGATAAATTGAAAATATACCTCTCTGTCGGTGTGTTACACTGAAAAAAAGAATCCTTTGCGGCAACGGCATATGAAATTAGGCCAAATGCCGCACTCTTGAATACGTCCAAAAGCACCTTCTCTAAACATGAAAATATAATTCACTTGCCAAGATCTTTTTGATTCTTTAACTTAAAATTCATTGATCTTGTGTGAAATGCAAGTGGGCTTGTCTCAAAAGAAAAATTCTTGGGTCAAAGTATTTAAAATTATTTAATTTTTAACAATCTTAAAACAAGATAAATGGTTTTTGCCTCAAATGCGCCAGGTCCAAGAGAATTTTAAAAATATTTGAAAAGCGACACTTTTCTTGGGACAAAATAAATACTTTTGTTTGAAGATACATATCTTTTAAGCTAAAAGAATAACTGCCAAGAGTGTTTACTACTTTGAACCAAGAACGTCATTTTTTTCAGTCTACATATGAAAACCGATATTCGATTTTTATCTTTTAAGAATACGAAAGTTTTTAATTTTTATCTGTCGATAACTTTTTTCCTACCTTACTCGTTTAAATAGAATCATTAAAAAAAATCAAGATAAAAAGAAATAAAAATGTAAATATTTAAAACCTCGCGTCAACGCTAGAGTCGACGCGGTGCCTATGCGAGTACTGGAAATTCGCCGAGTACTGATCATAAGTAATATTAACTATATTGCATTTATATTAATTTTTTTATCAAGCTTTTCCCTTAGGGGTGCGGTAGTCCCCTACTTTCTCTATAGTCTACACCACCCATTCTGCTACTAATTTAGTTTTCATAAACTATGCTTTATCTTAAAAATACGCCTACAATTAACGTTAAATTTTAATAACCACATTTTGATGATAAAATTGTGTGAATAATGTGTACATTTAATCATATTGCCTGCGTTTTCCTATTTAGCAAAGCAAAAACCAGCAATTAACCTGTTCTTGATACTATAAACAATATGTTTGCAAATATAAATAATCTAGTGACATGGTATAATTAAAATTAGTGTTGATATTCGAAAAGAATGGCATGTTAAGCCATTATATAATAAGGGCTATTAAGTTTAATGGATTTTTTATGCTGCCTTGATTATGCATATTAATATATTAATGCGATTTAAATATACACACAGAAAACTTGATATCTAAATCTATGTAGGTAAAAATATATAAGAAATTTCCTTTAAAACGATGTATAACACTTGAAGTTTGGTGCTCTATGAGGCCTGTTATGTAAATTCAAAAATTCATTTATAAATAATGTTGTATTTTTATCTTGGCAAGCTAGAAAAGCTAGAAAAATCTAGTTCTTAAAATAAGCCAAAACGGGAAACCAATACAAACTATTGTACACTGTGTCCATGACAAGTTTCCTTACGGATTTTACTGCTCATCAAAAACAACAAATCTGCGTTTTGAATTTGCTAAATTGCATCGTCGTAAATCGCAAACCAAAATTTTTGACTCGAACATTTACTTTGTTTTCAAAAACAGTATTTAATACCGTCGAAACATAAACATAAATGGATATACATTCCTAGTGATTCTTTGATGACTAAATTTTTTTATTTACATATTTTTATGCGTAAAATTCATATTTTTGCGTGTGTAAAATCAAGCAAAGTAAAATCAGCACATTAGAGTTAAACAAGTTCATGTTCAAGAAAGTTTGATGCAGTAAGCTGTTAAGATTATGAATACAACTAGGCTCATGACAGTTTGTCAATTTTATTTTTTTTTAACTTGGGTTTTTATTTCTATGGTGCTTTCAAGCATGTTGATATACTATAGTAATGGTTAGTTCGACATAGTTTTTGTAAATTTTAAATTATGCGTATACATTTTAATAAAACATTGACTATGACTAATGGAGCTCTCTACAACTAGAATTATGAAACAAAAGACGTCTACCCTATCTCTATCTCATTTGTGCTACCCTTTCCAGTCAACCAAATAAATACTGTATTTGTTTTTCATACAACAAATACAGTATTTATTTGGTTGGCCGGAAAGTGTAGCACTGAGCGGCTAGAACGAACATAGCTAATGTGAATCTGTAGAATAAGATAATTCTACTAAAATTTAGATGGCGCCAGTAATTTCTTTAATAAAAATAATATAGTTACACTTTTCGTCCGGCCAAGTAAATATTGTATTTGTTCAACAAAGAACAAATACAGAATTTGTTGGGTTGGGTGGAAGTGGGAGTGTATGATGATGTCAAAAAAGCGTTTGACACCATGGACTTCCGGTTACTTTTAAGATTCTTAAAAATTAGGGAATATGCAATAAAAGGAGTACTATCTATATTTATAGATATATCTTCTCTAATTTTCAATCTAAACATTTTTTTTAATAATTATTTTGTTGGCAGCTCTATTTATTTTTAATTCAACAAAGCAATTTTTTCTGTCTCCAAAAATCATTAGTTATTGGAAATTTTCGAAATAAACAAAAAATACGAAAATTTAATTTAGAACTTCAATATGATGTGAGCGGTAAGTGCTCTCCAGTAGATTTATCTGTATTTACTAGGAAATGATTATTGCTTCAATCACTGCGGCTATCACAATTTTTATCTTTTTTTACGTCTTCCCATCAAAAAGCCGCTTTTCATAAATGCCATTAGATTTAATAAATATCAATTTTTATAAAAAGAAAAGTTTTAGTTTTAATATGTTATTCTTTTTCGTTCTTTTTGGAAGGAGTTATATATACATATTTTTACAAAAATTTCAGTTCACGCAACTTATCCTTTTATTAAATTTTTCCAGCAATAAATTCTAGTACAGAACATCATAATCTTACTAATTTCTTATGTTAACTTTTAGCACCACCACCATTTTGGTTAAATGGAACATTTTTAAGTCTTTTCGTTTTTGTTACAAAAGGTTTGGTCATAGGTTTGGTATTTACCGTTGGATTTCGCGGTTGAACCAAGTGGTATTAAAATCTGTAACCGTGTTTTCAGACCGCTTATAGTGTATGGTTATTATTACACCTTTTTCTAATATCTTTCTTATATACACTGCGGTCCAAAAGTCACCCCTCCCCCCTTTTAACTTTTGAACGAGTTGAGATATCGACTTCAAATTTAGAACTCTTAAATAAGACAATTTAAACTATCTTTTAGCATATATTTGATATTTTCAGCTCTTAAAATGTGGGCAGGGGGGCATGGGGGGACATTTTTTTTAATGGAAAGGGGAGTCGTGTGATGCATCATTTTAAAGCTTATAAAATTCTCTATTTAAACTAAAATTTTTAAATTTTTAAAAATGTTTTATAAGGTTTTGATTTTTCAATTTTTTGTGCTAAAACATTCGATTTTTTAAGTTTTTTTTTTATAAATCTTTATTTATGTCAACTAAAATTAGTTTAAAAGTATAATTAACATTTTTTTATGATGAAATTAGGCATTTTTAAAAAATTATTTGTTTTTTTTTTAGAGGAATTTTGACATTAATACCCATTTTCAACCCCATTTTAAACCCAATTTTTTTTTTAATTTAAAAATATGGAGTTAAATGGAGAATTTTATAAGCTTTAAAATGATGTATTACACAACCCCCCTTTCCATTTAAGTTGTGTTATTTAAAAGTTCCAAATTTGAAGTCGATATCTCAACTGGTTCAAAAGTTAAGAGGGGGGGGGGTGACTTTTGGACCGCTCTGTATTAATATTAGCAGTATAAACGGTTGTTTCTTACATCTTAACATTTATACTTACGAATTAAAATAAAAGTCTTGTATTTTGACAAAAATCTATCCACTATCTAAATTGACAACAGAAAAAAAAAACTACTTATAGGTTTAGTTTATTACAGTAACTGTTTACCCAAAAAATACGGAAGTATTAGTAAATAATTTGAACCAATATATTACCAATCATAACCATAACCTCAACTTTGGTAAGCAGTCCGAAAAGGCTTTTTATGTCATATGTCACATATTTCATTTGCTTTAATAAACCTTATACCATGGACGGCTTATATTTGACCCCAGATGGCCGTGAGTTGTTTCTAAGAACAGTTGAATGTCATATAGTAGACATGCCGACTTGATGCTTTGTATGATTAGTTTACTGAATTTGGAAAAATCATAAATTTATTTAATTTATTTTACTTGTAGTTACCCGGGAATACAGAGGCGGTACATTTTAATAAGAATATTACACCCAGAAAAATATGGGATAAGTAATTGTATCTTTCAAGTTATAAAATTATTGGCATCACATGAAATTTTGAAATTGAAAAAAATAAGAAAAAAAATAAGGCTCGGGGCGTAATCCCGGTTCGATTCCCAGTTGGATAAATTGGCTTAAAAAAAAGTTTTCTAGTCCTGAAAAAATTGATTTAAAACTAACCAAGGGTGGCTAATAACGGTTGAAGCCACTGACAAAAATATATAAAAAGGTTTTTGTACCACCTAATTAATTCCCAGCTTATATTTGTCTACCATTGTCGGCTTGTTTACCTTATTAACCAATAAAATCAGTAAACTTATCGACGACGGGCAATAACTTTCTTCAAATTATTTGTGAAACTGACACTATGGCAAAATATTTTTTAAACTATACTTTTAATTGATTTTTGGAGATACTAGCTTTAGGTAATGGAAAAAGTATTATATGTACCACGTATGCGAACTGTCTTAAGTGTTCTCGACTGATTCTATACCTCGACTGCGTCTCAGCAAAAAAACTTCTTCAGTCTCGAACACTAAAGGCTTAGTTCCCATACAGGTAGGTACATAATAAACAATTTTAGGCCATATTTATATTTCTAAGTAAGCATGTAAACATCATATTTAAAATCATTTAAAAAGTGTGTCATCATAATTGTTTTTATATAAACGCCTCTCTATTATTTTGCTAAAATTCCAATTTATTTAAACATTTTAATAGAGACATCCTATCATGATTCCATAATGAGAATTGTCATACGCCTACAATACTTCACAAAAGATTTACTTGTTTTAGGAAAATTCACTACTATTCCTGGGAACCGCAGAGCTTACTTTAATTTATAATATATTTTAATTTTTTCAAAAAGAGTTATTGTCACCGAAAATAAGCATTTCAGCTCTCTAAGTCGCTGAAACAGATAGGGGGTTAATTTGACCCAATGTGGATGATTGGGGGATCACGAAGGTGTTTAATTTATTACTAAGTTTTATTATTACGGTACAAAAGGGTTATTTGAATTTTAAGGGGTAAATTTTATATAAAATTGTATTGTCAACCGAGAAAAGCAAGTGTACAAAATTTCAGCTCTAAGTTTGTTTTTGGTAATTTTTAGGATGAATATCTGTATATCTAAGTGAAGTGTGCAAGAGAAGTTGTAGCTTATTCACCCATGTTATGTAAAATTGAGCCTCGCTCCCTTCGGTTTAATTGTAATAAATGATAAATAATAAAGATATTTAAACGAACCATCTAAAGTACCACAAGTACATATTCGTATACTTGTTAATCATGTCCGTGATTTATATAAAATGTAATAATATCCATCCTACCTTGAATTACAGAAAACGCAAAAATGATTTATTGTTGTGTATACATGTACTAATTTTGAATTAATTAGTGGTATATATATATACGTATACGTAAACCACATAAGTTCTGCGTATGGTACTATTTTTATGTGCACATGGAATGCAGCATCTAATCTTTGACTATATAAGGTGATTCACATATAATTGGTTTTACGACTATATTTTGGCATACTGTTCGAGAATAATATATTTTCTCTCTCTCTCTCTCTCTCTCTCTCTCTCTCTCTCTCTCTCTCTCTCTCTCTCTCTCTCTCTCTCTCTCTCTCTCTCTCTCTCTCTCTCTCTCTCTCTCTTCTTTTTTTTTTTTCGTTGGGCTTTCGGGTAGGGCTAGAAGGCTTTTCAGTGCGTTAGAAAATAAGCCTGTAAATTTTGGCGATGAAAAAATTCAAAATAAAAAATCGCGCCATTAGGGTGGTTCAAAATTTTAGTAATTTGATTGGTCTTTTTAGATCATTTTGTCCTATCTTTATCAGATAGAACAAATGCATTTAGTATGACGATTTATTTTTCTGACAAAAGAATTATATATTTTTTTTTTAAGAATATCACATATTTTTGATTTATAATAAAGCAGAACCCAACGCCATTTATTTAAACATGTTTTTAAAAAGTACAAACAAAATAAAACTGGCCATATCTCAAAACATGTAGATAGGACAACTTGTCTTAGAAGGGCAGTATAATCCATCATTTCTGTCTATAACCCATCAACGGTAGCTGGCAAACGCATCAAGACACCTCAGGATCCGACCGAGATGCATCTTGCTACTATCATTTGTTACCTATATGCCTACTATGACTGACAACATGACGCTACCGCGCATTTCTATTGTTAATTAAATAAAAAATGACTAAAAAGAACATCCATAGCACGTTTGTCGGTGTTATATTCAGAAGAGGCAAAAACTGGTAAATATACATATAGATATAGTAGATCTTAATTTTAAAATAGACAGTTTCAAGTATTTGCATTTTAATGCAAAATGCATCACGAAAATTTAAATCTAAAATTATTTAGAATCATACCATATTACGCACTGAGTACGCGAACCTAGTTTTTAGTGTACGAGAGTGCTTATTTTTTTACAAGCCGGAGCCGAGAAAAAAAAGCACTCGAAGTGCACTGAAATAGATTTGCGTCGAGCTGCATATACCATTTTTCCTATCCACCTAATAAAAAAAAAACGCCAAAATTTTCTTAAAATAATGTAATTAATTTGACGTTTTGTGTTTGACGTTCACTTCTTTTCCGACAGTAGTTATGTAAAACTAGCTGACTGTCACATTCCGACCGCTGTCATGGCAACGGGTGGAAAATAAGCACTAACTACTAACTAGGTCGTAGGAAAAATGCATTAAAAATTCAAGGTTATTCATAAAAGCTATCAGAACACAATATATTGTTTACAGTATTATTAATTTGAGCCATTTCGCCTCAATGACTATTTATATCGTAAAAAATCTAAAACAGAAAATAAAATTAAAATGTTCTTATCAGGCGCACCTATTTCTAGATGCGCTGGTAAGGTATTGCGTTTAAAATAATACTTATCTGCTATATCTTCTTCACCTAAAAAATATTGTTAGTCAATACCTTACCAAAGTTTAAAAATTTTGCCTAAATAGAGAATTTTCAATAAAATTCTTGATAAATCGTTAAAATAATTAAAAAAGAACGAAAAACTGAATAAAAGTTAACTTCTAACGTTTCGGGATCTAAATTCTCTATTTATTCAAAAATTTTAAACTTTGGTAAGGTATTGACTAATAATATTTTTTAGGTAAAGAAGATATAGCAGATAAGTATTATTTTAAACGCAATACCTTACCAGCGCATCTAGAAATAGGTGCGCCTGATAAGAACATTTTAATTTTATTTTCTGTTTCAGATTTTTTACGATATAAATAGTCATTGAGGCGAAATGGCTCAAATTAATAATACTGTAAATATATATACGCCTCAAATAAATTATAGATTCTACAATATATTGTGTTCTGATAATAAAAAATAAAAGATGGACCAAAGTGCGTTACAATTTTTAATCAAAAAACGCACTACCTCTTTTCATGATGAATGGTAGATGTGATTTCGATTTTTATTTTTTAATCGATTAATGAATGAATGTAATGGTATTAGCACCTTAGATATTATAATTTATAAGTAAGGTAGCTAATTAAATTGTAATTATAAACAGTAGCTACTTGTTGCAAAGAAAAATCTTACATAATTATCTTACATTAAAAAAATATATTTTTCTTCAAGCGTACTAAAATGTTCATATTTTATAATCATTTATCGGAATAAATTCAGTTATGACTTATCAACGTTGAAAATAAACACAGAAACATAGGCTTACGGAATAATTTTGCCGAATTATGAGGGAAATTTTTATAAAGGTCCCTAAATCGAAACATTTGACGACTAATTTGTTACACACAACAATATTGAATATACATATTAACTATAAATATGTAAATATATCGGTGTTTTTCGAAGAAAATAAAAATGTAAATTTAAAACCTCGCGTCAACGATAGAATCGACGCGGCGCCTATGCGAGCACTGGAAATTCGCCGATGACTGTTTATAACTGAGCACACTAGTAAGAAGTGATCTATTTTTTTACAGTAAAAAAATGAGTTTATTGTTGTAGGCCGTAAAAAAAGTTAGGTAGCAAAACCACCACTGGCGGCAGCACTCTTTGACTTTGATGACAGCCATACTTCAAACTTGTTTGTTTATTATGTAAACAGGTGGTTGACTCGAGATTCTGTGCAAAAACCTTGTGTAAAATTGATTTAAAATGACTGAAGAAGAATATATGGTTTATACACCTACAAATCTCTCTGAAATTGCAAATGCTACATTAGACAAGTTACCATCGAAATCGCGAAAAGTGTACGATTTAGCCTACGAAAAAAATTTAAAATGAGCTAAGGAAGGTTTAAGTTTATTTCGAAAGGGTTTTATTGGCCTATTTTAATAAAAAAAACATACTTTATTACTGAATAAATTAAATTCTAAAATTAATATTTATAAAATATATATAGGATGCTTGAAGAAAAAATAGTATGTTTCACTCAGAGGAAATGTGCTTTTTTACTCGTCTGTAGTTTCCGGACTCTGCTTCACTTTTCCTCTTAGTAAAACAATATACTATTAATAACAGAATTTAAAGAAAAAATAAAATATACTTCTATAGAAAACTAATTAGTTTTATTATAATCAATCAAAGCCAAATCAAATCATTATTTTTTTATTTTGATAAAAACAAGGTATTTTATATTTTAGATTTTAAGCTTTCACGGCCATTAAGATATAAAGAACTTTCACTTTCGGGTTTAGACCGTGTTAATGGATTTTCACTTTCCGACGTTTCGTCTCTTACTACTAGAGACATCTTCAGGGATTAATCTGAAACTTTCAGATTAATCCCTGAAGATGTCTCTAGTAGTAAGAGACGAAACGTCGGAAAGTGAAAATCCATTAACACGGTCTAAACCCGAAAGTGAAAGTTCTTTATAAGGTATTTTATATTCTAAAATCGTAGAGCAGAAACGTTGGAAAAATTGAGCTTTCACCCACCCCAATAAACTATTTGAATATATTTTCTCATGCTTTCATTCAGTTAAACTGATCAAAACCAATGCAAAATGCTCATATTTTGCTTTCAAAACAGATTGATATAAGCTTTTTTACCGTCTACAATATTCCGTATAAAAGATAGCCCACAAAAAAATATTTAACCCTTATAATACGGGTTGCATTCAATTCTATATCGCTAATATATCAACCGTATGCAAATAGGTTTTAACAACCAAATATAATAAATTACTTACCGACCATTTTTGTTATTGAAAGCTGGTTTGATTAAATTGAATGGTAAAAAACTGGATTTTAAAATGTAATATCACACCTGGGCCTAGGTGCCATACTGCATACATACTTCACTTTTACTTGCTTCGTCAATGCAATTTTTTTTTAACAAAAACATCAACCATATATTTGAAACTTTAAAAATTAAATATAATTTTAAATTTACTTTACCTACGACCATCTATGAAAACGACAAATTTCGCACGATTTAGAGAATAAGAAAGTGACATATTTCCCACGCGTGCGCAATAATATAATACATGTGTGGAAAAGCAAAACTACCATGATTTTTTTTAAATATTATCTATTTTATTAGACGTTTTTCCATTCCAGTTATATGTATCATATTATATATTTTTTCCAATGCGATGCCGTGATTGGCTTACAAGATACATGACGGCACATCAAGCCAATCACGACATTGCATTGTTATGTACATTAATCGGAATAAATTCAGTTATGACTCATCAACATTGAAAATAAACCCAGGAACATAGGCTTACGGAATAATTTTGCCGAATTATGAGGGAAATTTTTATAAAGGTCACTAAATCGGAACATTTGACGACTAATTTGTTACACACAACAATATTGAATATACATATTAACTATAAATATGTAAATATATCGGTGTTTTTCGAAGAAAATAAAAATGTAAATATTTAAAACCTCGCGTCAACGATAGAATCAACGCGGCGCCTATGCGAGCACTGGAAATTCGCCGATGACTGGTTATGTACTATGTTCTTATGCGAGCCTGTGGATATGCCCTTAAACACTCTGTACGGTATAGGAATATTAATAAAAAATAACTGTCGGTTATTTCTAAGGGGTAAACATAGATTTAGAAAATGCAAAGGTAAATAATTAATGTATAGCAATATCAGTATAAAATCGCTAAAACTGTTACTCGTTTATAAATTTACGACCGTCTAGTTACCAACCTTTCAAACCTAATAATATACGGGAATCATGCGACCCATGTCGTATAATATGTTTGCATATTATTTAAATTAAAAAATAAATTAAGTTGTATGGGCTCGAGCCATGAAACACTTGTTCCGTGATGATATATTAACGGGCCTTGTTACAGATTTTAATTTTATTATAATAATTTTGTCATTTGTTTGTTTTTTCTAAAACACGATAAAGAAACATTAGGAGAAATTTTTACATTGATCGTTAAAAAATTCTGGGTAACAAGTTAATTTTTTTTTTTTTGCATTTTCAATACTCGGATTCAGGAAATTTTAATAAGACCACCGGTAATAACCACTAGATATATTACCTGTAAAAATATTTTTGATGGGGTCCCCCAGAAAAAAGGAATTTTATAAAACAAACTTTATTCATATACAGAAAGTAATATTTTTAATTAGACCAAGGCAATATAAGTGGCAACAGTGTTAGCTGTTATAAAATATCTCATGAAAATTTAACCCTAATTGTGCATAAGTCCACTATGTCCCATCTTATTTTATCAGGATTTAATGAAAAATGCACTAAATTTCAATAATAATAAAACAATCCTAAGATGAGACAGGGTGGAGTTATGTTAACGCGCACTCAAAGCTGAATGTTTACGTGAGCTACACACAGAAAAATATTGTCTTAAATCAAGAATATGGTAATTTGTATATAACGAAGAGAATATGTTCTTCTTTTATGCATACCATATTCTTATCCTTTCATATTCGAAGCAAAAATTTTCTTTAAAGGAGAATATATTCTCTTCGTCATATCCAAATCACACATTCTTGATTTAAGACAATTTTTTTTCAACCAAGCAGTGTTGAGTGGACCCATCCCACCCCGCCTTGTCGATAAGCTGACCTGAGTTGTAACATTGTTGCCACTTATATTGTCTTCGTCTAATCGAAAATTGTGCATGCTGTATTTTAGGCACTTTACTGGAAATCGTATATTACTTATGAGGTAAATAAAATACACTTGCTATACAGTTATTTATCATGTCTAAATAAACAAAGACAAATAAAAATCAAATGACTATTGGTCTTTAGATTACAAATGTAAATATTTAAGTATACTCTTTACAGTAACATATTTTGAATAGTATATCAAATTAAATTTTTGAATTTATCATTTTTTTCTGTGGAATTTTTTTTTTGGTGGAAACACCCGACCGAAAAATATTTTTTTTTGTGTTTTCGGCTTAAGAATGTCATGAAATGTCGAGAAGATCCAAATTATAGTTTTTCTTAATTTCCCCCCCTTTGCCACACGCCAATGTTAACCATATTTGATGTGACGCACCGATAATAACCACCAGATATATTACCTGTAAAAATATTTTTAATGGGAACCCCCAGAAAAAAGGAATTTTATAAAACAAACTTTATTCATATACAGAACATAATATTTTTAATTAGACCAAGGCAATATAAGTGGCAACAGTGTTAGCTATTATAAAATATCTCATGAAAATTTAACCCTAATTGTGCATAAGTCCCATCTTAAAATAATTATTTTATCAGGATTTAATGACAAAGGCACTAAATTCCAATAATAATAAAACAATCCTAAGATGGGGCAGGATGGAGTTTTGTTAACGCGCACTCAAAGCTAAATGTTTACGTGAAGAATATGATAATTTGTATATAACGAATAGAATATATTCTTTTTTATGCATTCCATATTCTTATCCTTTCATATTTGAATCAAAAATTTTCTTTAAAGGAGAATATATTCTCTTCGTTATATCCAAATCACACATTCTTGATTTAAGACAATATTTTTTTCAACCAAGCAGTGTTGAGTGGGCTTTTTGCCACTTATATTATCTTCGTCTAATCGAAAATTGTGCATGCTGTATTTTAGGCACTTTACTGGAAATCGTATATTACTTATGAGGTAAATAAAATACACTTGCTATACAGTTATTTATCATGTCTAAATAAACAAAGACAAATAAAAATCAAATGACTATTAGTCTTTAGATTACAAATGTAAATATTTAAGTATACTCTTCACAGTAACATATTTATCAAATTTAATTTTTAAATTTATCATTTTTTTTTTGGTGTGCTGGGGACACGCATGCAATGCAACAAGAATATTCGGGTTACAAAGAAAGGTATTACGTATAATTTCTCAGCTAGGTTATCGGGATAACGTAAAAAACAAATTTATCGAATATAAAATACTTACCTTACCTTCTCTGTATATTGTGCTTAACATACATACATAAAAATTATCAAAGTTATGGAACAAACCTAAGTACTCATGACTATCATACAAGCAAGAAAAATAACATTAAAATAAACTTTATGAGACTTACGTCAAGTCGTAATGGCACAAATTATTATGGGATTACCTACTATAATTTGCTACCAGAAAGCATAAAAATTTTATCTTACGAAAAGTTTAAAATCAAAGTAAAAAATGTTCTATCAGAAACAGCTTTATATGAGGAATTTAAAAAAGAGATGGGACTCCTCAAGGGGGACTAGAACGCTCTCAGGTCGGTTGACTTGATTTTGTGCACATTTTAAAATTCGAACTTATTTGTAATACTTATATAGGTTCATTTATAGTGTGCGTAACTATTTTTTAATCTAATTTTAACTGTGACTTGTGTAAACTATCTGTAAAACACCAATAAAATCTTATTCTATTCTACGAGTGGAAACACCCGACCGAAAAATCATTTTTTTTTGTATTTTCGGCTTAAGAATGTCATGAAACATCAAGAAGATCCAAATTATAGTTTTTGTTAATTTCCCCCCCTTTGCCACACGCCAATGTTAACCATATTTGATGTGACGCAAACAGAAAAGGTCCTGAATCGTTTGGTGAAAGAATATTTCATATCGGACATACCGTTCAAAACTTAAAAGGTTTACATATAGGCCGACAGATAGACAGAGAGACACACATTTCTCGATGGAATTTTTGACCGGAATGTCCGATTTGAAAAATTCTTTCACCAAATGATTCAGGACCTTTTCTGTTTGCGTCACATTAAATATGGTTAATATTGGATTGTGGAAAAGGGGGGAAAATGAACAAAAACTATAATTTTTAGCGATATCTCACTTATTATTCATAGTAGGACATTTTTTTTGCAATAAAAATAATGTTTAATTCTCTACAAAAATATATGTAATTATTTTTATCGTAGGACTATTAGTTTCCGAGATATAGGCATTTTAATAATATTTTTATATTTTTAACTAGATGTCAAATTTTGATAGTAGTAAAATTTCAATCATAGTTAAAATTTATTTCAGTTAATTTTTCTTATAATAAATTTCTGATAATGGTGCGGCAAGAAAAACAATCCGATAAAGCTACAAAGAAAAAACAAAAGGAAATGGTCCAAAAATACAGCAAGAACAAAGAATTTGATTATTTTATAAACTTCCTCATTTTTCCACCCATTTACCCGTTTCACATTTTTTAAATTGTTCCAAAATTTTTTTATACCAAAATAATTTGTCATTTTTTTGTGGTGGATTTACTTAATGAGTTAAAAAATAAACATGGTGAGCTACAATCAAGTTTAAAGACCGGAAAAAAAACTCCACCAGCCGAGAAAAACATTTTTCATTTGTTTTAAATAAAAACGCAAGATATTAAATAAAAATAGATTTAACAGATAGTTGATTTAACGTCAGAAAAAAAAAATAACTCTGGTTACCCTTAGGGGGAATTTTTAAAATATTTCTTATGCGATGAAAAAGCAAAAATTTTGACATAGTAATGTTAAATTTTATATGTTTTCATTTTTTCATTCAACAATATTCTTTAAAATGCGTAGCATTACACTATCTTCACATCTAATTTATTTATATAACGCAATAAATTTTCATCGCCGACCTGTTTTATTTATTTAATTTTAGTTGATAGAAGATGCATTATATTGGGGCCATTAAAAAAGATTTTTTTATTAAAAATTTTACTGTCAACTGATAAGATATCTATATAAATACAGGGTTATTCACGGAAGTGGCCTATTAAACGTTTATGGAGAACCAACAACTTTGAAAGTCTGCTAATTTGCACTTTGGGGTTTTTGAATATGGGCAATCGATTAAAAATGTTTTCATGCTTGTGCCACTTCCGGTTGTACCGGAAGTGGCACTCAACTTTAATTTTTTAAATGGAACACCCCATATATTTTTTAATTTTTAAAATTTGCATAAAATTTGCTTTATTTTAATGTATAACACGTTATGTCTATCTCCAGTAGTTTTTGAGTTATTCAAGTTTTTAGCGAAAAATAAGCAAATTCAAGCACCCCTAAAAACAATAATTTCTCCTTGATTTTTTAAATTGAAGAAAAGTTGTTTTGTATTTTGCTCAATGATGGTTAAGCGAATCATTCTAAGCTAAAATGGAATCCAAAATTTATACAGGGTGTCTGAAAAAGCAGGTCAAACTTAACAAAATTAAAATAGCCATAACTCTTTTTTTTTAAATGACACCCTACATTTTTTTTTATTTGTTTAAATAGAGAATTCAATTTTCTTTAAAATAAGTATAGGATACCCTATACCTAACTTTAACCGTTTTCGAGCTATTTGCAAATTAATGTGAAAAAGAAGTATTTTGCAGTATTTCTGCAATTACGTAAATTTTTAAAATTGTATTGTGTTTTTATTTCTTTTAACCTAAATGTTATCGTTCTTATCGTGATAAATTAGTGTAAAATAATGGCAGAGGCTTATTCTTACCCTGTTATTTTGGATTTATTTTCTATTTTTGGTGAAAATGATAAAATAATTAGTAGAACCTGCAGAAACTTTAATACAAAATATCCTGATTTACCAAGAATGTCATGTAAAAAATTTAGAAGAATACACAAAATTTTTTCGCAATTTGGAAAAGAAAATGCAGTGAAATCTCTTACGAAACCAATTACAAACAACGAAGATAACGAAGTCAATGTTTTGGGTTACTTTTATGCATATCCACATGCCTCAATTCCTGCAGCTAGTTACGACTTGGGAATTTCCTATTCAAGCATCCAAAGAATTTTAAAAAACCACAAGATGCACGATTACAAAAAGCAAAAAATACAGGCCTTAAAACCTAATGATTTTCAAAATAGAGTGGACTTTTGTGAAAATCTTTTGATAAATATTCAAGAAAAACAAAACTTTTTAAAAAGAATAATTTGGACGGACGAGGCTAAATTTTCTCAACAGGGTATTTTTAACAGAAGAAATGTACACTACTGGGTGCATGAAAATCCAGTTTTAAGGTAAATATAATGATCTTTGAGGTAAATAAATAAAAATCGATTAATTTTTCTGGCCTATTTTATAAAATATAACAAATTTTAACAGAAATACGGCTTTTTCACAATAATTTGCAAATAGCTCAAAAACGGTTAAAGTTAGGTATAGGGTATCCTATACTTATTTTAAAGCAAATTTAATTCTCTATTTAACCAAATAAAAAAAAATGTAGGGTGCCATTTAAAAAAAATGAGTTATGGCTATATTAAATTTGTTAGATTTGACCTGCTTTTTCAGACACCCTGTATAATTTTTGGGTTCCATTTTAGCATAGGATAATTCGTTTAAGCATCATTGAGCAAAACACAAAACATCTTTTCTCCAATTGAAAAAATCAAGGAGAAATTATTGTTTTTAGGGGTGCTTGAATTTACTTATTTTTCGCTAAAAACTTGAATAACTCAAAAACTACTGAAGATAGACATGAAGTATTATACATCAAAATAAAGCAAATTTAATGCAAATTTAAAAAATTAAAAAATATATGAGGTGTTCCATTTAAAAACTCAAAGTTAAGTGCCACTTCCGGTACAACCGGAAGTGGCACAAGCATGAAAATATTTTTAATCGATAGGCCATATTCAAAAACCCCAAAGTGCAAATTAGCAGACTTTTAAAGTTATTGGTTCTCCATAAACGTTTAATAGGCCACTTCCGTGAATAACCCTGTATATAGGATTACTATGGTACCTATCGTAATAAAAAATAGTTTCCACGTAGGTATTTGTTATATTTGACTTTTGATTTAAGAACAGGTTGATAAATTAATACAGATCAAATAATAAAGTTCTTCTCCTTTTCTCACTTTTTCTTATTATTCTTTTTCTCTTTTTCTTCTTCTTCTTCTTCTTCTTCTTCTTCTTCTTCTTCTTCTTCTTTTGCTTATTTTTCTTTTCCTTTTTCTTCTTCTCCTTCTTATTTGTCTTTATTTTTTCATTGCATATTTTAGACATTTTAATCAGCAGACCCTGCAGAGACTGCTGTCTATATTTGATTGGTATAAAATGAACTTACTTTAAATGGACTCTTTTTAAGTATTTCTTCTCCCTATTCATGTCTTTTAAACCAGATTACTTTAATTCTTAACGTTCTTAAACCAGCATAATTTAAAAGGGGTGAAAATCAATATCCCTTACTATTGATACCGGCCATCTTGATCCAAAATAACCAAAGTCCGAATCAACGGTTTTCTATAGAAAATAATAAAAAACTGAGGGTTGTTTTTAATGTAACCTTATACACACACTTACACCCCTTTAAATCGCCAGTTTGTAATGAAAAAAAAAACGAAGGGGATCTTAAATCATTACTTATAAATAGCTTTACTGACCATTTGAATAATTTATAAAGCAGGTGAACTTGATTTTATCTACCTATTGGGTTTAGGTTGGGCAGAAAATATATTTTTAATCAAGTACCTATTTAAGATTAAAAAATATTAACTCAGTATGATTTTGTCGATTTTTGTTTGTCAATGCTCCTTCCCCAACAGCGCTTCTCTCTCAATTCCCCACCCCAACTGTTTACGATTATTTTTTATAACTTTTATGAAAAAAAAAACCGAACCACGTACATCGTTCTGCTGTTTCTCGAAAAATATATGCTGGGAACTACCTTTCTACGAAATTTCAGCGAATTTAGCCGAAGGCCATTTTCCATAAGAAACGTGCGGGGTCCTTTGCCATTTGTCTATTCTTAAAAAAAAGGCAGATGTTGATCTGCCTAGAACAAATAGAAAAAAGTTTAACAAGATATTTCAGCGCAAGCAGGTCGTTTTCTAAATTCGGACGTGTGCTCCAAAATCCTAAACTTCTTCTTTAATATTAACTCTTTTTAAAACCAATTATTTTTTGCCCACCCTAAAGTGCAGAGAGTTTAACGGAAAAACGAAGTCCGAGTGAAATGGACGATACGTTACGGTCTATAGATTGCTTTTACTGGTTGATTTTTTTACAAGATAAGCGATTTTTATTGGTTGAGCATGTGCAGTGTTTGATAGCAATTGTTATTGTACTACGGAAACAAAGAAAAATTGCTGATGGATTTTTTTATTAATTTACAATGTACCTAAATGTACAGATTTTAATTTGTTAATAAAATAAAAATAAGAAAAATAAATATTTTTTTTTTAATAATTTTAAAATTTATTTTTGATTTTAGAATCTAACATTTGACTGGACTATGCTGAAAGGCAGACTTAACGACTAGTAATTTTATATCAAATGTGTAAAAGACATAAAACTTTTCTGATAACAGGTGTTAAGAAACACAAATAATTCCTAATTTACATAATGTAAATTACATATTTTAAGTATTTTTAAATATGCCGTGATTATTCCTATTTACACAGTTTTTTTTATCAACTATAAATAGTTTAAAAAGGCCGAGTAAAGTTATAAAAAGAGGTAAATGCTAAACCGAACTATTAATAAATTTTCTACTGCCTAGGACTACGTGTGTACGATAAAGTCTCAAATGCATATGTGGACACTGTTATGCAAAAAAATGTCCGAAATAAAAAACTATATATAAGAAACATTTAACGTTCTCCACCAGGAACAAGAGCAGTTCGTATTACACAGTTGCAACATTGTGGTTTTCTCAGTTTGATAAATTCTATGGTACTAAAGAGTAACAGTATTTCCAGAGACGCAATTCTATGTGTCGCATCGGTATTCTGTGATAGCAAGCGGCAACGGCTTAACAATGGAAAAGCAATAGACGAAGAAGAAGAAGGAGGGGGAGAAGAAAAAGAAAAAGAAGAAGAGGAGGAAAAAGAAAAGAAGAAGAAAATTAAGAGGCAGAAGGCAAAGAAGAAGAAGAACATTTCTAATAGAACCTCCTGGCAATCATATGTTTATAGATGTCTACACTGTAAATGAAAATATGGTAATTTCACAGCAAATAAAATGGTAAATTTAAATCAGTACTGTAAATTCGCTGTTATCTGTAAAAATGTGAATTTTTACCTGTGATTTCACAGTAATTTAAGCAGCGAATGTAATGAGTATTTCAAGCAGTATTACGGGCTCTTGTAATTTTTGGGACTGTTTGTAAAAGTAGCGGGTTTTTGGACCACATGCATGAATTTTAATGCAAAATTATTGTACCGCACTGTAAATGAAAATATGGTAATTTCACAGCAAATAACGTAGGTCATATGTTACCAGCAAAGAAAGTGGTAAATTCACTGTTATCTGTAAAAATGTGAATTTTTATTTTGTAATTTTACTGCTATCTTTTATAAAATGTAAGCTATAATTATGGTAATTTTCAACTAATATTGTAAAAGTGCCGGGTTTTTGGACCACATTCACGAATTTTAATGCAAAATTATTGTACCGACAGGAAAAGAGCTGAGATTTTACTAAACCGAGTAATATTGAGGTTAATTTAATAAAAATTGTAAATTTACATTTTGACATGGTGAACTTGCTTTAATTATTACAGTTAATACTACTGAAAGATTGACGGACAAATTTAGAGTGCGACAGGAAAAGAGCTGAGATTTTACTAAAGCGAGTAATATTGAGGTTAATTTTAATAAATATTGTAAATTCGCGTTCTGACATGGTGAATTTGCTTTAATTATTACAGTTAATACTACTGAAAGATTGACGGACAAATTTAGAGTGTAAGAGATTACATGTTCCTTTGTTGCATAACATAGTCCAAATAAAAGAGGCCCAGTCATAAAGTTTTCTTATCAGAATACGAAGCCAAATTATTATTTCCCACACATCGTTAAAACCGAGTTTTATTAATAAATATTAAAATTTAATTTATGATTTCAAATAATGCAACTATAAAATATATGGTGTGTATGAATGGGTAAATATTACAGGTGGGGCTACGTGAATTTTTATTAAGGGGTTTGTTTTTTGTTTGAGGTTTATAAATAAATCAGGTGTTTTGGATTAAATCTTTATTTACAATTAAAACTTTAAAGTTTTATCTATGAAGCACTTTTTTTTATCCAAACAACCTCTTTACTTTAAATAAGAATAGTAATTATATACCAAGGTAGAGAAAACATTTTTGATAGCCGAGCGTATTAAATCCAGAGCTGTGTAGCAGCGAGGTATTTAAGAGTGCGAGGCTATAATAGTCTTCTCTACCGTGGTTTATATCGTCGGCTTACAAGTAAAGAGCACTAAGTCCAAAAACAAGGTTTTGAGATATTGACAAATTTAACTTTCACTGTTGTTTTTTAATTTTTGTAATAATTGTTACAAAAATGCACGTTTCGACAAACAAACACTAAGTCGCTTAGTGCAGAAACATTTGAAATAATCTACAAGTAAAACGCACTAAGTGCACTAAGTGACTTAGTGCCTATTGCCAGATAACATTTTAATCAAAATCAAATTGGTGCGTTTTGTATGTGGGTAACTCTTGGCAGTCCACCTAGAAGTTAAATATGATGGTTAGACGTGTATACCTTGGTTTTAATATGTAATAAAACTGCGTATTTTATACCTAAAACACGCAGTTTTATTACATATTATTACCTAGAAGTTAGTTCGGTTTACCTGTACATAGATCATCAAAAATTAATTACAGTACCATAAAAATCCCATTTTTGCAAAAAAGTGACTTAGTGCCTTTTACTTATAAGCCGACGATATATTAGTTTTTACAGTACTAGCACTATTTAACTATTTTTATTCAAATAATAAAATAAATTATTCACAGAAATATTTCTTGAAATTTTCATAAAAATCAGGTAGCCTTGATCAACGAAATTTGCTCTTGAAAATAAATACTTTGAACTAACGTTTAAAAATTTAGTTTTTTTTTTAATTTTTTACATAATATCTGGCTAATTATTGATTGTATTAATTGATAATAATTACAGTTAATAAATAAAAAGTTATTTAAATCTATTTTCTTAAGTTTAATTAGTAAAAATTGCACAAAACACTGAAACATCTAAAGTGACAGAAATAAATTTTTTATAAAATTTGCTCCTACTAGGAGAGAAAAAATTATTATTGCTATAGGTGAAGAAAATCGATTTCACAGTCTGAAAACATGATAAATAATGGTATGTTCCAAAGCTAGTAGTGAAAAAAAAATTATTATTATGTACTCTTTTGTTATTCTATAACTCAAACTGCTAGGGTTTTAAAAAACTTTTAAGACGCATCATTAATGACTGAAAAATCTATAAACAAAATGACTTTTATGCAAAATAAACATGTGCTGGCTAAACAATTCTACCCTGCTAAGACAAGTTTTTTTTTTTTTTTTTAACCCCGTACTATTCTACTTAATTAAGCATTCCCTAAGTCCAGGACTTTTGTGGGCTAGTAGTAGAGGGAACCACCGGCTTTAATTGACTTTCGAACCAATATATCTAGGGAGTACGCCTTCGCCAAATTTCAATTATTAATTAACTGAAAAAGGCAATCGGCGCCAGTGAGGTTTGAACTCACGATCATTAGATCAGTGTCAGGCTATATCGATGCTATTGACCGCTGAGCTAAATCTCCCAGTTGGCCAGTTTTATTGTTTTTGTTTGCACTTTTTGAAAACATGTTTAAATAAATATGGCGTTGGGTTCTGCTTTATGTTAAATCAGAAATACGTGATATCCTTTGAAAAAAAAAAGAAATATTTTTTTTTGTCAGAGAAATAAATTATCATACTAAAATCATACTAAATGCATTTGTCCTATAGAATTGATAGATCTGAGAAAGTTAGGACAAAATAATCTAAAAAGTCCAATTAAATTACTAACTTCTGTAAAGTTAGTCCTAGTCCTGACTTATTCGTCTAGTAAAGACTAGTTAGGACAATTTTATTTAGAAAACATTGCAAACTTTCCACATAAGACAAACATCTTAGGGAACGTTCAATTATTACGTAACGCTCATAGGGGGGGTGGGGGTCATTTTGCAGTGTTACGCCCATGTTAAGGGTATAGGAAAATAGCGTTACAGGGGGGTCCAAAATGATCAAAATTTGCGTTACGTAATACATGAACGTTCACTTAGGCTAATTTTTAGGATTTGGACTTTTAGATAGGACATTTCTTTTTAGTAGGCAGGCACATGGGGCTAGTGTTATACAATACGCAGATATGCAGGTAGGACAACTTGTCTGAGCAGGGCAAGATTGTACTACTCACAAGTACCGTAAATAAATATTTTTATAGTTTATTTATTAATTTATTATTGTATAGACATGTTTGGTTCGACAACCTTTTTATAAAATGAAAATAAGCTGGAAAATTTGCAATATTTGAAGGTTGATGAAAATCATAACGTGCCTAAAGGCTCATCTTCTCTTGCATATTCATAACATGTTTATCAAACTTATATTATCTTTAACTTAAAAGCGAGTCTGCTGCATGGATTATAGAGAAACTGCCAGAGATTTGTACACTGAAAAAATTAATGTTGGATTAAAACTAAGATGAAAATTTTATGTAAGGTGAATATTTCAACTTTTACAGATCACTACAAATATTCGGGTACATTAGGGTGGCTAATTTGAATTTTAAGAAAAAAAAATAAATATTTTTAAATTTTTTATTTATTTATTTTTTTAAATTTTTATATACATATTTAATATTCGTATTAAAAAAATTAAAAAAATACAATATTTTTTTATGTTTTCATATTTACACTAAGGTGTAACACTTGGCTTTTGAACCCTAAAATATATATTTTGTCCCTTTTTAAGGGTCACGTAGAGACAAGTTTGTTACAAGTAATTCTTAGACAATTTTAAGAAAATCTCGAGCCCCAAAAAAAATTTTCATGATAGCTTTATTTTCCAAAGTTCTCAGCTATTTTTTTTTGTAAAAAAAAAACAGGAGCGGGTCATCAAATGAGTATTATAATATATTTTATTCGAAACTGTATACGTAATACATACATTACATGTATATGTAATATAAATTTGGGAAGTACGTGATTTCTTGTCCCACTGTTTTCCAGGCCTGGACCTGACCTGTAATGAAAAATAGAGACCAGTAAACTAATTATTACAGGTCTGAAATTTAAATCATTAATTTCCGCCAGATGGCGCCACCGATTAAAATATCATTATTAGTGCTTAAAGCAAGATGACCGAACTGATGTTGTCATGATAAACACGAATATAATCTAATACATTTTGTTTAAAAATTTAAATGTACAGTTTTAGTCAATGTTTTACACTTTTAAGACTAAGAAGGATAATAAATGTTATAAACGGTGCCAAAGGTTATTTGTGGTTGTTTATTTGGGTTACGCGTATGTGAAACTTCAGTTTTATATCATCGTGCTTTTCTTGTGAAATGCAGGAAAAAATATTTGTGGTTAATATGAAAAGAACTAAAAAACTAAATATTATAGTATTATTTTCTTCATTTGAATTTACTCATCTAGGTTTCAAAAAAAATAGTAGTACTTTATTTTTAAATAAAAACAGTTGCGAATAAAATAGTATACAGGATCCCGGAACATGGCATTTTTCCTCGACCTATAAATGGTCCCGGCACTTCGTGCCTCGACCATTAATAAAGGTTTCGGAAAAGTACTACTTTCCAAGTCGACCTGTAATCTACTAAAGTTCATTTTATTAAGGTATAGTTTTTTTTTCAACTTTTTAACTGGTTAATGGCTGTTCTGTGATGTCAAATGTCAACGCTTTTAGGCTTGTGTGAAACGGGCCTTGCAAACCGGCTTACGACGCATGCGAATTTCGCGTTACCATAGCAACTTTAGGAATGTTTACAAGCGGGAAGTTCAAAAAAAACTATACCTTAATAAAATGAACTTTATTTTGTGCTGGCTAATCCAAGTTGGAGCTCTGGAGGACAAACATTATTATTGTAAATGATAAAACGAATTTAAATTTATTTTCTTATTTTTTAGCCATACTAAGTTGCGGATGTCTTTGTCATTTAAGCAGTATTCTTTGTTTATTTTAATCTATTCTTGTCTTAAATTTTTTGTATTAGTCCTACAATTATAAAAACGTCATGACGTTTCAGTGGAATTGACACGGCAATAATTGGAAACAACTTTTATATTTAATTTAAATTTAATTCTTGATCCAGCAACCGGCAGAAATTGGAAAAAACAAAACAACATCGTGGAAGTCGTCTCCTCCGTCGACGTCTACAAAACGACGTCTCGTTAATTTTAATAGAAGAATACCGATATTCGTTTTTTTTTTGATTAAGTAATTTTAAATGAAAAACCAGCTGAACAGTTGCAAGCACCCTGTCAAAACATCGGTACAAGGCACTAATTTGAAACGTTATGAAATAGGAAATTGTGTGAACAGGCAACCATTAATACACCTGCGTGTTGCATAATTTGTTAAAGTTTAAAAGTATTTATCTCCCAAAACGTCATATTCTAGCAAAAACTGTATATAACATTTTTTGTTGGCTTGAAAAGAGCTTTTATTTGAAATATAATTTTTTGAAATCGGTTTATAAATGAGTTATGCTAAAAAAACATTTTACTGCTTTAAACGCCAATATCTCGAAAACAATATATATAGGAAAAAAATGTTTATGACATTTTTTGAGCAATTTAAAAAATCTTTCACATACGTGCTATACTAATAAAATACAATAGTAATTAACCTAATTATAACCAAAAAACGCTAAAAATAGGAGTTTTACCCCATTGTAACCTCTTACCCCAATCGTTTACCCCCAAAATCTAATTAGCTCTTCGAAATTTGATAAGAAACATTATGCAAAAAAACGCTTGTCGATATCTTTTTTAGAAATGGAGTTATCGAGTTTACAGATACATGGACGCAATTTTTTTACTGATTTTGACTGGGTAAGGTCTAAAACGTCGAGAAATGTGAAAAAAACATGGTCAATGATTTTGACTTTTCGGCGAAGATTTCAATACATCGGCACTCTTAGTACTAAGTGCCGATGTAAAAAAATATGTAGCAGTATCTAAGAAGATAATTTTATAGTACTTCAAAAAAAAATTGAGAATTCTGAATCCAATTAAGCACCCCCCCCCCCTCCGGATTCAATTTAATCCTCCTCGGCGATTTTATTTTTAATTCTTTCTTATTTTTAATTCTTTCTTGAAAGGTTTTTAATATTTTTAGCTACACGGTTGGCTGTAGCCCACCCACACCGCGGATTTAAGAGCTAGTTGCGCCTATAACCTCGAGTTGTCGCTAAAAATATTGTTTTTTGGCATCTTTGCCTCCTTTACCCTACACCAATGTTAACCATATTTCACGCATACTACAAAGACCCCGAATTGTTCAGTGAAATAATTTTTTTATTCGAATTTTACGTCCAAAAAAACAGATGGACAGACATACATAATTATACTAGTTACCCAATAAACAGAAATATAGTCATCTAGTTATCTAGTTTGACCTTTATGTACAAAAAAAAAACTTTATAGTTGTGTTTTGTTTTATTAATGTCAGTAAAACCCATCACAATCAATATAATATATTGTTGTGATAAAAGCTTTTAAAAGATAAATTTGTAGACGGGAAATTTACAATTGTAAACTAAATATTGACATTTGTTTTTGTAATAAAATCAAGACTCGAATATATATTATCAATAAATTTCGATTTTACGATCCCCCTAATTAAAACAAAACAAAAAAAAACACTACCTGTCTAATAATACAGAGTTTTTAATAGATGGCAGACTATTCGATCTCAAAAACGCAATGGGGCAAATCCATACAAATAGCAATACAAAAATTGGAGACGTAAATTTTTGTATAAAATGGAAAAAACTCCTTAAAATCGGTGTATTTCGTTTAAAGTGTGGTCCACTAAAACCCAAGATATACTGTAAAAAAGAGTGATACGCTTAATTTTTAACATTGAATACCGAAAATCATGTAGACAAATATTTAAAGAAAAACAAATTCTTACGGTAATTTGTATATTTATATTTAAATGTGCCATTTTTGTGTACAAAAATAGAGAACTTTTTATAAAAAACTCTGATATTTCTAGAAATACAACCCGTAACTCCTCTGATCTAAGCATACCCAAACATAATAGCGCAAAATACGAAAAAGGCCCACATTACTCCTGTATCAAAATATTTAACAAAATTCCATCTATTATTAAAGATATAAAATCAATAAAAAATTTCAAACATAAACTTAAAAAATTTCTATGTGATAATGCATTCTATACTTTCGACGAATTTCAAAATTTTAATTGTATACAGTAATTTATTATATTTATTTGTCTATTTATCTGTTCATCTGTTAAATTATTTATTATTTACGCGTATAGGTATCTGTACTTTGTAAGCCTTTGTGATTGTATTGTAGATGTCATATATTTTTAGATTTTAAGACTTTTTGACTTGCCATATATACTCTGTATCTTACATGGTTTAATAAATATTATTATTATTATTATTATTAAAAAGTAAACTGAATATTTAGTTACAAATGGATAGGAAGTCGGAAGTTATTATCCTATACGACTGTACTTTAATTTTTGTTAAAAACACGCCACATTTCATGTCCGTCGTTAAGTATTAAAGTACATGACTTTAGAACTATATTTTTTTAAACAAAAATTAAAGGTACATTTGTATAGGATCATAATTTCCTATCCATTTGTTTTTAAATATTCAGTTACAAATGGATAGGAAGTAATGATCCTATACAAATGTACTTTAATTTTTGTTAAAAACACTATACCTACTATCCGTGACAAATGAATTGATACGTGGGTTTGCGATCTAATTTCTCAAAATAAACTGGATCAATTTTAATAAAACAAAATTTAATCGATAGAACATTTATTTCTACATTATTTCTATACAAAAAAAAATTCTAGCTTTTTTGGCATATGAAATACATGTGCGATATTTTAGGAACACCCATGTTTAATTAACCTGTAACTTTAATGGTGAGTACCCAATTTTGTTGAAATTTTTTTCACGTAAAGAACACTTCTTTGGTAACAGCTGGTAAAAATTTTGTTTGAAAAAATTTAATAGTTTAGGAGATTTTTTCAAAAATTTAAGAGCACATTATTTCTGTTTGCATAATAGCCACTAAAAAATTTTTTGCACCAAAAGTTAGATTAAGGCCTTATTAAAGCAATAAAATAAAGTTATTACTAAAATGTATTTTTTAAAGTATTTTATCCGGTGTGAACGCTTTGAAAAATAAATTTTAATCGCCGTTCAGAGAGGCGAGGAGACGGAAGCGGAACTCCGTGTCGGCAAGCGCGCAGACTGCTTCGCTTACGTATTCAGTTTACTATTTGAACGAAGCGGTACATTTATTTTTATTTTTATACTTGATTTTTTTATTACCTTAAACGTTTTACATTTTAAGCAATATTTTATTACACAAGTAGTGTATTATTAAAAAGTCGAATAAAACAGAGAATGATTATGCGTACAAAATTAAATGTCATTTTCCAAATCAGATTCTGACTCAAATAAATTTTCTTCTTCTTCCTCCATTTCATCATCATCATCATCATCGTCATGATTAATTATGAGGGGTTCTACTGCAATATCTATTAGATTCTCTTTGGTACGATATTTTTCTTCCACTTTTTTAGCATGTTCAACACAATTTTTCCAAACTGAACCAGGTACGTTTTGCATTGTATCAATACATAATTGCAAAACATCATTTATCTTAAAAGTTGTATTTAGTTTCGCCACCTTATTTTTTACGTAGGCCCATATAAGTTCAATTGCGTTAAATTCGCAATGAGCAACCGGTAGCCTGTATTTTTCTGTTATTTTCTTGTTATAGTTCCATCAATAACAAAAATTCAAAACCACAGCAAATATACCATAATGCATTTTAAATTGCGTTCTCCGCTTTATAAAGATAGTGGTTAACCGAGAAATGAATAAACAATGTTACTGATTCAATTTTTACAAAATATTTATTTTTGTCCTTAAAAATAAATTATTTGCAATTATTTTATCAAAGATTATCATATTTACTTATACATATATAATATCCCGAAAAAAAAACATACTTTGTTGTAAATTAAGTATGGGGACTCCCTTTTAGAATTTATATTTTTATTAAAAAACGAGGAAATGTTTTCGTTTTTTTTTATTATTCAAGTGAAATGAAAAACATTACTCTATACTTGCTGAAAATTTCACAAAAAAATATTAAGTATTAACCAACTTATTGACTGTAATAGTTAAACTTTCTTCAATATCGCCAAAAAACATGAAATTTTTTTATAATTTTATGAATTATAAATAAACGAGTGGAATAAATTTTTTGAAACTTCACAATACTATGCAGATATAGCTAAATATCAACATATATTTTTTTGAATTTTTTTTAAGGGGTAGTTTTTTTTTAATTAGACCTGAAACACACGTGTCAGTTCATTTGTCACCGATAGTAGTTCTAAAGTCACTTACTTTAATATTTAAGGACGGACATGAAATGTTGCGTGTTTTTAACAAAAATTAAAGTACAATTATATAGGATAATAACTTCCGATTTCCTATCCATTTTTTACTGAATATTCAGTTTACTTTTTACAGTATATTAAATATCTATCTGTATAAACTAGGGACTAATGACTTCATAGCTACTCGATTGTATTTCTAGGTCCTTGAGACCAGGGACTTGGTTTGGACTTTTGTATTTCTTCAAATGCTATTACGATGAAATAACAGATTCTATTTCTGATTGGTTGAATTATAACCTGAGCAACAAAATTTTTAGTTCTCTTTAAAGGTAAAGTTAGAGTTATTTTACCATGGTAATTTGCGGTGAAGGATGATCAATAATAGCAAATTACCAGAGTAAAATAGTATCATACTATGGAAAATACGACCGTATGTAGATACTATTTTGTGAAAATTTGAGTGCGAATAGCTGCGATTTTGACGTAATTTAAATTGAAAAAAAAATAACTCTTTGTCTAATAATTACCCAATGAAACAAGCAAAATTTATAGTGTATACCTTTAAAGCAAATGAGTAGCTATTTTCCCAATGAATGTTTCACTTTAGCTTTGGATCAATGTATATGCCTAAATATTAAACTATTTTTAATTTTTTTAAATTTTGTTTTGTATTCTTCTTTTATTCATTAAAATATAATTTAATACAAATTAGGTCAGTTAAAATAAATCGTACGATTGTTCTGTAGGATTAACCCAATAACTTAATGTTGGTAAAAAAAGGGTTGGAGTAAGAGAATAGGCGCCAAATTTTATGATCTTTGAATTTGTAGTTATAAAATTTGACGGCATCATAAAGATCATTATCGACCAATTATTGATCAATAAAATCAGATTATTAAAGTAGTCTGGATGAGGTTTATTAGGCTTTGTCTTTCTGAAATGACCTTTCATCGACATGAATGCAACTTTGCGCACGTTATAATTTTATTCTTTTTATTACGATTCCATTCATTGAATCAAACGAAATACTGCTGCCAAAAACATGAGATCTTAAAACTCTGGTGGTGAAGTAAGCAATATACACCTGGTTTTTGTGCTAGGTTGACCTTCAGTACCCCCACATCAAGCTACAAGATAGATAGACCCTCATCCCCCCCTCCCGAGCTAAAATCCTGGTTATTTTTATTCACCCAAATCATTTTCAGGGATTCCATTAAATGCGACTTAGAAACCATTAGAAGAAACCTACATCAATATATACAGGGTGATTTACCTACCTAATAATAATTTAACACAAGTCGTTTCCACTTACAATCGGCTATGAGGGAAAAGTAGAAAGAAAAATAGTATTTGCTTCTTTTAGAGAGAGTTAAAAGTACCGAAATCGTGCCTTTGCCAAAATTTTTAATTTTCTGTGGCAAATTTTTATTATTTGAAAATTTATGTTTAAAAACGTCTAAGATCGGCTGTTACGTAAATTCAATTAAAACTACATTAATTTTTAACCAATGAAGTTGTTTATTTACTTACAAATAAATATTTATTATATCAATACTTAAAATTTAACATAAATCAATAATTTTACATTAATTTAATGAAATTTCATTAATATAATTAATTTTTGCATACAACGGGGAATATTAAGCACGGAAAAGTTTTTTTGTGAGATGGTTCACCGGTTCAAAATTAATGAAATTGTTTTTTTCGGTGTCCTAGTCCTGAAACACATCCTGTAATCCTGAAACGTAATGTCGATTCAATGTTAAAACCTCCATTGTCCATTAATATCGTTCCCAATGGACGTGAACGGTTATAGACAAAACAGACGTATATACCGGCACTATTTCTACCGTCTTGAAACAACAATTTGTCATCCATTGAATTAATTTGAGTGTCACCGTGAATATTGTAATGGCCTTGTTAGTTTCATCACAGTAGGGTCTAATAATTGATAATTTTTGACATTTAGGTTAAATTAATTTTACATCTTACAAATAATTATAAGAAAATTTTTTTAAATGTGAAAGTTTGTTTAAAATTATAATAAAAGTAAGTTTTTTTATTTATAATCTGCTATTAAAATAAAATTGTATATTACCTGAGCTGTTGATACCTAAAAGTATATTATTTAAATAAAATTATGGACTAGTATTATTTTAACTTGCCGAAGAAAAATCTTCCACGTCGTTTACCACAAAACTTTTATATTGATTAATTTTGACAATGCATTTGTAGATTGATGCTTAAGTTTTCTTTTTATGCCTTTTCTTATTCTTTCTACTATTTTCTTTTTGCGTTTCAAAAATTATTTGGACTTTTTTTATTATCAAAATAATGTTTTGATTGACAATTCATTTGAAACCATAAAACAAGAGACAAATGATCATTAAGAGAGTTTAAGATAACAAATTATTTGAAGTTAGACAGCTCTAAAAATGGAAAACAGAAAAACAATATAATTTATTTTACAATGGACAAACTAGTCACACACATCTGTGTGTATCTGTGAATAAAAAAGTTTTAACTTAAATTTCAACTTAAATTTTTTATAAGCCAAAAATAGCTCTATTGTATGAAGAAATGGAATTATTTTAAAACTAATAATTTAAAACAAAAACATCCAGCACTGTTTAAATCAGTCAAAAAAAAACATTCGATTTTGGTCCACTCTATTGATTTTTTTTAAATACTAAAATATTAAAATGCAAATAACAATATATTTTAAGTAAAATAAACGCAATTTTTCTTTTTTTATTTTATTGTTTTAAAACTTTTCAATAGGGTGGGACAAAATCGAGTAATAACAAAATATTTTTTATGTCATTTTAGGTTTTTGCCAAAATTCGTGATACAGAAGCAGTATTTTAAAACTGGTAGATACTTGAATTTGTCTCAGTTCAGCAACTTGTGAGAGAGAATATCAAAATCCAGAACGTGTTTGTCATTAATTTTACTACGACGTTCCAATGTCATTGACTACTAGGTATCAATATTAATCTGAAATTTAATGTTAAATTTCATCATCATATTACATTGTTATGATGACATTTCACTAAACTATTCACAATTATTTGGTGATCAATCTATAACCAAATTTTATTATCTTAACTATAACATACTAGTATGGCTTGAAGATTGTTGTTTAAATGACGTCATAGTTAGTTGGTAAAGTAGGACACTATTATACCAAAATGTTTTTTGAGGTTAAAAAGTTGATTTAGTTGTTTATTTTGCGATATTTGAAATCGAGAACCAAAAATGAGGTCTACAAGAATAAAATTAGGCTTGTCCTAACTTTGCTAGAACATTTTTGCACAAAGCTTATAAATTACTTACTTTTAATTAACTCATTTATTAGGTACCTACATTATCCACGAATGATATGTGACGATTGTTTAAAACTATTTCAGTTTAATCCGTTCTTGCACAAAAATTTGCCTGGCAAAACAAGCTTACCACAAATTTCATACATATATATGAGATCTGTGAATCTTACAAATATTTTTAACGACTGGCTTACCCAAAAAAATTATACCTAACCATTTTTTTCCTCTTCTTGTTCGAAAAATTATGATTTTGAGTGAACAAAAATATAATAGAAAAGGATGGAAATACTTACTATGTAAGCAAACCACCTAGTACGTGGTTACTACGAATAGTTAGTGTGACGTCATTATTTGTTGTAGTTAAGTAATAAAATGTGTGTAGTATGCTATTCTTCATACTAGTATGATATAGTTACGATAATAAAATTTGGTTTATATCTAACTTTTAAAAACTTGAGCAGGGGGGACAGTTTTAAACAGTTTTAAACATTTTGAACCTAGAAATTGGCGTTTCTTGAAAAATATTTAGTCGTTTTTTAAGTAAAACTGTGTATATGGTTGATTTCTTAAACACTTAAAGTGGATTGGTGAATGCTTTAAAAATTAAAACTTAAAAAAAAAACTGACTAAATTAATATTTATAACAATAAAATTAAATGTCATTTTGTACAATATTTTTTTTAGATTTTAGATTTAGATTCTTTAAGGGTTTTAATTTAGTAAACATTTAAAAACTTAAACTAGTACTAGTACTAGTACACTATAGTGTAATTGAAAAAAACCTAATTATTATGAATTAGTAACTCCTTTAAGAACTTCTTTTTTTCTGTTATAAAATCTAACTTATAACATTTTTTGTTTCTGTTTACGATATAATTTTCGAGCTTTCTTATTGAAACAAAATTAACCCTAAACAAAAGGGTTGCTAATTTCTCACAATATATCTTCGACGTATAAAAGGATCATTAAAGTAATTAATTAATTGGCGAAAATCTACAATATAGGCAACTTGTAATAAGAAAATATATTTTCCATAATCACAAATTTGTTATTCCTCGCATGACTAACTTCCCGAAGTATTAGCGAGGAAACTTGCTTTCCAACGATCATATCTACATCCTTGTTTTGCTCATTGTTTTCCATGTGGAGGAAAAGAGATGGAAAAGGTTAAAGTGAACTTAAGCTTCTTTAAGATAATCAGAAAACATGCGGAATTTAGACATGGATCAAAAACAAACATTCTATTCTAATTACAATCAATCAAAGTTTAAGTCTTTATCAAAACTCTCCCTGCCTGGTCCCCTTTTGAAAACCTCCCAAGTAAACATAGTCCCCATTCTTATACATTCTAAGATAGAGAGAATTGATCCATAAGTTTCACGGGAAAACAATCGATTGTTTTAAATTAAGGGGTTGTTCTGATTTTTAAGGCAAAAAAATGACGATTTTTTGATTTTTTTTTGAAAGGCTTATTTTTATGTAGAAAACTTTTTACAAAGTATTAGGCAACTCTAAAAGATCAAAAAAAATATATTTTTTTATAAATAAATGTACTAGCATGCGCTGAAGTTGACACCTCAAAAATAACATGGCTAATAATTAGCCAATTAGACCAATTATTGGTCTGAAACACAAAAATCAAAAATAGTCTTTTTCTAAATTACGTCATTTAGTTATCTAATTTCGAATTTATTAAAAAAAAATAAAAAAGAATTTCACGCGTAGGTACTGTAAAAAGTTCCAATCATAGGAAAAATTAATTTTAATAATTTTTTCTTTTAATAAATTTCTGATAATGGTGCGGCAGAAAAACAATCAAAGAAAAAACAATTTGATATCTTATTTTATAATCTAGATGAAACGTTGCAAGCACCCTGTCAAAACATCGGCACTATTGTACACTAGAGCCATCTAGTTTGCAAATTTCAAACTAGGTGTTTTATTTGATTTTAAATTCTGTATCTTTAAAACATTATATTCTAGCAAAAAACTGTATATAACATAACATTTTTTATAGGGCTTAAAAAGAGCTTTTATTTAAAATATAGTTTTTTGAAATAGGGTTATAAATATGTGAGGTATGCTAAAAAAACCTTTTACTGCTTTAAACGCCAATATCTCGAAAACAATGCGTTTTAGGAAAACGTTGTTTAATTTTTTGACCAATTTAAAATTATCTTTTATATAAGTGCTAAATTAACCAAGTACAATAATAATTGCCTTAATTATAAACAAAAAACGCTAAAAATAGGAGTTTTACCCTATTTTAACCCCCTTACCCCCAATCGTTTACCCCCAAAATCTAATCAGCTCTTCGGAATAAGATAAGAAACAATATGCAAAAAACCGCAATTCGATATCTCATGTAGAAATGGAGTTAGAGAGTTTACACCCAGACAGACAGACAGACGGACGCAAATTTTTTTTTACTGATTTCGATGGTCAAAAACGTCGAGAAAAAAGCGTGGTCAAAGATTTTGACTTTTCGGCGAAGATTTCAATACATCGGCACTCTTAGTAGCACTAAGTGCCGATGTAACTTCCTTATTTTTCCACCCGTCTAGAAAATGTACCAGTTTCACATTTTTTAAATAATGCATTGTTTTAAATTAATTAAATTTTAAGAAAAAAGTCACCAAGATCTGGTACAAATTGATAATTTTTTAAAAACGACGACCGGTCGGTACGTATTTGTTGGATATTATTTATTTGCTGTTAGTTGGTTCAGTGCTTCCACACAGGGTGTCTATAACAACGTCAATTTATTACTGACCACACACTATGTTACCGCGGAATTCGGAACGATTTATTACGCCCGTTCGAATTTATTGTTGATACCAAGTTGGATCATTATCAATACGTTTGATCGGCTTAACTCGAGAAAAATTAATTACAACTACTACTACGTGGAAGAAAATACTGCGCATGCTTGGTGATAATTTAGAACTAACTGGAAAGATTATTTTCCTACGAGTCTGCGGAAAGATGACTCTTTCCGTAGGGATATGCATGTGGAAAGAAGGCCTTTTCCGCATGTATAAATATTGTTTAATTTCTTAATAGCGTACACGGTAAAAATAAATTACATTAAATTACATAGTCCGTAAATGGTAATATGTTGCCATAGACCGGAATGGTAAAAATTACATAGTCCGTAATGGTAATGTTTTGCATAGACCCGAACAGTAAAAATTACATAGTCCAGAATGGTAATATTTTGCATAGACTTGAAATTTGAAAAAAAATATTTACTACTTAGAAAATGTTTGTTCCAAATTACAAGTCTCTGTGTCAAAGCTTTTTTGAAATATCGTAGCGTAAAGTTCATTTGGTTTAAAAAACCAAACGATTTGCACCCTTAATACGAGTATAAACTGCTTACATCTTTCTTTAAAGATCTATTGGTTGATAAAGATCGTAATTTATAATGAATGTAAATTTTAGGCCACAAATAAACAATTTAAATATCGTACATAAATAATATTTACCTTTTTTTACACTTTTAACACCTTAACCTATCAGCATGCGTGGCTATCTCTCGAACAATAAAAATATTAAACGGTCCGTCTCATGATGCGACGCCTTCTTGGTTATTGTCCAAAGCGCACGCGCGTCTTAAAATAACATAGCTCGACATTGTAAAATCATGTAAAAATATGTAAATCAATGTAAATATATATTTTTACATTATTTTACATTCTTTTACATTTTTTTACACTATTTCACATTATTTTACATTATTTTACATTATTTTAAATTCTTTTACATAAATTCATATATTATGCATAGTCCAGAATAGTAAATTTACTATTCCGTACTATGTAAATTCATGTATTTTTACATTATTTTACATGCAGTTTTTACAGTGTAGTGTTATCCTTGTTATATTTATTCATAATATTATAAAAATGTTCAAATTTCTTAACTGTTAATTGTTTTTCTTATTGAAAAAATATAAAAATAAGATTTATTTAATAAAATATAAAAGTATATTTTATTTTAACACCGCTCGTAAGAAAAATATTGTTCCTAACGCATGCGTAAAGAGGCTTTTCCGCACTTGTAAGGAAAATAGCTATTTTCTGAAAGCTGCAATGTTGATACCGACGTGGAAACTGTTTCATTTACTGGTGAAAAGTTAGCAAACCAAGGGGCGTAGCTCCGTTGTTTGCTTATTCCCGAAGGACAAATTAAATGTTAAACCGAGGTTTGTATACTTTTTTATTTACAACCATACAATTATTTTCCTTCTTTCCCACTACAAAAACTATTTAAATTTTAACGCCATATTGAAAAGTTCAATTCCAGTGAAGTTTGTTACAATTGTTGCTTTTTGAATATAGAATAATAAATTAAATATAAATCAATAAAATAAACTTTATTTTTTTATTAACAATCTTAAAACATTTATATTCATTCAATATTTAAATGTTTTTCTCTAAAACTAGACATGAAATACCTACGTTACTTCGTTAGTTTACCGATAGAAGGCAGCACCTGTTTTGCGTTTGTAAAAAAATTATAAAAACTTTTTTTGTGTAATTTTTATTTACCTTTTAGGTGGTTTTTATAATTTTGTCCTATTTTGAATAATAAAAAATTAAGGCCAAAACAAAAAAAATAATCCCCGTTTGGACTTTTTCGTTTTTCCCTTAACAGATTTTGGTCAAATACGAACTTGTTCAAGATAATATAAAAATACATCTGCATACCAAAGTCGCTAGCTCAAAGCGTTCTTAAGTTATCGTGGATACAAACAGACCGACGTCATTTTTTTTTACTTATTTTGATTTTTCCAGACGTTTTAGGAAAAAACAAGGCGATTTAAACAAAAAATATTTAAAAGTCCAAACACAATACTTTCTTTTATGAAAAAGTAAAAATCGAAGCAAAACGAGAGTCACTTTATCGAGAGTCAAGACACTCTCGACTCTTTAAATTAATAATAATTACGATTTTGGAACTAATAATAACTGTTGAATATGTACTAGTAACTAGTTCTTACAGTAACAATAAACGAACAACCTTATGTTTTACTCTGACAACTTTTATTCAACAACTAAAGTTGCTTGCTGTTTCAAATATTCTAAATCGTTGAGTATTTAATACGGTGACAAATTCTCAGTGTATTTACAATTTAATAAACTTTTTCAATATGTATTTGAAACAAAACTTTGAATTCGGAATACAATTCATCCAAACTCTATAATTTCCAGAATATTAATATTAACTGTAGATTCGAATTAAATATTAATTAAATTTTCCATTAATATATTTCGAAAACCATTTCTAAGTAGACTTTGTTTCATTTTCCTCCCGAATCACTCCTCCTGCACCTCCACAGTTTCTGCCTCTATTTCTCCCAGTTCCAAAAGCCAACAAAACATCTGCAACAAATTGAAATTTTAATTATCCAAATAAATTGAAAATAAATCAAAAATAAACTAAAAATAAATCAAAAATATATTAAAAATAAATCAAAAAATAAATCAGCAAGAAATCAAATATAAAACAAAAATAACAAATCAAAAATTTGTAATTTCTAAGTAGAATTTGTTTTATTTTCCTCCCACATTACTCCTCGTGCACCTCCACAGTTTCTGCCTCTATTTATTCCAGTTCCAAAAGCAGACAAAACATTAGATACAGATTAAAATTTTAATTTACAAATAAATTAAAAATAGATTCAAAGTAAAATAAAAATAAATCAAAAATAAATTAAAAATAAATTAGCAAGAAATCGAAAACTCAATCGAAAATAAATCAATAATACATATATTAAAAAAAAATAAATCAAAAATTTATCATTTCTAAGTAGATTTTGTTTCATTTTCATTCTTCATCAGTGATGAATCATCATCATCATCCTCCTGTTCCTCCACAGTTTCTGTTTCTATTTCTTCTAGTTCTAAAACCAAAAAAAAATTATGAAACAAATTTTAATTAGTTAAGTAAATAAAAAATAAATAAAAAATAGATAAAAAACAAATCAAAAATATATCAAAAATAAATCAAAAATAAATAAATAAAAAAAATTAAATAAAATTCAAAATTAATCAACCAGAAATCAAAAATAAATCAAAAATTAATAAAAAAAAATAATAAAAAAGCAAAAAAAAATCAAAAAAAAATTAGCAATAAGTGTTTACTGTAAATATTCTGTGGAATGTGAAAAATTCAAGGTTACCTATACTTTACATGCTATATTTTACCTCTTCTCTTCCCCTTGCCTTACCTCACAGGTGCCAGTTAGTATTGTGACAACGTTATTAATCTTAGTGACATACCATACAAATATGTAAAAGAAAGGTCAATAAAAAATTACACAAACAGCAACAAATAAATCAATAAAAATTAAAAAAAATACATATCATAGTTATGGTTTAACCTACAAAGTCACCACCTGTAAATTCCTTTAAATAATAAAATCACAAATAAAAACTAAATAAAACAACTAAAAATAATTCAAAAATAAATAAAAAATAGTTTTTAAAACATTAGATTAATTATACACTAATTTGAGATTATGTAACTTTTTTTAGATTCATTATTAGACTTTGGCCGAATTTGGAACTAGATTCTTTTGAAAAACACGACGTACATAATAAAATCTGCAACTATGAACGATTCTGCGTCATTGTACAAAAGTAAATAGAGAATTTAAATTTAATTAAACATAGCATTTGCAGAAATTGTATGGAATTAATGTCTTCATGGTCGCGCCTGAGGTTTCAATCACGATCGAAGGCATTTTATTTCAGGTCCGGCACTTCCGGATTTACCCCAATAATCCGTAAATTATAATCGTATACTATTTTTTTTTGTGTGTGAAGACACATAAAAAAGTACTTCTGTCAAGAAAACTAAACGTTTACTACTTTTACTTATTTTTTCGAGGTTCATTTAAAATTCAAAAATTCAAAAATGAAAAAAAAAAGATGCAAAAAAAATTAAAAAAATAATTGAGAAAGGCGTTTAAAAAAATATAAATAAAAAGTACATTTGTATAGGATAATAACTTCCTATATCCTATCCATTTGTAACTGAATATTGAGTTTACTTTTTACAGTGTGAGAAGAATTTACTAATAAAGTGAAATGTGTCAAATAATTCTGTCATTTCATTGGTGAAATTCTTAGTTAGTTTAGTGTTAATTATTAGGCAATTCAACCTTAAACTCCTTTGTTAACTTGTTAAATTAGGTATAAACATAACAAACATACAACATTACAAGTTGAACTCTTCAAAAATGCGAGTTTAAGAAAAAAATGGAATTTTAATCTTAATTATTAGTTTTCGATCGATTTGTCCCCAAAAGTCCGGTCCTGGCAACGGAGGCGCGATTGGTAGCCACGGCACACTCGATGGTGTGCGGCATTGCTCTGTAATCTTGGATGTTCTAATAGAATCATTACAGTACCTGACCACGTTGGTGGGCTACGACAAACAACACAAACCGCGTACGGCGAAATATCCACGGATTTATTCGCAATAATCTGTTCCTTTCGATTTGCCACCACACGGAGATAATTTTTCAATAAAAATTACTGTGGAAATCCAATAATGGTCACCTCTACAATACGTTAAACATAAATCTTTGGTCTTTAATATCAACCTAACATCCCTAGAAATATTATATGTATTCGGATTTTATGACAAATGTGTATTATATGCTAAATTATTGCTCACTAAACATAGTTTTAATAGTTTTAACTAATATTTGATTTAATTATCTATATATTGGGGCATTAGCATATTGTTTTTCTAATTATTAAAATTGAAAGGACCCATATTTAAATATTTTTTCTATTTTGCGACTCTTATAAGCTCATAATAACACGCATTTTGCGTGTTCTTATAGGCCCATAAGAGGTCTGTACTTTTTGTTCTTTTAGGTTGGCAACAGACTTGGCCTATCGCTTGACGTTTTCCGTGCAAATGACAATGTCGCTTTAAAGTTGAATTTTCTACAAAATTTTGTATTTAGGTTATTTTTACCATGTTAAAATTGTGGCTTGGTTGATTACAGTAAAAAAGAGAAGAGATGACTATAAAATATATCAAAATATCATTTGTTCTTAGAATTTTAAACATGGTGTTAACTGTAATGCCAATCCAAAACAAAAATCCCTAAATCAGTTATCAATATAAATGTAAGTTTTTTTAATTTTAGAGCAAAATAGAAAAAAATGTATAAATCACTCGTTTCATAACACGTTTTTAGCGCACGAGCACAAGTTTAGAAAACGAGCCGCTTGCGGCGAGTTTTCTAAAGTACGTATGTTATGAAACTAGTACTTTAATATACTATTATTCATGGTATACAAAATAAATTGATACTTATTAGTTTTCATTTCTATAAATATACCTAAATCAAAAATTAGGTATAGGTTATTCAGTATAAATCCTACAGGTATCAATTTTTTGTATAATAAAGAACATATTTTAATATTTTTAACTTCTGT
>OY294053.1:18361530-18419625 GCA_958510825.1 Brachypterus glaber
GTGAATCCCCTTTGCAATTTAGTCCACATCCAACTTTAGGCTTTCAAAGAAGCCTAAGAGTTTTTTGGGGGCTACTTGGGATATATCTGCAGGTCTTGGGTATACCTGTTCTAGATATTGTAGCCTTTTGCGAGCAATGGCATCGCAGAAGCACATAATGTGTTCGGCCGTTTCTGGTGCTTCTGAGCATAGACGGCAAATGTCGATTTCAGACTTTCTCATTTTTTTAAGATGATATCTTAACGGGCAGTGTCCGGTTAACAGCCCTGTATAGGTCTTTAGGTCCACCTAAACTTACTTGTTCGTTTAGGTTCATATTTTATGAATATTTTGGCCTGTCTTAATTTTTGGTCTTTCCAATATCGAGTTTTGATTTTGGTTTTCCAAATCTTAATTGCCTCTACCTGACGGCTTTTGTTAAAGCCACAGAAAGGTTCAGGGCCAATAAATTGAGCGCATGCTCCCTCTCTCGCGAGAGAGTCCGCAGCCTCATTGCCCTCAACACCCTCGTGTCCTGGCACCCACATCAAGGAAACCTTGTTGTTTTCTGCCAGTTGTTTGAGGGTTTCGTAGCATTCCCAGGCAAGCTTTGACCCAAATGTACATGAGTTTAAAATAAGTAATAGGACACGATTGGTCTTATATTTAGAAATTTTTGGCAATATTAAGTTGTTTTTAATAACAAAATTTTACTCTAAATGAAATTATTTTGGTCAAATTTTTGTTAGGATTTTAGTTGACAATGTTTAGAAAAAATTTCGACATAGCCTAGCTCCACCGTTTTTACTTGTGTGTGGAAAACCATATTTTTTGAAAAACGTATGAATGCGTTTAGGTACGATATCGCACAAAATTTATTACCAACCATGTAAAATTGCGCATATAATATGACCATGTCTATTTGTCAGTAAAGTGTAAAAAAAAAGGTAATAAAACACCTTTTGCGAACGATCGAAATCAATTTAAACATAATTTCCTTTCGACCGATTTAATGGAACAATTAATACCAGTCACAAATACTTGATTATTTCTACATTTTATGCAAATTCCTTTCCCAGTAAATGTCTCAAGTCGCATTAAAATGTCCCACTTCCCGGTTAGCACACCAACCTTCCAGGAATGTCCCTAAAACTTAACATCGGTCATATTCCATAGTTTCAGGAACATTGCATATAGATCCCGTTACGTTCTTGCAAGCTGGATGGAAGGTTTAAATGTCTGCTGTGTGTTACGTCCCAGGAACATAACAATGTTAGGTACCAGGAATGTTTTAGGATATTCAAACCAAATGATAACGCGTAACTTGCCAAGTTAAAATTTTAAAATACACTCAACCAAAATTTTACAATAATATAATCTTTTAATCACATTTGTCCGATTTACAATTTTTTTTTAACCACTGTCTATTTTCTTTTTTAAATTTAATTCTGAAATTTCTACCTAAACTGCTTGATTGAATACATCTTAATTAAATATTTAACTGATAATTATGTTTACATTGCAGTGCATACTTGCAGCTATCTTCCAGGAAGGTCAGTTATGTTATATTATGTTCCTGGAATCTTCCAGGAAGGTAACAAAATGTAATGTTTTAATTTGCCAACGCTTGAAAGGTTTTAGGAAGGTAACTTGAGGAATTTTATGAAAATAAAAGGTTGCATTGTTCCTGAAAATCAGGGGTGCTCCCATGGAGAGGGGTGGGGAGGCGCCCTGCCCCCCACCTCCCAATCACGCTCGAGTTTATTTATTTATTTATTTATTTATTTAAATGTTTAGAGTCTTTTTGGGACATTACATGAAAGTATTTTATACCATATTAGATAATACAAATAATTTTTAAATATAATCAGTAAAAATCTTCCAAAATTTCCTTTTCTTCTACATTTTTATTTGCGCCATATGGAGTATGGTAGTTTTCTTACGTGTTTTCGTTTTTTTTTATTAATACATTAAAAGCATTTCATATAAAATGTAAAGAATGTAAAAAAAATCCACTGTTCAGTTGGGAAAATCCAATGTTTTATTGGCAAAATTGGGAAAATTTAGTGTTAGATTTCGAAAATTTATAAAATATTTGAGAAAATTGAGGGGTACAGTTGGGAATATTTGGCCAGTAAATTCCGGTAGGGGTAGAGCTTTTTTTTTAGTAGTTGGGAAAATTGGAGTAAAGTTGGAAAAATTGGAATAGTATAGTTGGGTACTTTTTCGAGAAGGACCATTTTTTAGTTCATCAAAAGTTCCGGCAGGGGTAAAATAATTTTGGGGGAGACCTTGTTTTAGTCATCAAAATTTCTGATAGGGGTAAAATAATTTTGGGGTTGAGGAACTTTGTTTTTAGTTATCAAATTTTTGCAGAGGTAAAGGCTTTTGTTTTAGGAGCTGGGAAATTTCTCAGTTTTAAGTTGGGAAATATTTGGTTCGCTCCCCCTCCAATACAATCGCTTCGGAGCAGCACTGCTAAAAGGTAAGAAGTATTATTTTTGGTAAACATCGGTTTATGAATTGTTTGACTCCCAGAAATCCTACACAACAAAGTGGAACCTCTTGTTCTTCCTATACCTAAATAACATCGGAATCAAAAAAGATATGGATGGTATTTACCGATCTGTGGTCGTCTCGGTAATAAATAAATAAATCCGATCCTCTGGCATGGTAACATAAAGAAAAGTTCGACTCATAATTCACTCAACATCCACGGATGGGGCAGAGGGACACTTTACACGAGGTGCAAGGAGGAAAAATAATTATGGGTGTAACTTTACAACTTTCAAGAAATTCTTAGTATAATTTTATTGAATATTATTGATTGTAGTATACTAGTATATTAAACCACTTATTTTCAAGAAAATATTTTTTCCTACGATCCTCTATGAAAATTACATTTAGCACACTCTTTTCGTCTTTAGAATACGCCTCATATCGCACTAGTTTGATATTTTTATATCGCACTCGTGTGATATTTATGTATGGGGGTTTGCCTAATTTTGTTTAGATATTTACCTCGTAAATTCTACGAATTTGATTCACCTTGTTTTATAAACCATTTTCCACCTTTCACCACAGCCTTTTAAGCCTTTTAAGTGTTTTAATACAAATATTTCTGTTTTTCATGTCAAAAATATGAACTATAGTTATAACGTTACTATTTTGACAATTACTGTCTAGTCTAGACAGTCTAGATCTTATAAGTTACTTAATTTTTTATTTACATTAAATTAAAAACATTAAAATACACAGTATTTTTCTTATGAAATGTAAAACAGTACAATTTTACTGTCTTATATCGCAGCATAACCACAGAAATCTAATATAATAAGCAAACTCAAGTTTGCATTTATTTAGGAATAGTCAACCCATTAAACAGCTATGTATTTTATTAAATATAAAACCAAGAAAACTAAAGCTAAATGAAAATCATATTTCCTGTTTGACATACCTACATATATAAATTTGTATGCTATTTATAATTATTTAGTGCTTTGCTTTTCTTAAAAATTAATAAAAATTAGAAAATTTTAAAATAAGAAACTTCATATTTTTTCGGGGTCGTAGGAAAAATAGTGTACATAACTCGTTGGAAAGTGTATTTCATACACTCGTGGGGTTTCTTCACTGGCGGCTCGTTCGTAAACCTTCCCACTCGCGTGAAATATGTCACTTTCCACACTAGTTATGTAATATATTATAGCGTACGAGTCCTAATTTACACCCGAGTGTGCTGAAACTTTTTTTTTGAGATTTTAATTTTTAAAAATCTAGATTACTTTCTAAGAATTAAAAGAAGTGGTCGATTTAGAAAAGGTTGTAGTTTATACAAAAAAAACTAGATATCAAATTATATATTAAAATTATACAAAAAAAATCTGAAAAACAATAGAAATCCTGTTAAAAATTATTTAAACTTCGAGGTTTTATTTGGATTGTTTAAAGATAAATATTAGTACATAATTAACATTTTCCACAGTATTTTATCTTTTTGTCTACTTATGTTGCTTTTTTAATAATTTTGTAAATTCTCATTCAAACACTATCTTGTTTTCTTGTCATATTTTGATTTCATATATAATTTGAGAAAAACAACCACAAGTAATTCCGTCTTCAACGAGGCGATTTCAGGAGGGTGGGGTGACCACAAGAGACAGAATTTTTAAGGAAAATAGTCAAAATTGGGCATCTGTTGCCTAAAAATAGCCTAACTCCCCCCAAATAGCTAACCTCCCCTCTAAACTGACCTGAATCAGCCCATTTCTTCAGCTGACTCACCATTTTTTATTATAAATATCACGTCTTGCAAAACATAAAATTTAAAGTGTTAAACACCGTTTAAAAAGATTTTTTTTTGTATTTTTACTAAAATTGTAATCCCCACAAAAATGACTCAGGGTTCCCATCATATACATCCGCACATATATTTTAAGTAAAAACTCAACCTGTAAAGGTGTAGTCCACTTCGCCGCCACATTCCGTTGTCACTATTTAATTTCCTTGTCTTTCACGCCAATTTGTACGTTCGTACCGATGACCTAAAAAAGGATAAAGATCGATAACGGCAAAAAAAAGATGCATCTTCCAATACGATCTTCGAAAACATCGAAGGACAAATTCTACCACTTTTGAGAGGTCTACGAAGTTGCATCATTCTTATTTTTTGCCTCTAGAAAGAATTAAAGGCTGTTTTTTGCAAAACTTTATTTGTACGGAATACTGAGCTACTAGTATTTTACCATTCAAAGGTGAGATTAAAGTTAGGTTTTCTTCGAAGATGATTTTACCTAAGACTTTTTTTTTGCTACCATACAGGAGTGCTCCGAATCGAGCTTAACCCTGCAAAAATGTTGATGTCTAAAAAAAGAAGGTTATCACCCCCAAAAATTTTTTACCCGTCAGAAATTTTAATGACTAAAAAAAAGTTCCTCACCCCCAAAATTATTTACCCTCAGAAAAAAAAGTACCCCCGTCAAAAATTTTGATGACTAAAAAAAAAGACCTCACCCCTGTGCTAATCCAATTTTCTCAACTGTACTCCAATTTTTTCAACTAAAGAAAAAAACTTTACTTCTACCGGAAAATACTGACCAATTTTCCCAACTTTTCTACCAATTTCCGAAATCTACCACTCGATTTACTTAATTTTACCAACTGAACAGTGGATTTTCCCAACTCGACCGTGCAAGTACAAGTGAGTGCGAACTGCCGATGGTCACGACTACATGTTCTAGGGGTAAGGAGAGTGATAAGCGGCTAAGTTCTGTAAAAGTTAGGTTAAGTTAGAATTTTAAAATGAACGTCAAAATTAGTAAGTTCGCTTGATATTCTCGGTTAAATGAAAAGTGGTTTACTTATTCACAAAATCAAAATAAAAAAATGCGAACTTCAAGTTACCTTATGTTGGCCTTTCCGAAAAAGCTCCCCATATAGTCAACATACATTTTTTTGTTATTGTGGGTGTCCGTTTTGATATATTCGGTTAAGAATCAGTTTGTGACATCACAAGAATTATGGGTCCTGATCTTTAACAACTTATATCTCACGGAGAGAGGACTGCACAATGGTTCCAAATGAAAATATTGTGCGACTTTCTATCAGCTCACTCTTTATTTAATAAAAACAAACCGAAGCCCAATTTAAATAAAATCTGTTAAAAACAATAGAAACTTTACTTAATAAAAAAAAAAGATTTTAAGGCAATGCAATTTTTACCGTCTTTGGTTTTTGTAAAATACTACAGAATTCATTTAATGTAGCCAATTTGATCAACAGTCGACTAGTGACTAGTGACTGGTCATAAAGCTAATATCATAATAATATATATAATATATTTTTAAAATTTCCCTTAAAATGATCGTTGTGCTTTAATATTATAGAATACAAAATAAGTTAATGAAATGTCTCATTATTTTTTCTTACCGACCCACCGTGCGGAGAGAAGACCGTCACACGTTACTTTCATTCCTTTTATTATGTCGCATAATTTTTTTTATTATTTGTATATCTTCTCCTTTTCAAAATTATCGAATATCGTTGGAGAAAAAGAGATAGAAAACAATATTATTAATGCTTACAGCATTTGTGGTTATGATTTGTAGGCAAGCAAAATCTACAGCTGCTGTGTTTAAATATATGTTTGGTATTTTAATGTAAAATTAATAATTCTTGCTTGTATCAATATCATTAATATGAAAAAGGTTTATAGCAACTTTTTTACAGGCCATAAGTTTATTATTTTTTTGACATACACAATTTCATCATCGGTTTCAAGTTACCTACTATTTTTTTTTGCAAAATTCCAAACTGCTCATTAGTTTTTGTTTACAGGGTTTGCAGAACAATAAAACAATAACAAACAACAGCTAGTCAGATAGAATATGAAAAGGTTTAGTTGAATTTTAATAAGAAGTATTTTTGATACCCGTAATAAATTATGAAAGAAAATATTAGTGGCATATCGGACAGAAGAGAAAATTAGAAAAAACGTCAGGTCTCAGTCTTGAGAGCACCGTCTTTTACAGCGCCAAATTTAACGCGCCGACCATTACCGCGCCGACCATTACCGCGCCGTCCTTTACCGCGCCGTCAGTTACCGCGCCTAGGACATTAACGCGCCATGGTCACTATCGCGCCGTTCTTTACCGCGCCGTGCTCTACCGCGTCGTCCATTACCGCGCCATGGCCCAGTTTTAATTTATTATTGTATGTTTTTTTTATGTTTTTTTTTTGTGATTTTGTTCGATTTATATACAAGTGTTTTTTGTGCTATTTTTTATTGAGTTTTAGTATATTTACCTAGTATTTTCCCGTAAAACCAAATAAATTATCAGAACTAACAATTCCCACTGATTATAAAAAATTTAATGGGCAAGATTTTTTGATGTATGACAGTGGTCAAATAGACGATCGTATAATAGTTTTTTCCACAGAAAAAAAAATTGGATTTTATAAAGACAAACTCCAATTGGTATTGCGATGGAACTTTTGCTGTTTCTCCTACACTTTTTTACCAAGTATACACTACAATACAATACAATACATGTAGATGTGAAAAATTTTTCAGTGCCTGTGGTATTTGCTGTTTTACCAAATAAATCTCAAAAAACATAGTTTACATAGGCGCAGAAATGTCCTAGGCGCGGTAATGTCCTAGGCGCGGTTACGGTCGGCGCGGTAAAGGACAGGCGCGGTAAAGGGCGGCGCGGTAAACCAGGTGCGGTTTTATCCGGCGCTGTAAAAGACCCTATCCCAGTCTTGATTCGAACCAGAGTGCCCACGGTTTCCGGCCTGGTGCTCTACCAACAGCTACCGGGACGCCCGTTCAAAAACTAACTAATGGACAGCAGTCCAAAACGTTAGGCAACATAAATTTAGGTCTTCAATACCAACCCAAAAAGAAAATTCCCTAAAAATATTATATTTGGATTTTATCACAGTGCAACAACCAATGTGCATGCTATGCAAAATTATTAAAGAATACATAAAACAGCTTATTAAACACAAAAACAAGTACAAAATCTTTACACACAACGGGGTATTATCAATGACTGTCAAATTAAGGAGTAGGTCATAAGTTCCCTAGGAAACTTTAGACCTACTGTACACATAGCTGTGTTATAAAAATTAAAAAAAAATAGTTTTTTACTTAAAAAAAAAAACAAATATCTTACCTTCATGTAATTTAAAATATAATCTAAAATGTTATTTTTACCTAAAATATGCATAATTTTATTTTAAAACAATAATAATTATTAATTAAACGAGAATTAATCTTATATACGGTATACAAAGTCAAAAAATCTTTCTTAATAATAATTATACTTTTATCTCTTTCTGTAGAACTTCTCTCTTTATCTAATCTAAATAGACGGCAGTCCATTGGACATGCCTTCTTTTCTATTCCTCTCAAATTTGTTAGTTGTTAATTAAAGGAAAGATGGTTAATTTTGTTAGTGGGAATAAACTCAATATACAATGTTTTAAGAGCCCTTTTACCCCAAGGGTGAAGGGGTAAAAGGGCTCTTAAGCATTGTATATTGAGTTTGTCCCCACTAAGAAAATTAACCATCTTTCCTTTAATTAACAGCTAACAAATTTGAGAGGAATAGAAAAGAAGGCATGTCCAATTAGTTAGTTTTCGAACGGGCGTCTCGGTAGTTCAGTTGGTGGAGCACCAGGCCGGAAACCGTGGGGACTCTGGTTCGAATCCAGACTGAGACCTGACTTTTTTTCCTATTTTCTCTTCTGCCCGATATGCCACTACTATTTTCTTTCATAATTTATTACGGACATCAAAAATAATTCTTATATATTTCTAATAATTTGGCTAAAATACAATGTTAGAGACCGCATCTCGATCTCTGTTGAAGTTCCTATATGTGAACGATACAAGCGTGAAGAGGTAAAAGGGCTCTTTAGACATTGTATATATATATATATATATACATGTATATTGAGTTTATTCCCACTAACAAAATTAACCATCTTTCCTTTAATTTACAACTAACAAATTTGAGAGGAATAGAAAAGAAAGCATGTCCAATTAGTTAGTTTTCGAACGGGCGTCTCGGTAGCTCAGTTGGTAGAGCACCAAGCCAGAAACCGTGGGGACTCTGCTTCGAATCCAGACTGAGACCTGACTTTTTTTCTGATTTTCTCTTCTGTCCTATATGCCACTAATATTTTCTTTCTTAAATTTTAATCTATCCCGCACAATACAAGTGTATTTTAGTAAATGTAGTTTTGTGATATAGTTAATTAATATCATCTATTAGAATCGGGACATTTGGCTAATCCCAGTTACGTCTAAATCAAGAAATGACGTTGAAGATTTAAGTCTGGCAGATTAAATAAAGAGAGACACGGATTCTACAGGAGTATTTAACTGATCCCCTGTATATGACACATGTCTATGTATAACTACTACTAAAGCTCGATTTAAACCAGAAATTTTGATATAAATATAGTTTAATTTAATCAAATTTAATTTGTATTAGTTTAAAATAAAATTATGTCTCTGGTAACATATTCAGTTACTTGAAAGTAGGTGAATTGACCCCAATTTATATTTCAATTTTAAAAGTTTTAATTGCTAAGCATTCACCAATATTGTTTTAGTTTTTTAGGAATCTACAAATTACAGACAGTTTTAATTTTTAAAAAACGTCAAAATATATTTTAAGAAACGTCAATTTATAGATTTTAAAAAACTGTTTAAAACTCCGTATGTAATTGGCGAATTTCTTAAAAACTAAAACTTTATTGGTTTGTGCCTTAAAAATGAAATTCAACTTCATATATTGAACTAAATTTGTCATTTGTCTGGAATACTGGAATTCTGTGAAAATTGAGGTCGCTAAAACTAGAATAGTAACTAAAAACAAAAAGTGAGGCAACAACAATTTGTTTAATTCTGTTGTTATATTTATTTAATCTCGTCAAAGGGACCTTTAAAATTCATTTTTGTGATAAAAAAATTAAAGATGCATCTATTAATACATTTAATAAAAACATTTCGCAAAAAAAAATGAACCGACTTCTGTCTCTAAAAAGTAAAAAATAAAAAATAAGCCGGTGCCAATTTCACCACTCCCTAAATTAAATACTGACAATTATTTATTGTTTGCTGTGAAATTGGCACCGACTTATTTTTTATTTTTTACTTTTTAGAGACAGAAGTCGGTTCATTTTTTTTGCGAAAAGTTTTTATTTTTTACTTTTTAGAGACACACAACTTGTAGATTTGTAAGGTCATCTAAGCCAAATTATAGTTGTCCTTCCATGTCGGCAAGCTGCTGACGTCACAATGCACTATTAGTGCGTTGTGGCGTTATCAACTTAAAATAAATTTCTAAAAAATAAATTTTTATTTCAGCGACCAAGAGTCCAACCAACCTTATTTTAAACGAAATACTAAATAAAATCTTTGTAAAACTTTAAGTAATAATCAAATAACGCCTTATGGTATAATCACAAATTTTATAATTTTCTCTTGGCATTTTAATATTGCAGGTCCACAGAATCAAGTTTAGCGGCATTTAAAAGATTTTTAGCCTGCCGTGATATTTGAGTGACCTCTTAATCAAGTTATCCGACTTATCCGAGTTGTCCGATCATTTTCTAAAAATTTGGTTTATATTAGAACCAAATTAAGCCGGTTTTAAGTAAAATTGCGTTAAAACGATTAGATTTATCTTGATTATCCGACTTACCCGGCATTATCCGAGCGTCAAATTAAAACCGGACCACCTCATGAATGTCCTCTTTAAGTAGCAAAAGGTTTCATCAAATTCCGTTCATCCGTTCCAAAGTTAAAAAAAAAACAAAGTCGCACGTCGAATTGATAACCTCCTCCTTTTTTGGAAGTCGGTTAAAAATGTCTAAAATAGCCAGGTAATTTTAACAAATTCTAACCAATTTTTAATCGTATTAATGTTTGATGGACATGTCAGAAAGCCATAATTTAAGGCTTACACGTTGGCATACATCGGTTATGATTAATTAATAAAACCAAACAAGGGTACGAACGGTTACCGAGGCCAATAATAGGATAGAAGAAGAAGAAGAAGGGTACGAACGCTGGGATAATCGGTATTGGAGGAAAGGGGGATGAAAATGGGAGTAAGGAGGGATTTTACGGACAGTATTTGACTAAAGATAACTAATGATTTGTAAAGACAGTGTTTTACAATGTACATGTCGTAAAACAAGCCCAGAAGATTTTGTGTGATTGCTACGTCCTTTTATAGCACACTCACGGTCGTCAATGAATTAATGAATGTTTATTGGTTAGGGAACGTTCAAGTATTACGTAACGCAAAATGTACCAAATTCATACACCTCATACCTCGGTTCTCGCTTTATTCAAGGTTGTAGAGATTTCATACTCCCTATTAGGGGGGGTAGCCAAAATATGAAATCTCTATAATCTATAATAACGCGAGAACAGGGGTTTGAAGTGTATGAATTTTGGTACAATTTGCGTTACGTAATACTTCTGTATACCTGTATACCTGTATACCTCTGAAACTTTTTACTTAATTTTTTGTAAAAAATAGAAGAATGGTGAATAGTGAACATGCTCAATTTTTTCGTTTTGTTTTTGGGATATAGGTTTGTCATCAAACTTAGTGCAGAGCCCCTAGCACAATTATGAAGCTTATTTTGGGCTTTCCACACGTCTCTGTAAAAAGAACTAACAGATAAATAAATAAATTATTTCTTAACAAAAATTTGGCTTAATTTTTGTAAAATTAAAAAATCGACTCTGCAAGAGTCATGCAAAATCTGTAAAACCTCAAGTACTTTAAAAAAATCTACAGGAGTTTTGACCACTTGTATCCAAGAATATTCTTCTTTACTAAGTAAAATAAGAGTATAATTATGAATATCTCCTCCCCTCAAAAAGCCTCTGGACTTATGTTTATGTTTGGTAATCGTTAGAGTCGGTGTCGAGGGAGATTTTTCCAAAATTTCTAATTAGTTATATTGACTATGATAAATCGTGTGAAATATATTGATTTTTGTTTGACGGATAAGGTCGATGGTCAACTTTAAGATAGTAGTATAGCTACAGTAGGTACAGTTTCATAGAAAATTGCATTTGTCACTTGCAGAGCTGGTACGCAAATCGGGTTAAATCCACTTTTAGCACATTCTTTTTTTATGAGGATTTTTATATTTTGTGTATAAGTTACATCCATGTGTGATCAGAATCAAGATATCTTTGCTAAATTCTATCTATTAAATAGGGTCCTCAAATCTGTAAAATCAAGTAAAGCGTGCTAAATCCAACGATGCAACTATACTTGAGCAAACAGTACTAAATTCTCATTACCTACCCCTATAGTTTTCTATTAATATTTCTCATCATGTTGTTCCGTATTAAACTAGATACTTTTAAACTAATTTTAATTAATATACCTAATCAAAAATTTACAAAAAAAATCTTAAAAGGTCGCAATTTCGGAAAAAAAAAATGAAAAATTAAAACATTAAAAAATTTTAAAAAAATAAAAATATATACAGTTAAATAGATAATTTTATAAGCTTTAAAATGATGTATCACAAGATCCCCCTTTTGGCTTAAAAAATGTCCCTCCTTGTCCCCTGTGGACATTTTAAAAGCTGAAAATATCAAATATATGCGAAAAGATAGTTTGGGTTGTCTTATTTAAGTGTTTCAAATTTGAAGTCGATATCTGAACTAGTTAAAAAGTTAAGAGGGGTTGACTTTTGGACTGCACGGTATAATATTTTAAATTACACCTTATTTTTTTTAAGGTGGGTTATTCAAGCTGAGTTAAACCGACAAGTTGGTAAAATAAAATACTCTAATCTATCCAAAAATTATTTGTATTTTCCTTTTACAAACAATCTGCCGACCGAACAATCAAAAGGTTCCTAAATTTACGTCTTCAATACACAATCAAAGAGCAGAATCACATGATCACGGATGGATTGCTCTGTTGAGTATGTATATGTAGCTTTATCAAAATGTACTATCCTGAAGGCACAAGGCACAAAGGTCAAGAAGATATAGTTGTTTGACAAAAATAGAAATTAGTTTCTGATGAAAAAAAAGTTAAAATAAATAAAGATGGAAATTGAAATTTTTAACTGCAGAAAAATGTTTTTTCTGCGATCAATAATTATGGATATTTATGGTAAAAACTAGCTTATTATAATAAGCGAGTTATCACCAAAAATATTAGTCTTTAGCTCCTTTGTCTTCCTTGTCCCATATCAATGTTAACCATACTTAACGTGGTACAAATCACAGTCATACTTTTATGGCTGTGGTTCAAACTAATAATGTCCTAAGTCATTTGGTAAGATTTTTAAAATCGGATAGCCCTTTCTAAAATTATAAGGTTTTAAACCAAGCAGACAAACAGTAGCGCCATTTTTGTCACATTTTCAGGTGTTATGAAATTTAAATCTTTAATTTTATTTGGTTTAAGCTCCTAGAGGTATCCAACCAGTCGACAAGTCCAGACAAAATCGGTCAAACTTGTCAGTATGTACCATGTCTTGCCGTCTGTTTTAGCAAGGTTATCTCAGGTAGTGGTGGCAAAAAAAAAATCATTTTTCGATCTACGGGTAAAGTGAAAACTTGGCAGATCTACAGTGGCGTTCCCACTGTGCGTTGTTCCCAATTCTATTTCTACCGCCTCACGTCAAATTTCCTGCCCTTTGCCGGACTCCAGAACGAGTATAGCCCGGTCCTTTGTTGTGCAATTCAGTTACACTGCCCTCTGGCATCTTCACCACCTTAATTAGAGATTCTCAAGTTCATCGTCTGGTGAAACCATGCATACGGGAGTGGAGCTTTTTATCCGTTCCGTTAGAGGCGCTTATCAATTATCCCGCCGTTTGATGTTTTGAGGTTAGGTCCGGCACACTTTGCTAGCTAATTGAAAACATCATAAACACTGGCTTAGTTGTATAATATGTATTACATTAGTTAATCAACTATGAAGATGCGCTTTGATTCTAAGATATGGAAATGAGCTTGAGGTTATCTGTACGAGTTCAGGTAACTGTAACATAAGCTAGGTGCGCCAACTATTGCCATGTTCCTAATATTGCCTCCCCCTCTTAAACTCCTTAGTTTGTTCTCTGTGTCATAGATGACTGTCAATATATGCTTTAAAAAGATGCCTGTGAATATGATTAAACCAATCAAGTTGGCAATGGTGTACACTACTACGCCGTTCCTGTTTCGTGCTCTTCCACCATGAAAACTTGTAAAATTGTCGCAAGCTGGGTAACATCGATTACTGTAGTAAGGTAGGCACAAACATGCACTTTCTTAGCCATTTATTTATTTATTCATTTATACTCGTCACAAGGACCTTTACAAAAAGGTATTTTATACCAGAGTGTTTATTTCTATATTAAATTTAAATCGGTACAATTTTCTGGCAGCTTCTAAATCTTCATCATAAAATTATTGTGTTTCACTTAATAAAGAATCGAAAAGGTAATTATTTGCGATTTTTGTCTGTGTTCCTAATGGTCATGCATAGCAGACAAAAAAATGACAAAAACAAAAAAACAGCAAGAAAGGAGAGTAACGTAGAAATCAGATAGGACAGAATCTTGGTTCTGCTTTTCATGCGAAGATAATCGCCAGGCCGATATTATATTGTGCGTTTTTTGTAATTGATACGTACATGGAGTGCGTGGGGCTTACTAAAAACGACAAATTGTTATTTAAGTGCCCAAATGGCACCTAAACAGTTAGATTTGTTATTGTGCTGCAATATTTTCATATTAGTTTTATTTTTTTTGTAAATACCCTGGCAATATTTGGGACATGAGTTCCTAATATTGTGAGAAAGCAATCTTTTTTATAAAGCAATATTTTTTTAAGCTCTTGCAATTTTTTATTTTTTACCCATTAGAATAAAGATATATTTATTGTTAATACACGTGATAACAAATAAATTTGAACGCCACGCGTGGCTGTATTTGACTCACTTACCTTATTTAAAGCTACAGCTTTAAGGGACAGCTAAATTTTTACTTTTATCTACTATTTCAGAAATTGTTTGTGCTACAATTATACAGGGACAAAATTTAGCTTAGGTAGGTAATATTGATGGATAGTAAAACAATAAATTTCATCCACGAGAAGATGCATTTACTTTTTTTGATAAAACTTTTCACCCGCATTTTTCTTTGCCATTGGTTAAAATACTATTCTATATTTTTTAAATCAGGCCCTGTACGAAACAATTAAATATTTTTTAGGCCAATATTCAACAGGTTTAAAAAGAATAATTCGAAATTGATAAACATTCAATACCCATTCAATTAACATGGCTTAAAAACGAATCAACACGTACAGCTTTGAAACAAAACATAAACGAATAGATGAAAAGGAAAGAGAAAACACAAAATGTGTTCTGTAGCAAAAAATGTCCCATGTTGTTACATTTAACAGATAAGCAATTTTTTAAGTCAGGTTTAGAATTTTCATTATTTCTGTGTTTTAGTTTTTATATTTTTCGTAGCTGTTGGGAAATCCAAATTTACAGTAAGCACAAAAAAATAGTTTAAAACTGACAGGCTTTTATAGAAAAATATGAGGCATAAAGGTGCGGACAAAAACCAAAAATATAGAACTTTGAATGCGTTCAGAGTATTTTTTAACATGTAAGCCGTGAGAAGGCAAACATTGTATCACTGGGTAGTAGTATTAGTAAGGGTGGGGAGGCTACAAGCCAGGCAACTATGCCATTATAGCCCTTTTTGCCAGCCCCGAGCTGTCCCAGACACATATCTACCCTACTCCCTGCCTAAACCTGCCGGACCTCCTTATAAAGATCGCGATATCTGTCCAGGCAAGGGTACGCAACTCCTCTCTTCGGAGCGTTGCCACTCCGAAGATCTCCTGTCGTATTCTGCCGAACCGATCGCAATGTCCTAGGAAATGGAAGGGCGATTCTTCGTCTATCCCGCAACCCGAACAGACGGGGTCGTTACCGACCTTCATCTTGAACAGGTGCCTTCCTAGTCCACAGTGACCAGTGAGGATCCCTGTGAGTTGGCTGATCGTGGCTCGGCTTCTCTCTAGTAGCCACGCGGTTTTTGACTTGCTTGGACCGGAAAGGAAGTCCTTTGCCTGCTGCAGTTCGTGACCGTTGACCAGCTTTCTCTTAGTTTTTCTCCAGCCCACGTATTGAGGACTGATGTGACTTGTTTCCTTGTAATACCAAGCATGGGTTCGGGTCCCATGCACGGTGTCTCGGCTCCGAGCCTGGCAAGTTCTTCTGCCTTCTCGTTGCCTGGTATCCCGCTGTGTCCAGGGACCCATACGAATCACTGGGTAACTCATGTTTTCTCCTGATGTCGAAGGTACTTGAGATAATACGCCCAGTGGAGTTTTCTCAAAAGATACCTTAAAAGCATCTTAAATTAAAAAAAAAAAAACATAGTCGTTCATAACGCTATAACTCTGACTAGAGTGTCCTAATGTGACGTTTTCTATGAAGAATAGGAGTGGAGACATATTTTAAATCTCGGGAGAAGGCAAACTCGCAGCGTGTTTTTAGCCTTTTCCGGATATGCCAAGTTCCTCTTCTAGTTATAAATTTTCCAGATATATTTTTAAGGTTATTAATCATGACATATTTTTACAGTGCCGTATGCCATATTTTTAAACTTTTTTTGTTCTCCACTTGGGATTAATCATATTCTTTCTTCATTCTGTTATCACCAAATAGAGCTTTAAATAAATGGAACCCATTTCCCTCGGACTTAAAATTTAATAAACATTTTCTTTGAAAATGTGCACACATGTAACAAATAATAATTTTTTAATTTTTTCCAGATTTTATTTCCTTCACAGTAAACGTCACAATAAGGCTCTCTTACTCTGACAAATCTGAACACTTGGGACCTTTTGAGGAGGCCGCACACAAAATTGTGTTCGGCTGTTTTGAGCCGAAGGGCGTTTGATTTAAAAGCCGATAACTCGAATACCTGTAATCTGGCTCTAATTGATTAATAATGTAGGTTTAACAATATTCAAATGTTTTTACAGCAATTTTTATTTTCAGCGGTTTTTTTTCCTGTTTTTGTAGATTATATTTGAGTTTAAAACACTTTTTTTACTTTTATCGACTTTTCTTTTAATTTCTAGTTCAAATAAATTATTAAGCGCCAGATTTAAATGACACGATTAATATTCTGTCATTTTGTATCAAAAAAATTAAATGTTAGGATTCCAATGACAGCAAGTACCTACCTTGCATAGAAAATTGGCCCAAAGAGAAAGAAAGAAAGAAACGTGCATGAATTTTGCGCAAACTAAATTAGTTTCCGATTATGGTCCGTTTCTTCAAGCAAGATAGTAAACTTAAAATCGAACAGTGAATATTTTCAAAACAGATTCAAATATTGGATGTGCGAATATACTGCGTAGTTTATTTTATAAAACATAACTATATTCTGTACACAAACATATACTATTCAAACCTGTTGTAAAAATATTTTCGGTGCGATTTTCAATTTACTATCTTGCTTGAAAAAACAGACCATAGTTTTAATAAATAACCTAGTCATAGTATTACATACTGTAAAATCCGAGCTAATTAACATTAATTGTTAATTATTAACATTTAGGTATTTTAATTAATAAATATTCAGTATTTTTCACTGAAAGTATGAATGTTGAAATATTCGCCTACTAAGGGAACGTTTAAGTATTACGTAACGCTCCTGGGGGGGTGGGTGTCATTTTGGAGTGTCACGCCCATGTTAATGGTATAGGAAAATAGCGTTACAGGGGGGTGGTGGGGGTCCAACATTTACAAAATTTGCGTTACGTAATACTTGAACGTTCCCTAAATGAGTAAATTGGGTTTTATAATAAATGTATAGCATAAGGAATAATTGTTTACTATCTTAGAATGTTAATTTTTAAAAACTTATAGATAGGTAAGCCTTTAAAAGTTTTAAATTATGAGGTTTTTCTTTGAATAAATTACACCACTGGATTCCTAAAATTGGAAACATCTAAAAGATCTACGAGAGTTCATCAATATTCTCTATAAATTCCTAAAAAAGTTCCTAGAACAGGTCCGTACTCCTTGTTTTTATTAATTTGATGTAGATATTTCCTATAAAAACCCAAATTATCTTTTTTAACTTTTAAAAGGTACAAATATTGTCTGAAACTGAGGTAAATTAGCAAAAGGTCATCTGCAAACAGAAATTTAAGACATCTTATAAAATTTGGCAAGTCACTGATAAAAATTTAAAATTACAGGGGCCCTAAGTTAGAACCCTGTGGGACACCTGAGGTGGCCATAAATGTTGCTGACTGGTAATTATTATATTCAACAAATTGCAGTCTATTTAAACTATAACTTTGAAGTAACTGTAGAAGATCATCATCAAAGCCAAATTCACATAATTTATACAGAAGGACAGGATGGTCGATTTGATCAAACCCCTTTTGCACGTCTGCATAAATAACGTCTACTTGTCCACAGTTATCTAACTCCTCAGAAAGATATTGAGTAAGTAGTGCGAAATTAGTAACAGTGGAACGTTTTTCGAAAAAACCATGTTGGTATGAAGATAATCTGTTTTTTATTTGAGAATAAACTTTATCATAAATTATACTTTCCAAATTTTTTGCAAACATTTTTGCAAAATTATTATTAGTTTACCGAATAAAACTTTTCTTCGATGAATTCTAACAGTGACAAAAACTATGCGAGTGCGGAAGTGCCCAAACGTAGTCAAAAAGAGTCAAGCCAGAAATGTGGATACGGTACTGTCCATTTACACCTTCCAGGAAAGAAGACACATTTTCGTCTATCTAAATAGGTAAATCAAGTGGGTACCTTGCAGTCTGTCATGCACAGGCTACTTGATACATAAATATATAAAATACAGGTGTTTAAGATAGAGAGATAAACATTTTCGAAAACATTGATGTCCCCATTGGTTTTTCTTACACGGTTTTATTTATTTTGACACTTTTTCATGTCTTGTTTATTGATTTATTTATTCACTTGTGTCGTAAAGTATCAAATTTTTGAATTATTAAAGACTGATGACGATAAATATTAAAGTTAGTACCAATTTTGGGGATGGGGTATAAGCAATGATTTACGGTGATTTCAGCTTAAAACTACTTAGAAATTTGATTTTGAGGCATTTTAAACAATTTTAGAGGCATTCGAAAAATTTAAATTAATAAAAAACTTCTTGCAAAAAAAAAATGAACCGACTTCTAGATAAAAGTAAAAAATAAAAAATACTTAAGTCAGTGCCAATTTCACCATTCCCTAAATTAATTACTAACAATTATTTTTTTTGTTATTGGCACCGACTAAAGTATTTTTTATTTTTTACTTTTTAGAGACAGAAGTCGGTTCATTTTTTTTTGCAAAAAGTTTTAATTTTTTACTTTTTAGAGACACAGATTTGTAACGTCATCTAAGCTAAATTATAGTTGTCCTTCCATCTCGGAAAGTTGCTGACGTGACAACGCACTGTTAGTGCGTTGTGACGTCATTATCTTAAAGTTAAATTTCTAAAAAATAAAAGGAATATTTTTATTTTAGCGCCCAAGAGTCCAACCAACCTTATTTTAAACGGAATACTAAAGAAAATCTTGTTAAACTTTAAGCGTTAAGCAATAATCAAACAACGCCTTTTGGTCAAATCACAACATTTATCATTTTCTCTTGGTATTTTAATATTGCAGGTCCAGAGAATCAAGTTTAGCGGCATTTAAAAGATTTTCAGTGTGCCGTAATATTTAAGTGACCCCTTAATCAAGTTATCCGGCTTATCCGAGATATCCGATATTTCTCTAAAAATTTTGCTGGTAGTAGAACCAAATTAAGCCGTTTTTAAGTGAAATTGCGTTAAAATAATTATTAATTAATTTATCTTAATTATCCGGCTTACCCGGCATTATCCGAGCATCAAATTAAAACGAGACCACCTCATGAATGCCCCTTCTTAAGTTGCACAAAGTTTCATCAAATTCCGTTCATTTGTTCCAAAGTTATGCGGGAACAAACATAAAAAAAACAAAGGCACACGTCGAGTTGATAACCTCCTCCTTTTTGGAAGTCGGTTAAAAATTACAGTAAATTTAATGAAATTTACATGACTTTATAATTTAATCCTTGCTTATGTACCTATATAAATTGCTTTTTCTACGACCTAATTATAGTATAATATACGCACCTGGATGGTGCATTTTTCCAAATAACTCAAAGAAAAAAAATTGGAAAACTTTTTTTCAATCATTTTTCGTTTTTCAAAAAAAGAATTAAAAAAAAAAGTTGTATTAAAAAAAATTAAGTTGCGTTATTTGGGAAAATACAATATATCATACACTGTGAATAGTATATAATGGAATGCATAGCATTGTTTGTCCTTAAAACCGTAACAATGTAAGAAATTAAACAATACAAATACCTCATTATTAATGCTGAGTTGGCCGGGGCACAAAAAATGTTCAAGTAACCTGAAATTTGGTATGCAAGCATAGTTTTTCAATTGAAAAAACATAGGAAAAATTAGAAAATTATATAATACTTAATGTTTTTTTGCGACTTATAATTTAAAATATTTAAGAAAAAAAAAATTAGCATAAATTAATTAAGAAATTAATTTTATATGTTAACTTTACAAAATTTATTGCACATCTCTAAATATTCTCATGTCCAAAATTATATTAATATATGTACTTTTTTAATTTTTATAATTCTTGGATAAAATATAATTAAAATACTTCTCACGGTAGCTAAATTTTAGTTAATATTACTAAGAATTAAAAACACTTTAACATTATTAATTACTTAAATTAAAATAACTTATTCATTAAAACTATATGAATGTTTGTATAGGTTATTAAAAACTAGCATGAAAAGAACACTTTATTGCACACGATTATGTTTAGAAAACGAGTGCGTTGCGCGAATTTTCTACGGTACTTGTGCGATAAATAGTTTTATCACACTTATGAAACTATTTTTTAAATGTACGATTTTGGAATTAAATCTAGTAGTAGATAATTAGGAAAAAAAAATTAAGTAGGTATACCACACAACTAGAAATTCTTTAGGCTTCTGTAAAATTAAATCTGTATAAAAAATCATCAAACTTAAAATTCTCAGATCCCTAGCTCTCAAAATAAAAAAAAACTCGTAAACTTTAAATAATTATCACCCGAAACTTCAATAAACAATGCCTTCTATATCTTTAACGATATCGACAAGCAGTTACTGCTTCTTTTTCATGTATTTTATCTGTTTCTTCAAGAAATACCAAAGATCTCCAATAAAAGACTATAAAACCATGTCTTCTCTTATATACTCTTTACAGATATTTAAAGAAAACTATTATGTGTACCCTTGATTTTTAACGAATTACATTACATTACATTTTGTTTAACCTCGTACTATTCTACTTTATTAAGCATACCCTAAGTCCAGGACTTGTAGTAGAGGGAACCACCGGCTTGACTTTCGAACCGAATTTATAGGGAGTATCCGCTTCACTTACGCCTTCGCCAAATTTCAATTATTAATTAACTGAAAAAGGCAAATCGGCGCCGGTGAGAATCGAACTCACGCTATTTTGTAAACTCGTCAAGTACGACGCGGTCGTCCACTACACCAATCCTCCCATAAATACAGACCAACTTTTATAATTTGTCTGTTCGTCTGTCTAACCGTCTTTCTGTTCGCCTGTCTGTCTTTTAGTGCTCTATCCGTCACACTTTCTTATAAATAACATAACTCAAAAACGGAATATTCGATCGATTCATCGATACATCGCGATGTGAGAACTTTTACAAAAAAATCTAGTTTTGTAGTTAGGTACTGTTTTCGACAAAAAATCTCTTAAAAAGATTATAGGTCCAGTCAAATAATACTATCCACTATTACCCTTTAAAATATCAGCCCGTGTACATTTATTGCAATTTAACATAGAAATGTTTCGTTATTTGACTGGACTAGCTAGCATGAGTTCGATTTTAAATCGCGCCGATTGTCTTTTTCAGTTAAATAATAATTGAAGTTTGGCGAAGGCGACAAGTGGCACAGACACTTCCTATAAACTGGTTAACTCAGTTAAAGCCGGTGGTTCCCTCTACTACTAGCCCACACAAGTCCTGGACTTAGGAGATGCTTAATTAAGTAGAATAGTACGAGGTTAAAGAAAATTTAATGTAATATAATGTAATAAATTTTCGAAAAAAAGTTATTTTTAAAGAAACTCAAAAAAAGTAACATTTTATTTAAAATTTAAAAAACTGATGGGTGTAAAGGTTTAGATTATGGATAAATTTTAGGACAACTGTAAAGAGTTTTCTGCAGTATTCAAAGCATTGTTTATCTTCAGGACTTTTAATGTTTTAGTCGATTGATAAAGATCGTTTTATTAGGTGATAGCCACTTTTGTAAGTAACGCTGTTGACATTAATATTTTGTTTTTATGTTACTTTATGATTATTGGCATTATTGTATTTAATATTTGTTTTTGCGTTGGAACACCTGTTTCTTCTATTTCTTTATTTTATTAAAGAACAAGTTTCAAAAGAGAAATAATTTGCGCACTAGTCGGAGTTTAGAAAACAACCCACTTGTGGCGATTTTTTTAAATAATAATTTTTTGTATGCCATGATCAGATAGAACGTCGTTTATTCTGGTGAGCGATATGAGGTACGACTCTCGCAAAAAAGCGAGAACAGCAAAAAAGCAGTTCCGGCACACAATTTTTTGCTTTTTCATTTTGAAAATTTTCAAAATTTCGGGAAAGCCTTGTATGGCAGACCAGCAATATAATTGATATAGCCAGGATTCGATTTATTTTATTAGTGTGCACAGTGTTTTTAATGCGGAAAGTGTTTTTAATAGTATTAAAGAATTTTATTAGTTTAAAACTTGGGAGAAGCATCCTACATTCGAAAGGAAAAAGCCAATCAATAAAATAGAATACTATAGAATAGAATAGAAAAATTAGAATAAAATAATTTCTAATTGTTAGGGTTATTATCACCGATGAATCGAAGGTATTTTTGCGGGACGGAGTTGAATTTTGATTTACTTTTAATGCTTTAAACTCATATTTTTTTTTTCTAAAAAATAGTATATTAAAGTACTAGTTTCATAACATACGTTTTTAACGCACGAGTACAAGTTTAGTTTTCTAAAGTACTAGTGCTCTAAAAACGTGTTATAAAACGAGTGCTTTATACATTTTTTTCTATTTTGCTCTAAAATTTAAAAAACTTACGTTTAAATTGATGACTGATTTAGGGATTTTTGTTTTGGGTTGGCATTACAGTTTACACTATGTTTAAAATTCTAAGAACAAATGATATTTTGATATATTTTACAGTCATCTCTTCTTTTTTCACTGCAATTAACCAGTCCACAATTTTAACACGGTAAAAAATAACCCAAAAACAAAATTTTGCAAAAAATTAAACTTTAAATCGACATTGACATTTGCACGCAAAACGTCAAGAGATAGGCTTTTGTATGTTGCCAACCCAACAGAAAAAAAGTAGAGACCTCTTATGGGCCTATAAGAACACGCAAAATGCGTGTGATTATGAGCTTATAAGAGTCGCAAAATAGAAAATAATAATTTCTAGTATTGTCGTCTAAAAAATAATATAATGTAAATATAAATATTTTAAATTCTTTCTTAAATCTATAAAAATACCAACAACATGATAAACTTATCAATAAAATTGATCTCAGCTCGTTCGATCGTCTAATTTACGACGAAAATCCTACAAGAATGTCTATTTGTCGGATTTAATTCTCATACTACAGTTTTATATTTGTTGAATATGCGTTATGGTTTTTATGTAGTGGCTTGTTGTAGAATTCGAAGAAATATAAAATTAATTCGATATTTATCTTTTTTCTTGGTTTGTTGATATCTCAGGACACTATACTGCCCTGCTAAGACAAGTTGTCCTATCTGAAAAAAATATCACTTTTTGAGAAAAGCACACCATTGTATTGCTTTACACAAGCCCCATGTGCCTACTAAAAAGAAATGTCCTATCTAAAACCCAAATCCTAAATATTAGTCTAAAATGTTTGTACTATGTGGAAATTTTTTAATGTTTTCCAAATTGAATTGTCCTAACTAGTCTTTACTAGACGAATAAGTCAGGACTAGACTAACATTACAGATTTTAGTAATTTAATTGGACTTTTTAGATCATTTTGATAAACTTTCTTAGATAGAACAAATGCATTTAGTATGACAATTTATTTTTCTAATAAAAAAATATATTTTTTTTTTCAAAGGATATCACGTAGTTTCTATATTTAAAATAAAGCAGAACCCAACGCCATAATTATTTAAACATGTTTTAAAAAAGTACAAACAAAAACAATAAAACTGGCCATAACTCAAAACATCTAATTTGCAGATAGGACAGTTGTCTTAGCAGGGCAGTATAGATAAATACCTATAGCTACATTTTTTTAATTACGTTTCATAATGAATTTATTATGAAACTCGTTGGGTGCCATTATTAAACACGATTATTTGATAACTGGACAGTATTACCTGAAAATTGTCACTAATCTTTCATATTATTTTGTTTTTTTTTTCATCTTTTATGACATTATTTGGACAGTTCCCACAATAGAAACGTTATATTATGACACATGATGAAACTTATTTTGGGTGCCATTATTAAACACGATTTTTTGGTAACTGGACAGTATTATCTGAAAATTGTCACTAATCTTTCAAACTATTTTGTTTTTTTTTCATCTTTTATGACATTATTTGTACAGTTCCCACAATATGAAACGTTATATTGTGACACATTATGAAACTCATTTGACATTATGACACATTATGAAACTCATTTTGGGTGCCATTATTAAACACGATTTTTTGGTAACTGGACAGTTATCTGAAAATTCTCACTAATCTTTCATACTATTTTGTTTTATCCATCTTTTGTGACATTATTTGGACAGTTCCCACAATATGAAACGTTATATTATGACACATTATGAAACTCATTTGACATTATGACACATTATGAAACTCATTTGACATTATGACACATTATGACACATTGTGAAACTCATTTTGGGTGCCATTATTAAACACGATTTTTTGGTAACTGGACAGTATTATCTGAAAATTCTCACTAATCTTTCATACTATTTTGTTTTATCCATCTTTTGTGACAGTTCCCACAATATGAAACGTTATAATATGACACATTATGACACATTATGAAACTCATTTTGGGTGCCATTATTAAACACGATGTTTTGGTAACTGGACAATCTTATCCGAAAATTCTCACTAATCTTTCATACTATTTTGTTTTTTCCATTCTTTATGACATTATTTGGACAGTTCCCAAAATATGAAACGTTATAATATGACACATTATGACACATTATGAAACTCATTTTGGGTGCCAGTATTAAACACGATTTTTTGGTAACTGGACAGTATTATCTGAAAATTCTCACTAATCTTTCATACACTGAAAAAAATGACGTTCTTGGCTCAAAGTAGTCAACACTCTTGGCAGTTATTCTTTTAGCTTTATAGATGTGTATCTTCAAACAAGAAGTATTTATCTTGTCCCAAGAAAAGTGTCGCTTTTGAAATATTTTTAAAATTCTCTTGGACCTGGAGGATTTGAGGCAAAAACCATTTATCTTGTTTTAAGATTGTTAAAAATTAAGTAATTTTAAATAATTTGGCTCAAGGATTTTTCTTTTGAGACAAGACCACTTGCATTTCACACAAGATCAAAGAATTTTAAGTTAAAGAATCGGAAAGAAGTAAATTATATTTTCCTGTTAAGAGAAGGCGCTTTTGGACCTATTCAAGAATGCGAAGTATTTGGCCTAATTTCATATGTCATTACCGCAAAGGATCCTTTTTTTCAGTGTACTATTTTGTTTTGTTTTTTCATCTTTTATGACATTATTTGGACAGTTCCCACAATAGAAACGTTATATTTAATATTTTATAATATAACATTTATATTCTCTGTAAAAATAAGTAGGTGTTTCACATATATTTTGTTTACATATTTTATTAATATTTACTTGGTGTGTAATAAATTACTTGTTGATTAAATGAATGAATACAGGACCTATATAAAATAAAATATTTAACTACACATATTTGGTGAGAAAAACAAAAGTTGTATTTTTCCATTTCCATATTATTAAGCATTTAGGTTGATGTGAAAAATATTTATTGAATATAATGAGTCCTATTTTAACCAGAAAAAATCTAGGATAATTTTTAAGCCCCTCATACACTACAAAAGTTTCATAATATGCAAAAGCAAGGCAAGACAGTAATAATTAATCCAATCTCTGATTGTTCTGTTAGTATTATTATTATATTATTCACAGTACCTGTGCTAGAATAATATTATACGGTAGTTTCGAATTTTCCAAAGATTTAAAAAATCTTCCTAGACAAAAAATGCTTGGATACAAATTTGTTTCATGAACAAATAAGAAATTTTAGTTTCTTTTTTGTCCGTCTGTCAGTCTGATGTCAAGTTTTTTGTAGACATGATAATTCAAGAACGAATAATCCGATCGCCTTGAAATTTTCAGAAAAAATAAAGTTCTATGAGGGAAAGATCCCTATTGTTTTTGAAAGTAATCCCCCCAAAAACAAAAAAGTTATGGAAGCTTAAACTTTTTAAAAAATCGAAAAAATCTGAAAGAAAATTCCGATTAACGTAACTTTTTCAGGAAAAATTACTTTTATTATAAGGATCAATTCTACCAATTTTGAAAGTAATCCCCCAAAAAAAAAGTTATGGGGGGTTAAACTTAAAAAAAATAATTTTCTTTTAATTATTTTTTTTAAGTATTTGGGAAAATGCAATATACTATTTACTGTGAATAATATATAATGGAATGCGTAGCATTACAAATCTTCACGGCTTGTTTTATTATTTTTTTAACTTTGTAGTTGCTTCTGTGGCATCCTATTTCTAATAATTCAATTTTAATAAAAATTCTTCATGGTTTTTGAATCTTTTAAACCCACACTATCTGAAAAACATTTATACAAAGTTCAGTCCAATATATCAGACTAACCATATTAATTAGGGACTTAAAGAAATCCCATAAATTCGGCCCGAAATCCGACATAAAAGTAATAAATTCCGAAATATAACAATTGAAAATCGTGTCCAACAAAAGCACCTTTCAAATTATGTCCCATACGTTATAATCAAGTAGTGAATATCGAAACATTTGTGTGCTAGCACCAGAAAATGGACCTTGGTTCTTGGCTCTGGGTTAAGTAAAGATCCTGGATTTTTGCTATCATGATAGCAAAAACTGAAGTTTCGCCCGTTCAGTATTCGGGCAATATAATGACTTAAACTTATTGCTAATCTTAGGATTTTTTTTGAAAATATACCTTGGTTCTGAGATGGGAGCTATTTTAAGTAGAGATCTTTCATATTTTCTACCAGTTTCATTTGTTCAGTATTCTATTAATATAATAAGTTATACTAACAACATTCTTCTAATATCACTTATCAGATTCTCACTTAACTGTTAAAGAGAGCATTTTCTATACCTCGTTCAAATTTCATAATATAATATGTTTTTGCTCAGATAGTATGTATTAAAATTAAGAATAAATTTTTATCTTATTTCATCAGCAAAAGGTTAAACTTTCGATTTAATATTTTTTTAAATGTCTTTAATGGAAATGATAAATATTAAGAGACCTGTAACGCTTCCTTGTGGAACACCAGAAAATTATTAACTAAATTAGAGTTAGATCTCCTACACTATAACCAATAGACAAGGCTCGTAATGGCGTTAGTCCACATTTGAATATAAAAGGTTTTTTTATTCAAAACCTACTAGATCGGATATATATTTCGATTTTTTTGTTGGTTGAATAAGGTGTGAATACTGGATGTAATAAATATTATTTATGCGTCTGATGGTCCTATTGTATTGGTATTTTTATAGGGCAAGTCTATTTACATCTGAATAAAATTTTATAAGGAATTAAATACATTTTAATAAAAAATAATTTATATATAGTTTAAAGAGTTCTGTTAAAACTATAAATAGTTTTTGCAGCTTAAAATCTTTTAACGCAGAGAGAAAATTCGCAGAAATTTATATTTTTTCATGAAAATTGGACAGTTTTACATAATTATTGTATGTAAATTATTTAATTTTAGGTTTATTAATTTTTGTAAAAATTGCAAAGTCTAGATTTAAAAATTATTAAGTCTTTTTAACTACCGTACTTAGGTACACCACTTTCCCCTACATTATAATGAGATGTAAAGGGCAAACCTGTAATATATTTGATCTGTTCGTTGTCTAGTCAAAAGCCCAGGTTCTCTAACATATATCCCTAATATCCTGAACACAGGATTAACAATTTGTTAAGTGAAAAGTCGTGAATGTTTCCCCGGCCTTCCTGCAGGACGCTTTCATATAATAATAGAAGAAGAGCTTTGGGAAATGTCCGTAATCCAATTTAACTGATGATGACAACACGAAAATAGTGAAACGTGGACACATTCGCATTTGTTAAATGGCGGCTATAAGGAAAATTAATATCTAATGCACAATGTATGTTATTTACGAGGGGATATTAGTTTTAAAGCCAACTAACAGATGTTATTACTTCAGTTAAATAATTCCGCTGAAAATAGTGCTATTATCAACAAAACTGTACTTAATAAATAATTTTTAACAAAAAAAAAATAAATTAAAAATTCAGAAAAAGAATCCAAATAAAATTGAGGGCTGAATCACTAGGAAGTCCATGTACTAATTTTCTGAAGTATTCAAAATTCTTTTAAAAATCATAGAAATTTGAGAGTCAAAAATCGCGGAAATATTTCGCAGTGGTTTACCTTAAAATTAAAATTAGAACAAGTATTTATTCTGTTCATTTAAGTTTTAAATTCTTATGGCCAGGGGTGCTTCGAAGGGGGAAGGGGGGGGCGCCACCCTTTTCAGCCACGCTCGAATTGGGAAAATCTCAAGATAGGAAAATTATGGAGAAGTTGATCGCAGAGATGTCCCTAGTTGGGCTGGCATACCCTACAAAGTGATACACTTGGAAAATTCGTAGTATCAGTTGGGAAAAGATGAGACTTTTTTTTCTTATTTATAAAAAGTTATTAAATTAAAAAAATACGTAGTAAAATTAACAATAGGTTTGTTTTCTTTCCCGAAAATAGCAGTTCTGAACTAATTTAGAACGTGCGCAGATGCGATTGAGCACTGTCCAGTTGCAACTGCGCCGGTTCTGAACCAGTTCAGAACTGCTATTTTCGGGAAACAAAACAAACCTAATAAACTTACCCAAATATTTTTCTTGGAAAATTGTTAAGCAATATCTAAGAGAAATCTTTTTATTTTCAAATTAAGTTTTTGGAATAAAGTTTTTCTGAGTAGTACTACACAATGTCACATCATATTAATGTGTAGTACACATTAATAGTTTTCTGGAAATAATATAATAAAAAGGGTGCTCTAGTTTAAAACATAGAATTCAACAGAACGACCTAATTTGAAAAAATGAAAATTAACATTCCTTGTGATGAAAAAGTCCAAACCAACAAAACGGTATTTTCCCCTATATAAAGTTCATTTAATTAAAAAAATAAATAAATAAGAACTATGAAAACATTTTGCTGTAAAACGTAAAATATTTTTTTATTTACTTAGGGAACGTTCAAGTATTACGTAACCCAAATTTTAATCATTTTGGACCCCCCCCCCGTAACGCTATTTTCCTATACCATTAACGTGGACGTAACACTCCAAAATGACCCCCACCCCCCCTAGGAGCGTTACGTAATACTTGAACGTTCCCTTATATCTTAATAAAAAAAAAAATAAATAAGAACTATGAAAACATTTTGCTGTAAAACGTAAAATATTTTTTTATTTTATTATAATATCTTTTTAATTGTTTTTTTTTTGTAAAATGAGGTGTTACCCTTTTCATAAGAAAAAAAAATGTTTTTCTACAGACAGATAAACAAAGGATTTTTGAAAAATTAAAATTAAAATTTATAAAACATATATAAGATAGTATCCACAATTCTTCAGTTTTGTTCAATAAAGCTCTCACCTAAGGTGAGTCACCTTAGCCCACCCTGATCGCAATCGGTTCAAATCGACAAATTAATACCCTCTATAGGGTCCCTATTATAGGGGCCCTATAGAGCAAAGATTGCTGAATAAAAACTATTAGAATCACAGCAAGTGGATGCCATTTGAGAAGAAATCGAGTGCATTTTCGATCTTCCTTGGTCACCACAGGAGACATCCCGACCAGCCGCACAGTGGGTTGAGAAAATAAAGAGTCGGACTAAATCAGATTTTTTACAAGTAAATAAATAAAAAATAAATAAAGCATCTAAATACCTAAATAACAATAATAAAAATTCAAATAATTAAATAAAACAAAAAAAAAAAACAAAAAAATAATAATAAAAAAACATATGGTTAACTCGAGCGACTTATATTTTGCCGAATTGGCAAAAAATTTACCAATTTTTCGAAAAAAAAAGTGGTTCGTCAAGGGGTTAATAAGGAATCTATGTTCTAAAAAACTTTAGCTCTAACCATTTTAACGTTATCTTGCCCAACAATTATTTATATTTTATAGACATTGAACAATTTTTTTCTACAACTTTTTTGTATTAAAAACATAATAAAACAACAACCGTTGACCATTGGGTTAGACTAAAATTAAGTTTTAAATCTAAAAACTACGAATTTGGATGAAAATTCGCAAAAAAAATGAACCGACTTTTATGTCTCTAAAAAGTAAAAAATAAAAAATACTTAAGTCGGTGCTAATTTCACCATTCCCTAAATTAATTACTAACAATTATTTTTTTATTATTTTATTATTGTTTGCTGTGAAATTGGCACCGACTTAAGTATTTTTTATTGTTTACTTTTTAGAGACATAAAAGTCGGTTAATTTTTTTTGCGAAAAGTTTTTATTTTTCACTTTTTAGAGACACAGAACTTGTAGATTTGTAACGTCATCTAAGCTAAATTATAGTTGTCCTTCCATCTCGGCAAGCTGCTGACGTCACAACGCACTCTTCGTGCGTTGTAACGTCATTAGCTTAAAGATAAATTTCTAAAAAATAAAAGTAATATTTTTATTTCAGCGCCCAAGAGTCGAACCAACCTTATTTTAAACGAAGTACTAAAGAAAATCTTGTTAAACTTTAAGCGTTAAGTAATAATCAAACAACGCCTTTTGGTAAAATCACAACATTAATCATTTTCTCTTGGTATTTTAATATTACAGGTTCAGAGAATCAAGTTTAGCGGCATTTAAAAGATTTCCAGTGTGCCGTAATATTTAAGTGACCCCTTAATCAAATTATCCTGCTTATCCGAGTTATTCGATATTTCTCTAAAAATTTGGCTGGTAGTAGAACCAAATTAAACCGTTTTTAAGTGAAATCGCGTTAAAATGATTAGATTTATCTTAATTGTCCGGCTTACCCGGAATTATCCGAGCGTCAAATTAAAACGGGACCACCTCATGAATGCCCTCTTTAAGTTTCATCAAATTCCGTTCATTCGTTCCAAAGTTATGCGGGAACAAACATAAAAAAAAAATAACAAAGTCACAAGTCGAATTTATAAACTCCTCCTTTTTGGAAGTCGGTTAAAAAGTCCAAACTACGAACTTTTTAATTTTGGTTTTTCTAATTAAAAAAAAAAACAAGTTAACTATTTAAATTGACTTCAGTTATTAAGATTATCAGAACTACTCGTCACAAAAAAAATTGTCCATTTTTTTATATTTGTACCCCACTGTGCATGCGGTATACCCACAAACGGCAAAAAGTCAAAGGATTTCGATAAAAGAGCTTAACAAATCTATAGATTCGAATTATTAGATGACGGTGATTTTTTTTAGATTGGTAACACTGTTGTTGATTATTGTCGTTCAGTTTGATTTTTCTGGGAATGATTTTACTGAGTTCGATTTTTTTATTGATTTTTTTGTATGTAATGAATATAGTAACTGGGTGGTTGAAATTTATTAAGAAGCCATGAAGACTTAAGTTGGCTTCCCAATATAATAAAAAAAAATGTCCTTCTTGTACTAAATATTACTAATGTAATAATTTTAAATCATGTAATTTTAATAATGATTACATTATCATTCGTGTAAAACCCCCAGTAAAAAAATATAAAATATTTCGGTTTTCACACTTTACCTTTGATATTTTGTCAAGGCCTACCCAGAAGCTTGTATAAGAACATAAAACATAAGAATGCAATGCCGTGATTGGCTTACAAGAGACATGGCGGCACGTGAAGCCAATCACGGCATGGCATTGTTATGTACTATGTTGTTATACGAGCCTTTGGATATTCCCTTAGCCAATATTTAAATTAAAATATTCAGCTAAGACCAAATCTAAGACTTGCCCTTTTCCTGTATCTTTAGTTTTAATAGTTATTCCTTCAATAAAAAAGACCAAATCTAAAGCCTTGATTTTGGTCTCGTTTTTTTAGTATTTTCGCTATATGAACCAATGAAGACTAATGGCAGAGAAAAAAGGCTTGATTTTCTAGCTTCTAAATCATGATCCGAAGCCGCAAACTTCTGTACTAAAATTATAAATTTAAAATCTATTTATTAAATAATAATCCCAAAGATTTATAAATCTATTTAGAATCACCATAAATCAGTATAACTATTATTAGGCGGTTATTTTCGAAAAACCACGTACTCAAGTCAAAATAAAACGACGGATCTTGATATTTATTAGTTTCGCAGAATGTAAAGTAAGTAAATTAGCAAACTAGTGCTTTTCAATTTAATTAGAAAATTTTAACTGAATTTATGGCTTCGGATCTAATAAGAAATGATAAATCTATCAAGAATCTACCGAGTTTACTTCGTCTTGGATATATGTCAAGAATACGAAGTAGTTCAAATGAGATAAAGTAATCTACAGGGCGTTTTTTAATCAGTTGTGTAGTAAACTATATCTTTTTGATCACAAAAACTGTAAAAATATAAAAAAAATAAAAAAAAATAGAATCCGGCCCGAAGGACCACGTATTGATCTTAGTTATAACATATTTTTGATTAAAATACGATACACAAAAAAAGATTCCTTGAACCAAGGACACGTGTCTTTCGATATGTTTAAAGCCATATTGTCTTGTTTTAAACAAGTTTTGCACCTTTTTGACAAAAATTGTAAAGTACAGCTTAGACTCTATGCGTTTTCTAAACCAGATGTAACAATGAGAATTTGTTTTGCTGACTTCGATTAAAAATAAATAATTTGAACATAATTCCGACTTAAGGACCATTTCTTGATTATAGATAACTAAACTCTTCTAGCAAAGAAGTTCTTTCTAACCTTAGCTCACAAATAACACACAGATAACACAGTTTTTACTAAAAACAAGTACCTACGTATTCAGATCAAGTCTCTTTTAGTTAGTCGAAGCGGTTAAAACTTGATCAAGTAAAAGTGCTCTGTTTCAATAATAACATTTCTTGTATTGAGTTTTAAAGAAACTTAAATGAAAGATGGCAAGTAGATATTTATACTGAGTATTTTAAATACTAAAACTGATGAAAAATAGTACTAATACTAATTTCTTTAATAAAAAGTACTAACTAAACTTGAAACAAATTATTTAATTATTTAAAATTAGTTAAATATGTTTATATCAAGTATTTTTATACTTGTAACAAGTATATCTAACACAGCTATCACAAATACTTGATATTAGAATATTTTTTCTCTTAGTATATTTGTGTATGAAAATTTATCATATTTTCACACGTATTCTTATCCGATATATTCTTATTTATATTCGGTATCTCAATTCAGAAGTTTAACAGGTGTAAAATATGTGTATCAGCAAATCAGATTTGGAATCCTTTGTCGGTCAGATGCCAATATTAGACCAAATAAAGGCGGCTCGCACATCAAAGAAGGCGTAGAATTTATCAGCGTAAAATATTTCGGGGCTACGCTAACTCCTAATTAAATATTTGCAATTGCTTTTGGGTTTTATTTTCTACAAAATTCTTTTAATATACAAGACTCTTTTATATTATGAGTCGAGAATAATTCGGACAAATTTTGAAACAAATAGAGGAAACGCGCCTATTTTCGGGCAGTTACCAATTTTGCCCACCCTGATAACACTCTCTCTCTATTTATTTGGTCTTTTTCTTCCGAATAATTAACCAGGGTTTCTCTATATAATCATGAGGTTTCCAGTGCGCAAGTACTAATCAGATATGTATCCTGACTTGCGCACTATCACTGATAAATTACTACTGTAGTAATTTCCACGCTAATATAAAAAGTTATCATTAAAAACACAAAAAAATTATCTTCAAATGTCCATTATTATTAACTTAAGATTCAACAGTTCACACGATTAATAACCATAAATATATGGTTCACTTTAACTTGTACATAATACATTAATATAAAAATACTCTAGGCACATCATAGAAGATGGTAAAACAAAAATACACAAGGCACATCATAAAAGATGGCAAATTCGCTGCACTGGAATGTGCCAAGAAGGCTACACCCATCCCATTCAAAGGCCACGCTGTTACTGGACCCTGATAACACAAATCAACAGCTGGATTCTCACTCTACCTAATGCCTAGTTACTGACTTGATAACTAAAAGTTTTTTACTTTGTCTACTTTAACTAGTTTGGGATCAGTTGTCTTGAAAACGGTGTGTAGTAAAAAACTTTTAGTTAGCAGGCTACACTGGACAATGGGTCATTAAACCAAACACCAATTTCTATATAACAAAAAAAAATTTTAAAAATGAAATATTAAAAATTAAAAAATCAATGCTTTGGATTTGTTTCCAGTATGAAGTGGGAGGGGACTAATTTTAATGTTTTGAGTTAAGAGCACAGAATCAATCTTTTGTTTTTTTTTTGTTCAAATAGAAAAATTATAACAACTAATTTTTTTTTCATTTTTTTTTTCAAATGGAGTGGCCCCATGGAACGGACCCCAATTTTGTTACGGTGTTTTTCATAACATGGGGGGACTTTTTCAAAAAATAGTGTTTTTTGAAATGCCCTATTAGACATTCTCCAATTTTGCAGCAGGTTTTTTTTTAAATATTTTTTAACTACCACACCATTTTTATTTAATTTAATCTTTTCCGTATAGGCACAGTTGCGCCGCGCAACTAGGGGCTTACACTGTAAAAAGCAAATAGTTAATCATAGGTAATGTGTTCCCATGCAGGTACAAGTAAAATTTACGAGATTTTACATCTAATTTTACATGTAATTTTACAATTTTATATGAAATTACATGTAATTTTACATAAATATTACATGTAATTTAGATGTAATATTCATATGAAATCGTAAAATTACATGCAAAACCGCGCAACTTTTACTTGTCTCTGCTTGGCAACACATTACCTATGACTTTGCATGTAAATTTACATTTTTTTTTACAGTGAACTGTAAAATTTACTAGATTTTACATGTCATGTGCATATAAAATTTTAAAACTGCATGTAAAATTTTCAAATTACATGTAAAATCTAGTAAATTTTCATGTATTTGCATTGAATCACATTTACGTGCAGAATGATGTGTAATTACATATTTATTTTTTACATTTTTCAAAAACATGAAATAGCTATTTTCTGACAAGTGCGGAAAAGCCTCTTTACGCATGCGTTAGGAACAATACTTTTCCTACGAGCAGGGTTAAAATAAAATATACTCTTATATTTTATCAAATAAATCGAAATAATTCTTATTTTTATAATTTTTTAATAAGAAAATCAATTAACAGGTAAAAAATTTAAACATTTTTATAATATTATGAATAAATATAACAAGAATAACACTGCGCAATTAAGAAATTAAACAATATTTAGGCGTGCGTAAAAGGCTTTCTTTCCACACGCATATGCGTGTAGGAAGAGTGATCTTTCCGCACGCTCGTAGGAAAAATATATTTTGCACCTATGGTAACTTTAAGGCGGTATTTTTATTACGCAGATGTTTTTAATATATTATGAAATGAAATCCAAGTAAAATTAAAACCAATGAGTCACGGTAATAATTCATTAAAAAAATTCAGTGCTAATTTATTAGGGTAAACGTCCTCAATACATTGCGAGTTGTAGTCATTTTATACGAAAAATATTTTTAATAAGGATAACATCTTCATTTGGGGTTATTTCATGTGAATAACGAACCATTACTTTTTTAATTCTGTTATGAGCTTTTTTTGAGTTATTTTTTTTCGCTGCAAATTTTTTTCGGTTAAATTTTTTGTTCCTACAGAAATTACACTAGCAACACGGCTTCTTGCCCTGATTGCAGTCATATGTTTTTTAACTAATTTTGGGTCGCTGATACCGAATCTGGCCTACTACCTCAGGTTTCTGAAAAAAATGAGACAAAAGTGGTAAAAATCATCATTTGAGCCCTCTTTTCTAAAATCATGAGAGATAAACATTTTCTAAAAGCCACTTTACACGGAGCAATTTGTGCGCAAGTTTGATGCTATGCTAGTTTGTTGCAAAAATAATTCAGTCACTGCGCATGCCTTCAAGCAACTTTGGTGCTATTTTTGAGCTATCAAATTATTAGAACAAGTTCTATTTTTCGACGATTTTCACGCAAGATTTATAGTTATTTTCGTGGTACCAACCTGAAAAAAAGTTACCAAATCGATTCTTTTTACTAATATATTAGCAACTGCACATGTTAATAATTATTATTATTAATATTGGGCCGGTCTGCCTAATAAAACACTTCCTTAAAAAAACAAATGCTAGGTTATGGTTTTGTCAACAAACGCAGAGACACGTCTGCCTGGTTGGCAGCACTGTTTAACTTGCAATATATAGCGTCAAACTTGCGTACAACTTGCTCCGTGAAAAGGCAAATGAATGTGCAATTGTCCTCATGCTATATCTGGCAGCAAACTTGCATAGCACCAAACTTGCGTATAAATTGCTGCGTGTAAAGTGGTCTTAAGGACAAATTTGGATTCGGCGACTTAATATTAGTTAAAAAATACTCAACTTAGATTATGCAAACTTTAAATTCATAGGTAGAATAAGTAGGGATACTAGGGAAAAAAATAGTATAAAACACCTTTGTATGTAAGGTCCCAGAATGACTAAAAACTAATAAATAAATAAATAAATAAATTTAAAAAAATTGATCCTGTGACACAACTAAACTGAATATTTAGTTACAAGTGGATAGAAAATTATGATCCTATAAAAATGTACTTTAATTTTTGTTAAAACACTATAGTTCTAAAGTCACGTACTTTAATATTTAAGGACGGACATGAAAGTTTGCGTGTTTTTACAAAAATTAGTACAAAGTACAATTGTATAGGATAATAACTTCCGATTTTCCATCCATTTGTAACTGAATATTCAGTTTGCTGAAATTAATTTTTCTATTTTTTTTCTTTATTCTTGATAATTTACAAAAACCAATTAAAAATTAATTTTTCACAAGGAATAACGCATAACGTTGTTACTCGCGGTACCCTTGTATAATTAATTATTATATTTTATGTATATTGCACCAAACGAGTCGGCTACCGCGTCTTTTACTAGCCGTATACCATAATAATTTAGAAAAAAATATAAGAAATTAAAATTAACTTTACACACTTGTGTATTTTTGTTTTTTTTATTTTTACTGAGCTTTTAACAGATATTAATTATTTCGAAGATTATGAAATTTACAATTGCACTTATCCAGATGTACAACAATGTTGGGGACACTGTTTATTATACAACTTGCGAGTGAGCATAATTTCTTATCACTGTAAATATACACAGTGTTTGCAGTCTTTTGCCGAAAAAGGGGATGATTCCGCATCACAAAACATGAAAAATCAGCATAGGTTCGGAAACTAACCCTAAGAGAGTTACGACCCTTTAAAATTCCACTAAAAATAGGGTTTTAATTAATAACTCTGGTACCCTTTGAGCTAGATTAACGGGGTTTTGCATGTATAATAATTAATAAGGGCAACTAATGTTAATTTATGTTTTTGAGTCTATCCAGAAGCGTGCCTAGATGGACAAAATGTGTGAGGCTTAACACATTTTTGCTCCAAACTTTTTTATGTTTATTCTTTGTAATAACTATAAATTCCTTATGTAAAAATACATAAAAAAATGTTATATAGTGTAATACTGTAGGAGCAACCGTTAAAAAAAATGCTATTAAGAGGAAGTAACATTTTGTGCCACCAAAAATGTAACTTTTTAAAAGTCTGTTACTCCTTTAATATTAAATTTAGGTGTTTCGGTAAAAAATATTTTTTTGGTTAGTTTTAAATATAGTATTGCCCTGCATATTAAAGTTTTATTGGTGCTTTTTTTGTTACCCAATCAATAAAAGGGAAAGGATCAAATGGTGGTCGCCTACTAAGACAAGAGAGCTTATATAGATGTAGAAGTAGCTGTGAAAAAACAGAAAGGCAGGCCAGAGTGAAATATTTTTGTGAGCAATAACAGAGAATGCAGCATGTAGAAATTTTAGGTATATTAAGAGGGCTAGGGATGGAGAGCTGCCTCAAACCACTCTTAGGACTGATAATTAGATCTTCAGTTAGAGTTTTCAATTTTTTAGTTAGATCCAATCTAGAATATGCCTCAATTATTTGGTCTCCTTAATATAATAATCATATTGATGGGTTGGAAAGTATCCAAAGAAAAATGCTTAGGTTTTGTGCTTTTAAATTAAACACTCCTATTCCTGATCATAACTACTCCCACATTTATTCATTTTTAGATGTAGATTTATTGGAAAGTAGGAGAAAAAAGTCAGATTTATGTTACCTTTTTAAAATATTTAATGGGCTTATTGGTTGCCCAGACTTACTAAGTCAAATACATTTAAATATTCCGGCTAGGGTCATGCGCAACTTTTCTCCGCTTTTTAAAATCCCATATCACCGTACAAATTACGGTTGTAATTCTTCCATAGATAGTCATGACTTTAGCCAATAGTTTGGATAATTCTGACTTTACTTTTTCCACTTTGAGATCGTTTAAAACCTCTTTAAAAAGCATTAACTTCATTAATGTTTAAATTTCTTATTAATGTTTAAATTTTTTAATTTTAGTATTGTATAGTTTTTTGTTATTTGCAAGGTTATTTGTCCTAATTTCTTTTTTTTTGTTAAAATTATTTTTTTTTACATTATATTAGGTTTCTATTATCATGTTATCTCATGTACATTTAATTTTTGTAGTGGGGTTTTCCCGTTAATAAATAAATAAATAAATAAATAATTTTATGATATTAATGATGTTTATACCCCTGGGGTAGTAGTAGTAGTAGTAAAAGGTGGGCAGGCTCCAACGCCTGACAAGTAGGCCCAATGGCCCTTTTTGTCTGCCCCAAGATTACCTACCCAACCTGCTGCCTATCCTCCCTCTTCCTGAATCTGCCAGACCTTCTGATGAAGTTCATAACATCTGACCAGGCTAGGAGGCTCATCTCTTCCTTCGCTAGTGTTACCACTCCGAAGACGTCTTGTCTGAGCCTGCCCAGAGCCTCACACTCCCCTATGAAGTGGTAGGGCGTTTCCTCGTCCATCCCACACCCAGGGCAGGTCGGATCGTTTACCGTCCGCATGAGGCTTAGGTGTCGCATAAGCCCACAGTGGCCCGTAAGGACCCCTGTAAGGAGGCTTATGGTTGCTCGGCCCCTTCCTAGTAGCCAGACCGACATAGCTTTGCTTGGCCTGGTCAGGAATTCCTTTGCCTGCCTGCAACCGCTAAGCTCGGTCCAGTGTTCTTTAAGCTGACTTTCCACCCAAGCGTTAAGGCAGTCTTCACTTGTTTCCTTGTGATACCGAGAATTGGTTCAGGACCCAGGCAGGGCTTTCCGGCACCCAGTCTGGCGAGTTCATCCGCCCTCTCGTTGTCTGGAATACCGCAGTGACCTGGTACCCACACAAGGTGTACTCTTTTTGTTCTTGCTAGCTCATCCAGCTCTCCAGCGCACTCCTGCACCAGAGCGGATCTTGTTGCGGGTGCGCTAAGAGCTTTTAAAGCTGCCTGGCTATCCGAGCAGAAGTATACATCTGTCTCGTTGCCTGAACGTACTGCCTCACACCTTGCCGCCTCCTGTATAGCGAAGACCTCCGCTTGGAAGACTGTGGGGTACATTCCTAGCGAAAAGCTTTCCTGTACCTCCCTGTCCTCAATGCAGAATCCTGCTCCCGATGTCTGTGTGCTTGCCATACGGGAACCGTCTGTATAGCACACTACGGATGTCGGGACGAAAGCAACCTGCTTTCTCTCCCACTGTTCCTTACTGGGAATTGTGAGAGTGAATTTCTTGTTATACTTAAGCTGATCTTCAGCCTCAATCACTTTGATACTGCTAATAGGGATTTCCTTTTTAGCGATCTCTGCAATCTAGGTGTGACCATACGTTGCTTCTCCTCCCAGCCAGCATCCAGCGTCTCGCATCCTCAGGTGGCTGGCCATCGCTTCCTTCTTTATCCAAGATGGAAGCGGGGGCAGCCCCAGTAGGGCTTCGAGCGCGGCTGTAGCGGTCGTCCTCATTACCTCATTACCCCTGGGGTAAAATTGCCTTAAATATATTTTTTGAGTTATTTTATTTAGTTTAGAAAAATATTTCTGCACAAAGCAAAAAGTAAGCAAGTTACACAATTACTCAAAAAAATAATAAGAGAGGGTTCTACTTGCCCCAGACATGTCGCACTCACCTTACTTTGCCCTACACGGTAAAAATAAATTACATAGTCCGTAAATGGTAATATGTTGCCATAGACCGGAATGGTAAAAATTACATAGTCGGTAATGGTAATGTTTTGCATAGACCGGAACAGTAAAAATTACATAGTCCATAATGGTAATATTTTGCATAGACCGGAACGTTAAAAATTACATAGTCCAGAATAGTAATATTTTGCATAGACTTGAAATTTGAAAAAAAATTACTACTTAGTAATTTTTTTTTCCAAATTACAAGTCTCTGTGTCAAAGCTTTTTTTAAATATCGTAGCGTAAAGTTCATTTGGTTTAATAAACCAAACGATTTGCACCCTTAATACGAGTATAAACTGCTTACATCTTTCTTTAAAGATCTATTTGTTGATAAAGATCGTAATTTATAATGAATGTAAATTTTAGGCCACAAATAAAGCATTTAAATATCGTTCATAAATAATATTTACCTTTTTTTACACTTTAACCTAGCAGCATGCGTCGCTATCTCTAAAAATAACAATATTAAACGGTCCGTGTCATGATGCGACGCCTTCTTGGTTATTGTCGAAAGCGCACGCGCGTCTTAAAATAACATAGCCCGACATTGTAAAATCATGTAAAAATATGTAAATCAATGTAAATATATTTTTTGTTACATTATTCTACATTCTACATTATTTTACATTATTTTACATTATTTTACATAAATTCATGAATTATGCATAGTCCAGAATAGTAAATTTACTATTCCGTACTATGTAAACTCATGTATTTTTACATTATATTACATGCAGTTTTTACAGTGTAGTTGTCATCTAAATTTTTGTGGCCTATGTGTCCATTCCGAGTATTCAGTAGTAAAATTTTATATATTTTTTATGTAATAATTCGGATCCATTATCTTACATCGACAACATAGGTATGTCACTTCTGTTTAAAAAACCAAAAAGTAAAAAATCTCAAAGGTAATAAAACGTGTTCACCCTTTAAATAGCCTTGTTTATATTAATTTTTATTTCCAAAGAAAACATCAAATAATCCTACATTACTCTTTCTTTTTTGACCAGATGATTTTAATCTAAAAAATATTTGACCTCTGTTTTTGGAAATTTCTATTAAGATATCAAGTGAATTCTACAAAAAAGCTACTAAAAAATTAGTAAAACAATAATTTTTAATTTTCGACGTTTTCCTAAAAATATAAACACATATATTTAAATAAATGGCTTTTTTTGAAAATGAAGTAAGCTGTTTAACAAATTTATTATATTTTCACTCCCTTTCTTTATATCAGAAAATCTAACATAATGCCTTTTCGAGCATTTCTTTTCTAGAGATCCTGACCGAGATTAGGCCACAAGTATGTAAGTCTACCTGCAAATTTGTAAATTATTTGACAGTTCTAACGGTACCAGATCTTGATTTCTGGTAGCATCACACTGATAGGCCACCTGTTTCAAACAGGCTGTTTTTAATTTAAAGAAATCATTTATAACTTATAGGTTGTAGACTTTTTATACTTGGAAACTAAACCCTTACACTGATAGAATAACGTAATTAGGTTATAGTATACAACAATAAATAGTTGTATATGCGCCAACCGCTATATATTGCATAAAATACAACAACAAAAAAGTAAACGTGTTCGGTATTTACAAACGAGTGCAGTTGTTTGATTTACAACGATCCGCAGGTTCGGACTGCCGCTTCTTCCTACGTCACGATCCCTGCTTCAAAATAAACAATTCAACTGACCCGTCCGCCCGACTGGCTAGCTGAGCCTGGTAGGCGTCGGCTCTCTACTGCCTTTGCAAATTTGGTGTAATGTATTTTTAATTAATTTATGTGCACACAGAAACTACATATCACATGTAATTACATGTACATGCTTTCGTTGGCTATACATATGCACATAAAAATTTTGGCCCAAAATGCCTATTTTCAATATTTTGGTAAGACATTTATTAGAAGCAGCTGATTGTTGCCATATTTATCAATCATCTTTCCTCAAAAAACTATTATAGTGACAACAACGTTGTTGTATTATTTAATAATATGACTTTACAATTTTAAAAGTGTATTTAATATAAAGTTACAATGTTTTAGAATGAGCGTAAAAATGATATTATATACCTCAAAGTTGTTACAACAACGTTTGGATGTACTATTTTTAGATTTTTCTACCAGTGTATAGTAGACATGGCCGTATTTTAAAGTTTTACAAACTTTCCTGTCCATCAACTTTAACTAAAAATATATCACAGTAATTATAGTTTTGTAGATACATGTCAATAATTTTCCGAATAAGAAAAACAACGCAGTTCTAGGTTAAATAAATACCTTTATGAGCGAATTTAAATAAATAAATATATTTAATTAAACTTAGGTAATTAAGGATTTGTGTTATTCAATCCTTGATTAATAGAATAACCTTATGTATATTTGGTGCCCTCCAAGTCAAAATGCCTTTAAAAGTCTACAATTTATATGATGATTAAATAAAACATTAGTCTGTTTTGATGTCCATATTAGTAATAAAATTATTAAAGACATAATATTACCCATAATAAAACTATTACGAAGTATGTTTTACGGTACAATAACCTGAGATTAAGATCTTAAACTCTACTTATATTAAAAAAAATGTATATAAAGTTAAAATCTAAGACTGAAAAAACATGGAGGAAAAAGATATAGAAGGTAACATAATAACTATAGTTATATATCACGAAAAAAATCAACAATATCACGACAAAACTGCGTTCAAACAATAAATCGTTACAGCATTTATAATAAACTCGCCTGACATCTTGATCTGGCCGGAGGAGACGTGAGCAATACGTTTTCACAGGAGTAGAACTCTCCAGACTTTTAAATTTACAAGGGTAAAGCTAGAGATTCTCAACTTATTGGAATTTATTTAGAATTTTCCTTAATGTACGCAACCCACAATGTATTACATGTATTTTGGGTTGCATAGTTACATAGACTTCAACACTGGACGGTTCTAACTGGTACAATTTTAATTTTACAGTCGCAAGAAGAACACATGCTCATGGAAAAATCATTATAATCAATCAAATTGTGTAAATATTTACATTCCTACCATTTACTTTACTGTGTGAAGACTTTGAGATGCATCCACAGAAGATATAACCAATCAAATTATAATATAGGTTAGCCTAAATGATTCAAAATCAAATCTAGGACCTGATATTGAGAGAGATTAATACGAAAACGGAAAATGTGAAATATAAAATGAAAGGAAAATAGCTTCTTCTCATGTTGCTTCTTCTTTTTCTTCTTATTCTACTCCGGTTTATAGTCTTAGCCGCCAGACCTATCCAAGCAAGAAGACTCTAATTCCAATAGAAAAAGAAAACAAATTTCACGGGAACTGTAAGAAAATAGGTCTGAGAATATCAGCTTAATTTCTCGAGGGTCAATTTTTTTGTTTAAATTAATTTAGTAGCAAAAATTTAATATTATTTTTATTGTAAAAACAAGTAAACTGAAGATTTTCGAATCTTGACTATTGAATGTCGCTTATGATTGGAAATAAAGCAAATAGTAACAGCTATGGCCACTGAGCGCTAATAAATTCTGTGAATTTAATTTTCCGTAATTTATTTTTAATGGTAGTTATACATGTGCCTATGTCCTTCAAGAGGTTAACATTTTGCATGACCCTCGTAAAAATACCGAGTTTGAATTTTATGGTTACAGGTAATTTCATATTCAGGTAGCATTTTAAATGCGTTAAAAACCGGCCTATACATCAAGTGTATAATTGCGGACCGAAAGATGCAATCTTTTCACATAAATTTGAAAAATAAATACGACAATCTTGACTTCTCTTGGACTTACGTGATGTTATGGAGATCGACCGAAATGATTTGCTTATATTGTTTATCGCTATGTTGACTGTGTTATATATTATAGTTATGATTATTGCCGGTAAACCTCGTTCGAGACGTTTATACCCTCGATGGGTCACTTTGTTTTAAATAGCCGACAAACGTTTTATTATTTCACAAACGACTTTAATGCATGTTTTTGGTTAGGTATAAAGTCATTTGCTTATAAATAGCCTTTAATTCATTTATTTTATTTTTGCTGCTATTATCTTATGATAAAAACTAACCAAACCGATAAAATAAATCCACCAGGCAACTATTCACTTAAAAGTTTTAAGTTAAAACGTTCAAAAGCAACAACCTTACGGACTAAGGGACATAAAGGTCCTAGGGACTCGTGTTCAGTGTTGCGGACTCCAAACTGAACTAAACTAATTATAAAAATTTCCTCCACTTATCCCTATGCGTGTACTGATCTCTTATTATGCCTAGATACTTATTGAACTTGTACTTTTAAATATATAAATAAAGATTAATCTAGAAGTGGAAATTTAAAACAAATTAGATCAGGATTTATATAAAGAAGTAATGGCCTCATTGTCTTTAAAGCCAATATCTTCTGTGCAATATTAAAATTTCAAAATTAAGAGATTGTCAACTCGTAAATTGCAATTAGAGGAACAGATCAATAAACGGAATAAAAGAATTGGTTTTAAATAAGAAATAAGCGAAAAAGAGTAAATGCCCTCAAGGTATTGGTTATCTTGACTCCCTTTTTAAATCCCAACCCCTTTTTTCAGTCTGATTCATTTTCCATGCTGCCGCGGCTGCGATATTTCAACGGCCAATAATTAAATATCTTGATTAATTACTTTATTCTTTTGTATTTCTAACGTTTTCAACTGGTATAGTAAAAATTGCGCTTAGTTTGCAATGTTTTTGCAAGAAAATGTTTTTTCCAAACTGTTTTAAAGTGGGACATTACATAATGTTTTATCCCCAAATCATTATTTATCCAATGATATGTCTAGATATAGATTTTTATTTTTATACAAACTGCAGTACTGACTTTAACAAAAAATATATTATTTAAAAACAAGCTGTAAAGATATGTAATGCTAGTAGCATTATGCTACGCATTCCATTATAAACTATTCACAGTTCACTTTTTTTTTCAATTTTCCTTTGGCGAAATAAAGCAAATGTTCACAAAAAAAAAACTATAAATATGTCTATAGAATGCGAAGGATTTTTTTATAAGATATTTAAATATGTAAAAATTAAATAAATTGTAATAATTTTTAGGTAAGGTGTAGATTTCCAACATCCAATAATTTTCATTTATTGAAAGTATATTTTCCATTTCTTCGAGCTTGAAAAATTAATTAAATTTCATTTTTTGTTTTATTAATTTGTACGAATTGGCAAAAGAGGCCTAAAAATGCCACCCATCCCTAAAATAAACGGTTTTATTGTGATTCAATGGTTTTGATTAAAAATTTAATATTTTGTTGATTTGGTTTTCCATTAATTAAACACAAGTACTATTCTTTGTGATAAATTAATGAATTTTTTACTTTTCGTTTTCGATTTTTCAGCTAATTTAACAATTTTTTTATTGTTGTACGTAAAAATCGGAATAAAAATATATTTTAAAATCTTTAACAAACTATTTAAAAAAAAATACTGCATTGTTATTCAAATTGTATTTGCTTCCAAGTTAAAGCGTCATTAAAATTTTGTATTAATTTACCGTTCTTGTATTAAATTGTCCTAATTTTCGTTCCTTTTCGAGTTAATACGTCTTAAACTGGCAATCTCGAATGAGCGAGAATACGGGGGGGGGGGGGTTCATGATAAAAATGATAATAAAATAATTTGTTTAATTTTATTTTACCTTTTAGGTGCTTTTTAAATTTTTATTCTTTTGTGAATAATAAAAAAAGCTATGTCCAGAAACAATTTTTTACATTTTGGGGGCGATGCTGAAAAAAAAAATATTACTATTCTGCCATCCTATGAAAGACCCGCGTATCTCCATTTGACGCATAGCAACGTTTTCAGGTCTACTCGGTGTAATATTTTGAAAACGCTGGTATACTACAAATGGAGATACGCGGGTCTTTCATAGCACGGCAGTATTGGTAATAATATTACACATTTTGTGTAATTTTATTATAACTTTTATTTGGTTTTTAAATTTTTCTCTCATTGTGAATAATAAAAAAATTATGTCTAAAAAACAGTTTTTTACACTTTGGTGGAGGGGGGGGGGGCGCTGGAAAAAAATGACAATAAAATTTTTTGTTTAATTTTTTCCTTTCATGCCGTTTTCAAATTTTTCTTCTATTGTAAATAATTAAAAAAATACGACCAAAACAAAAATTTAACCCCCTTTTTACCCCCCTTCCCCCCAAACGGTGTTGCTGAAATACGAACTTGTCCAAGATAATATAAAAATACATCTGCATACCAAATTTCAAGTCGCTAGTTCAAAGCGTTCTTAAGATATCGTGGATACAGATAGACAGACAGACATACAATCAATTTTTTTTTGTTGCTTATTTTGATTTTTCTCGACGTTTTAGGAAAAAATAATATGATTTAAGCAAAAAAAAATCTCCATAAAAAGTAAAAAAAATCTAATGCACTTCTGGAGTTAGTTGCGTTCTTCTCCACACACCCTGTATACTTATATTATTTTGTATATGGATACAAAATAATTTTAAATTTTTTAACCAAAAGACCTATATATTTAAATTGTAAAAATACTGAAATAAACATTTTATTATTTCAAGTAAATGATTTTGCCATATTCAGAAGCAAGAATCCAATTTTACATTCACGGTGTCTTATATTTTAATATTTATAGCTGTATACCGTACCTACCTAATAGTATATAATAACCTCACATTATTCATAGAAAATGCAAATGACATCCAGATTAAGATGAACTTAAAAGTTTCTATATATAGGTACGATATTGAAATGCTTCTAATAAAATGTGACTCTTTAAAAATTACGTTAAACATCAAATATCTAGTATATATCAAATATATATGAAAGATATTTCAAATATACTTTTATTAAAATTAGTTAAATGATTTTTTCCCGTAGTATAATATTGTAGGTTTGGTTTTTGGGGGTATCGGGGGTATTCAATTAAAAAAAAAAAAGAAAAACAAAATTAAAAATTAAAAAAACAAAGAAAAAAATGTTTAACCTGTCAATGTTTATATCTGTAATTTTATGTAGAAAATTGTATTTATGTATTTAAAATAGGATGTATATCGTCCAACTTTATGGTAAAATGTTTGTAGCTGTGTTGACAATTGGGAGACTTTGAATTTTAATTTGTTCGAAAACAATAGAAAGGCCCTATCGAAACGTCACAATTTAGAGAAAATAAGTTTTTTAATTAATTTAATTAATACCCCCGATACGCCAAAAACTAAACCTAGAATATATATTAAATATATATCAAATATCAAAAATATCAAAGCCTATTGGAGAGAATCGGGGAAAAGCGTATTTTATTTTAGAAATGGGTAGTTAGGAGCAAGGCCTAGCTAGAATTTTCCGGAACGGGGTAACGGATTCCGTGCCTTCGGCATTTTTTAACCCTTCGTTAACCAGGAGGAAAAAATTACCCAATTAACCAAAGTTAGGTTATGTTTACATACATAGATATACAGAAATTCATACAGCATACAGCTGTTTGTGCCATTTGTAACCCTGTATATTTTACGCAGAAATCAATTTTGACCAAATAATTACTCTACCACCTATATCGCGATACATCGTGTCTATATTCAATCGTGATCAAAAATGATACATATTACTGCTCGAAGTGTATTCTTCAAGACTATTTATTACCGATTTGATTCGGATAAGGTTAATTATTGACTAATATCGATGAAATATCTCATCATATCAATTCAATAACATGAATATTTCATCATTATTTTAATTTGGTTCTGCTGGTGGCATATGAAAAATTGAATCATTTATATTAAACTGAAAAATTAAGAGTCCCAAGAGCAGACCTTGAGGAACTCCAAGATAATATTAATTAAATTAAACTATTTATTTTTTATAGAGTGATAAATTGATTTGTAAAGGCGTTTAAAGCGTAAATTTGGTCTGTTTTGGTTAAAATTATTAAATAATTACCCACACTGTAAAAAACAAATTCCTACAATTTAGTTGCTGGTACCAACCAGAATTTGAGCTATTTTTTGTTATTTTTACAAAACATTTAAAATTTCAAAGGAGTAACTCGTTAATGAATTATTAAAAACTAAATTATTTTTATTAAACCTGAAAGGCATTAACGCATTGGGAAATTAACTTGATAAATATGTCGGGCCGTAGAAGAAAGAAATTAACAAATTAGTTATTAGAATTTCGTAGACGATACGTTGAAAAATATAAACAGAACCTTATGTGTTAAGTATATGGTGCGTTCCTTAAAAAACTACACTTTGGAGTATGTTTCCATGATCATTATTATTAACAAGTTATCAGTTCCAATACTAGTTTAAAGCAGCTCTCCATCCTACCCTTTACACCCTACACCCTTTGTTATTGTGAGCAGTATTTGATTTTAGGCCTATTTACTTTAATTCCACCTCGTTTTTCAAAATACCTTTAATTAATTTCTCATATCTTAATATATGACCCAATATTTTGACCTGATTTCAAAAATTTAAATTACAAAAAAGTTTGGGACAAAATACTGATAAGGTCTCCCCGTTTGGCACACCCCTGGTTAAAACAAGTTAATGAAAATATATATACGAAAATGGGCCTTATTAAAATTAGTTAATATTCGAAAGCTCGTTGCTCTATCTCGAAAGCTTCTTGAGTTATTAAATAAAAACCGAATTTTTTAGCCACTTTCAAAGGGGCTTAGCTCCCTTACGACGCATTTTTAGACATATATTTATAGGAACTTTTTTTCATATTTTTCTAAACCCCTTAAAATTAATGACCCTGTTTATGAATAACTCTGTATGTATATCTTTTTGGTGTGAGAGAGAGAGAGTCAAAGCTTACTGTGTGTATTTTTTATTTTATTTTATTTTGGTTCTACTGTTTTTACATTACATTACATGTTTGTTTAACCTCGTACTATTCTACTTAATTAAGCATCCCCTAAGTCCAGGACTTGTGTGGGCTAGTAGTAGAGGGAACCACCGGCTTATACTGACTTTCGAACCAGTTTCTAGGGAGTGTCCGTTTTACTTATCGCCTTCGCCAAATTTCAATTATTAATTAACTGAAAAAGGCAAATCGGCGCCAGTGAGAATCGAACTCACGATAGTAGACTTGCTATGCATACGCGCTAGCCACTACGCTATGCCTCCCATATTTTCTTTCTACCTTTAACCCTTTTTCTTCAGAACATACCATATACAGCAAGATGTTAAAGATTGATAGCTGGCAAAGGCCAGACAAAAAACTGGAACCATTTGATTGCTAAAACGGCCTTTGTCGGTCCCCTTTAATGAACTCACGAACATATGTCTTCGATAAATTTTTGAAATTTCTATCGAATCCCAATAATTTTGGTATTTTTCAATAATTAGAATGAAACTTTATAGTATTTATTTTAGTCATGTCTATATGTGACAAGATATATGACAAGGTCCCACTACTAGGGTTTAACTAGTCAAGAAACGGGACTTCTTGTCCTGATTGTCGGGAGTCTCTTTGAAAATAGACATATCGCACCTGTTACAGAACAGTGTCATAACACAAAATTTTGAAAAATGTGTTTTTAGTGTATTATTACTGCTCTTATTGAGATCTACAGATCTGTATAACTGGCATATTCTAACTAGCATAGATATATATATATAATATGCCAGTTATACAGATTGGTAGATCTTAATAAGAGCTGTAATAATACACTAAAAACACATTTTTCAAAATTTTTGTGTTATGACACTGTTCTGTAATGGGTGCGATATGTCGACCCAGTATTGACTCCTGTCTCGCGGAAGTCTTGATTTTTAGGACAATTTTTTTGCATAAATGAAAATAGTGTTCAATTCCCTACAAAATCATATGTAATCACTTTTATCGTAGGTCTATTAGTTTCCGAGATATAGTAATTTTAATAAATTTTGATATATTTTTACATTTTTAGTTAAATGTCAAATTTTGACAGTAGTAAAATTTCATTCATAGGTAAAATTAATGTTAATTAATTTTTCTTTTAATAAATTTCTGATAACGTTGCGGCCAGAAAAATCGTCCGATAAAGCTCCAAAGAAAAAACAAAAGGAAATGGTTCAAAAATACAGGAAAAGTGAAGTAAATTTGATATATGTTATTTTATAAACTTCCTCATTTTTCCACCCGTCTAGAAAAGGTACCCGTTTCATATATTTTATTATTGACAGTGATTCTTTATTTTGACAACTTGTGTGTAGAGAACTTACTTAAAACTTTTGAGTGGTAGATATATAAAAAGTAAAAAAATAATAGTCAAGATTTTTGATCAAGACTCGCAACGACGTGAGTCTTGCCTTGTCTTTTAAATTCCACTCTTTTTCAAATTTTTCTCCAAATCGAGAGAAAACGAGAAATCACAAATTCTCGTAAAACTCCAGAACTGCGTATTAGACAAAATGGGACCTTTTAATGTGTATTATCGCATATGTATTCTTTTTGCATTTTGGGATATATTTCGGGTTCGTATCTGTTTATAGAAGCTTAATATTTTGGTATGCCGAATATTTTTGGAAAATATTTTAATCAGGAATTAATTTTATTTCGGTTTATTTACATTGAATAAATCCAGATGGAGAGAATACGTTATTCTGAATAATATTTACACTGTTCAAAAATAATCGTCGTCGTTATCTAAAAAAAATGAATATTAAAAAAAAAATTATATTAATTACACAGGACCAAAAATTTTTTTGGCGGTTGACGTGGATCAGAAATGGTTTTCTAGGTGTATTTTTGGTCGCTGAACACGAATCTGTCATACGTTTTAGCCCATCGCGTCAGGTTTTTTTTATTACAAAAAACCAATTATACATAATTTTTTTCCAAGAATAAGTTACAGTTTATTTTTTACAGTCTAATCAAACCTTAATCAACAGGTAAAAATATTGACATACGTTAAAATTATATATAAAAAAAACTTGTGTTTGATATATCAAATACACTATTTTCATAAAAATCGACTCATTTGACGTATAACTTTTACAAGGGTTGGACTGCCCACTGCGCTTCTCAATATCTAAAAAGTTTCAGCATTCTAGATTCGATAGCGACCCGCAGGCTTTTGTTTTTTTGACGTTTTTATGTCAATTGATGATGATCGAAAACCAGAAAATTTATTTTTTTCTTTCAGAAAAAAGAAAGAAAAGAATTGATAATCGGTTATAAAGTTTATAAAATAATGAGGACTACCTGTAAAGAAACAAATAAAAATGATATTATTTTTAGGTTAGAACAGATGGGTGGTAGACGTTTTTAATGCCTTTGATTTGGATATATGGTTAATTTATTCTAGATTTCTTTCAAATTTAATAAATACTACCATATTGAAATAAATATCTACACAAGGTGGTCTGTAGTATTAAATTTCTATAGTTCTAAATAATTGTTATAGAAGATAATGGAAAATATTACAGAAGATAATAAAAGATAAAAGGTATATTAGACCTATTGTAGTAAAAACTTACAGTGAAGATCTTAACCCTTTATTTCATCTTCCTTCCAGATTTTGGGAACACTGGGCATTAGGACCCCTGCATTTTCAATAAAACAGGATCACAAAAAAAATTGTTAGAGGGTTTTTTAAACCAGACCAAGTGGATTATATGTTTTTTGGGTCGCTGAAACCAAATCTGACCTTCACTTGGTCTGGTTTGAGGAACCCTCCACTCATTTTTTTTGTTGTCCTGTGTAATCAAAGTAAAAAACTTTATGGGCACTTAGTTTTCAATTGGCAACACTGGTCTTCAGGTTCTATTGATAGATGGCAATCCAATATTGCCAATAAATATTTAAATAGCTGATTATGTCATGCACTTTCGAGATTAGCTGGAGTGGAATTTTTGTTAGTGTTTTGGTTTTGGTTCAAAAAAGTGCTTTTGAGTTCTAAAAAATTCTAGAAATTGTTTTTTTGATTACCACATATTATTCCTGAGCAAGTAGATATAGTTTGAACTTTTTGGTTTGGACTTTTTGGACTCTTGACGGAAAGAAGAGCGTGCGAATGATTCTTCCCCCTTTCGTCGGAGACTTTCTTTCATGCGGAGAACTATATTAGTGTTTTTTAGTTTTGTACTCGTTGTTGTTCTTTATGTATACAATGTTCCCGGATGGGTTTAAAAAAAATGTATCAACATTTTTGAAATAAAAGAAAAAAAAATCAATATTTTTTATGAAATTTGCAAGTCAAAAGACGTATCATATTTGTTTTCTTCGCAAAATAAAATGAACTGCTATATAGGGTTAAGTCAATAAAGTATAAAATACATTTTTCAAAGGTCCTTTTATAAATAATAAATAAATATTAATGAAAATAATAAAAATGTTGCCCATAGAATAAAATATTTATTTTATTCTTATTATAATCAAACGAAAAAAATTACTCATTTTAAAAACTTCAGATTAATCTTTGAGAAAAATAAATTCCCTCAAAACAAAGAATAATTCTTCAGTTAACGTATTTCTTACAAGTCTGTAATTATTAATAAATATTATGGTAAAACGTGCCATTTGATTGGGCTTCAGGGCATTCTCTAAGCGGGAAAAAAATTAAATAAATGCATTAATCGAAGTGCCTTAATTTCCAAACTAATTATTTCCCCATTATCGGGCGTTAATGTTTATTGTCAGGATGCAGGTGCCGAAATAAATTTATCTTATATTTCGATTCCGAAGCCATTTACAAGTAACTACCATAAGCACCTGCTAAGGTGCTTTGTAACATAGTAGTCTTAAATATTTTTGTATTGATAAATGTAGTTTAATTTTTTTTACAGTGAAATTATGCCTCCCTGATCTTTAAAACCTAAACTTATAATTTTCTAAAGGTAAAAGTCACAAAATTAATTATAATTCGGAAGAAATCATTTCTAGTAAGCGCAGACTTGATATTTTGGGTATATTAAAAACATACGATGTAAGATTTGTTGAACAATATAATAATGAAAAAAAAATCTTATAATAAATTACTTTTAGAGTTTCGAAAAAATATTTATTCTCAAAAAATCGCAAATTCTGATAATAAGAGTAAAACGGTCTGGAATGTCGTGAAAGATATTAAAGGCGGAAACAAAAAAAACGCTTTTCAAGTACCAGGGGATGCAAAAAACCTGGCCAATGATATAAATAACTTTTTTGTTAATTCAGTCAATAGACTAATTAATAACTTAGAAAATGTTGATTTTAGCTGCGACATACCGAGAAACCCAAATTCTATGTTTGTTAGGCCGGTATCTTGTGTAGAAGTGGTAGATATCGTAAGAAATCTAAAAAACAAATTGAGCAGTGGTCTGGATGAAATACCTATCTCTTTAATTAAGTTTTGTATTCTCGAAATATGTGAGCCTCTAAGTTATATAGTAAATAACTCGTGTACTCATGGAATTTTTCCTGGAAAATTAAAAATTGCTTTAATTAAACCTATTTTTAAAAAAGGTGACCCCACCTTAATTGAAAACTATAGGCCAATCAGCCTACTGTCTTCATTTTCGAAAATTTTTGAAACCGCTATGGCAAATAGACTTGTAGACTTCTTTACTGTAAATAACTTATTTGGCGATTGCCAGCACGGCTACCTAAAGGGTAGATCGATATCTACAGCGGTGCACAACTTCACTCACGAAATACTTTCAGGTTTTGAAAGGCTTGAACACATTATAGGAGTGTTTCTAGACCTATCCAAGGCCTACGAAACAATTAACCACAATATACTCCTAGAAAAACTTGAAAGATATGGAGTGAGGGGTAGGGCACTGCAGTGGATTAAGGACTTCATCTTGGGTAGATCACAACGTGTGGAGGTCGTTAAAGACGAACAGCAGAGTGTATCGGAGTGGGGATAGCACAGGGCAGCGTTCTGGGTCCTATTCTATTTGTTGTGTACGTAAACGACATGATGTCATCAGTAGCATATGGTAGCCTAATAAACTTTGCTGACGATACAAACCTAATCTTTAAAGCAAAAAACTCTGCCAAGTTGATGCAGGAAGTTGACGTTTGTATCAAAGAGCTGTTGCAATGGTTCTTAAAAAATAAACTTATCCTTAACAAAGACAAAACCAACATTATGTTTTTTAAAACGTGTAGATCTAGATCTAGATCTAGATCTAATTTTATTACGCCAAACCAGGTGCCATTTGATGATATCATGGTCGAAACAACACCTAAAACCAATTTTTTAGGCATTACTTTAGATGAAAATCTTAATTGGGGCATACATGTAAACGACTTGAGCAGGAAACTGAACGCAGCACTCTATTCCCTCCGAATACTTAAACCATATGTAAACCTTGACACTCTTAAAGTAGTCTACTCGTCAAATTTCCAGTCAATTTTAAAGTATGGTGTACTTTTTTGGGGACAATGTACAAATATTAAAGAAATTTTTGCAATACAAAAACGCACAATTAGAGTTATTTTTGGTTTAAAATTTAGTGAGTCATGCAGAGGACATTTTAAAAGAAATAACATCTTAACGCTTACAGGCCTTTATTTGTATGAACTTATAATGTTTATTTTTAAAAATAACCATTTATTTCAAAATATGAGATGTGTAAGTGAGCGAAGTCAAAACTACAATTTACCTCATCACAGACTAACTCAATTTGAGAAAGGCTGCTTTTATTCATGCATATCGGTCTTCAATAGGTTACCGGATAAGATTAAGTTAACAAGAAACTTGGTAAGGTATAAAAGGCTTGTTTTTGATCACCTGGTACAAATGTAACCTTATTCAATGGCTGAGTTTATGTTGTAAGCTTAATTATATTTATTTTATTTATTTTATTTGTGTAAAATTAGCTTGTAAGTTTACTTAGTTTTTTATATATTATATTTATGACAAATTTCATGTTCAAAATTGTTTATTCATGTGTGTCCACGGTGGAATATTCCGTTTTAATTTGTGAAATAAAGATTATTATTATTATTATTATTATTATTATTATTATTATTATTATACATACATTTATATAAAAATACTACTTTTAAGTTTTAAAAAACTTTAAATGGCGCCCCCGCATAGTAAAAAAAAAAAACATTTCACGAGGGATAAAATAACTGGGTGTGAATGATATTTACAGTCGTAATTCACACCCATATCTTACCATAAAATAATGGAAAAAATTATTTCCTGGGTGTAAAATTTTCACTCTGTGTCCAAACAAAAGCTGTCCCTAGTTTTCTCCCTTCACTTTCGCAGGTTTAATTTTTGTGTTATGCATATCTTATTACGGCATTCCTGAAAGATTATTGAGATGAAGTAGCTCTACAGAAAAATCTGATTGTGGATTATGGTAGCAGAATGTCTACACATTACAGAACTATTTACAGCTAAATCCAGAAAACTTGTTTTTAGTAAATAATGGTAAATAATTTTCTGCAGAATAATTCTAACAATAAATTGCATATTTTGTTGAACGATTCCGATAGTATTTGTTTGCCTGATTCCGAATATCCTTAAAGTAAATCACTATATTTTTCCGTTTTCGAAAAAAAATGCTCTTGAAAATATTTTTTTCCGTTTTTCAAGTGCTTGTAGAAAAATTATCATAGTACCTGTAAGTTTTTATCCAAGCTTCAATTAGAGCGGTGTTCTTACTCTTTAAAATCGTACAAGAAGACTTTAACACAATGTTTAGTGGTAAATGATAACAGTTTTAAAATACCTCTGAAACCACGTTTTATGCAAACTACATTTATCTTTGCTACATAGTGTTTTTGCCGAATTTTGCCGAGTTTGCTCGGTTTTTGTATAATTTTCATTTTTGACAGTAATTGCGAATTATTGTAGTATCATAGACGTTCTGTATTTGAGATTTTTAGGGGTAAAATTCGCTGCTAACATAATTATACTATGTAACAAAGAAAAATATAGTTTGCATAAAATGTTTTATAATGTGTTAAGGTTTTCTTGTACGATTTTAAAGAGTAAGAACCCTGCTCTAATTTAAGCCTGCATAAAAGCTTTCAGGTACTATGCTAATTTTTTACAAGCACTTGAAAAACGGAAAAAAATATTTTCAAGAGCATTTATCTTGAAAACGGAAAAATATAGCGATTTACTTTCTTTTAAGATATTCGGAATCAGGTAAAAAAATACTATCGGAATCGTTCAACAAAATATTCAATTTATTGTCAGAATTATTCTGCAGAAGACTATTTACCATTGTTTACCAAAAACAAGTTTTATGGATTTAGCTGTAAATGGTTCTGTAATGTGTAGACCTTCTGCTACCATGATCCATAATCAGATTTTTCTGTAGTACTACGTCATCTCATTAATACTTCAGGAATGCCGTGTTATCCATATGTCACTGACCAAAATGATACAAACTAATGTTAAATGTCAGATGCATCAGGAAACATCTAAATTCGTAAATATCTAAGTGTAGGGTCATGTTATAATTTCAAATTTCAAATTTCTAATATTCTCAATGTTCAAACAACAAAATTTTGTGCTTCGGACATTTCTTCTGTCAAATTTAAAGCAATTAAATTGTTACATTCATTGGTTTGTTATGTAGAGATTTAATTAAATATATGCTTGGTTACGTTTGGGATTAAATATCAGGCCTACAAAATCATAATTATTCTAGATAGTGATGTAAAACTAAAACACAGGATATGTCAGGATATATTTTAATAAATATCTAGGTAAACTTAGTTAATTGTATATGTAAATATTCCATAAATCAATTTTTTCAATCATCGTAAAAAGTATTGGTAGACTGCTTAGTTTAGGGCTTTTGTTCTTTGTCAGAATCAACCGTCCTTTATTTTCTACTTCTGTCCTTTTTCCTTTATAAAACCATTAAAGTCCTTTAAAAATACATTATTTACCTGTATATTTTTATATAATTTTTTTACGCAATGAATTTTTTGATGCAATCAAAACTGATAAATTATAAAAATATGAATTAAAATTTTCATCAGTCTTTTGGAAAAATATATAACTAATATATTATGTATATTAATATCACTTGATTAGGAACTGAACCAATCCTAGTGCGTTTATAAGCAAAATTATTTATGTATAAAAATTGTGGCCATTTAGAAGTCATTTATTGTTCAATAATTGGTCTTGCTATTTATAATTTATTTTTTCCTCTTGGAGAATAGGCTTTTGTGGACCAAGAATTTTGACTCTGACGTAGCTGTGTGTGTTTTTTTTTTTGGGTTTGGTAACTAATTTATATGCTGTAATGTGATAAAATAATAAATTATATTATGAGTGATTTTTTATTGTATTGATTTCTTTTCGTCAAAAGTATAAATGTCCTTGTAAAGTACTTGTTTACTATTTTTACGCTTTCTTAACAAAAACGTAAATAATTTATGTCGCATTAGATTCAGTCCTGTTTGATCGAGAATATATCACCCGAACTAAATATAAACACTCGAGTGGGCTAATAAATTCACTAAAAGAAGCAAAAAGAGAGAGACGACACGCCAAAGTGAATAATAATAACAAATAGGAACACGACAAGGCATTTGAACTGTCGTATATCACCCCGAACAATAGTAAATGTCGCGACCCACAGGAATTTGTGTCTTTATCTGCAGTTAAACTTCGCTAGAAAACGAATATGTATTGATTTAAACCGTTAAGAAATTCAATAAATTACTTTGCTTGGGTCTGGTCGAAAAAAATCAACTTATTTGCATCCACTTAAATGATTTAAACGGCCTGCAAG
>OY294053.1:18419825-18712773 GCA_958510825.1 Brachypterus glaber
TGCCAGCTCTCTTCATTTTGGAACTTTCTGAAAATCCCCCGTATACGAAATCCCTGGACAGTGAACAATATCTATCCACGGCGTCGTATCTCTGGTTTCAATGTTTCGCTATCGAATGCAACCAATAAATTATACACTAAAGAATATTTTAATGTCGTAAAAACGTACTAAATCAAAGTAGAATGGCTATTGATCAGACGGAGTCTCGGCTCTGGCGTGGGTCGACTGGTGTGTTAAATAACTGCCTACCATGTGTATTTGGGATTTTTTTCCAGACGATCTATATGTAATTGTACTGTTTTTACTTTGACTTATTGCCATATTTTTTGCAATTTACTTAAGATTAAGCAGAAACATGCTATATCATTGATCTAGCAACTAGCAAACCATTATGAAGCTGACATGCCTGATAACATATTCTCTTTCTACTTAAAAAACATTTTAATGCTGTTAAAAAAGTATGTAATATTTCACAAACGATGTGTAGGTATAATTTGCTATGATCCTGTAACTATATACCTAAACCATCTAAAAACTCTTATGTATGTGTAAATATCACAAGACATTGTGGCATCTTCTTAAACAATTTTTGAACACCAGATCTTACTCCATCTAAGGACTCTAAATTTCGCCCAAGGATCATAAACCGAGTTCAGGGCCATTAAACAAAATAACCGCGGTCTGACACCCCCACAAATCAAATTATCAAAAATCAACCCTTCCTTTGGAAAAAGTGTTAAACCTTGTAATTAAAAAAAGTATAAGATCGAATACAAATTGAGTTATGGGTGTAATTTTCAAGGCAAACAAAAGGGTTGAAAGACTTGGCTTCTAATATGCAAAAATTAAAGAAAAAATAGAAGGGTATAGCATAACAAGAGTTTTATGGCCTCAACTTCGGCTTCAATTGTTAGGTTATTAGGCTGTCTTCGATATTTTTATTTTTTCTTATAAAAAAGCCAGTTTCTCCACCCGGGACGGTGACAAAACAAGCAGGTGTGATCACCACTGTTTCATCCCCAACAAAAACCCTAAATTCTAACTCTTTTTTTTTATTTGATGAAATTAAGACGTTTTCTTAAGACTAGGAAGAAGGTTTTTGCTGGACGGGTGTTTTTTTTTACGAGAAAAGATCTGAGGCTAGCAAAAAGATGTGTCCAGCGAAGAGGTAATTTTAACCAAGCTATTTTTTAAATATTCAGTTACAAATGGATAGGAAGTTATGATCCTATACAAATGTACTCTAATTTTTGTTGAAAGTCACGTACTTTAATATTTAAGGACGAACATGAAATGTTGCGTGTTTTTAATAAAAATTAAAGTACAATTGTACATACATAAATATCAAACTAGGGTGATATAAAAATATCAAACTAGTGTGATATAAGGCGTTTTCTAAAGAACGAAAGAGTATGCTAAATGTCATTTTCAAAGAGGGTCGTAGGAAAAAAATAATTGTTGTACTCTTACCTTCAAAAGTTATCAAGCCACGAATAAAAAAGTATAAATCACAAACCAAGTGGTTTTTTCTCCAACTCTTTCGGTAGGTAAGATAAAAGAAGGGTTAGAAGCCAAAGGGACGCGAAATTAAAAAGGGGGTATTTGTAATAAATTTTAGATTCCATTTAAAAAGTTTAATACACTTGTTAGGTGAATGAATGGAGTCATTGTGTTAGAACATTGATTGTTACTGTAACAGAAAAAAACGAGATAAACAATTGGCAGCGTACACCTACAAAATTTTTATACGTTTAAGAGAACTTTCGAATAAAAAACTCAGGGGGGGATTCTACATCAGAAAATATGACAAAAAGTTCCCATATACATATGTCTAAAAATGCATCGTAAGGAAGCTAGCCTCTTTGAAAGTGGCTAAAAAATTCGATTTTATCGGCTTTTGCTTAATACTCAGGAACTCTTTGAGATTTATCAACAAGGTTTAGCACGTAAACTAATCTTAATAAGGCCCACCTTTGTATGTTATTTTCATGTACTTATTTTAACCAGAGGTGTGCGAAACGGAGGGGTCTTATCAGTTTTTTGTCTCAAACTTTGTGTAAATTTTTTGTAAATTTTTATTTGAAATATGATTTCTCAGGTCAAAATACATAAAAATGTGTTGCTGTTGTAATACTGTAGGATTAACTGTTTTCGAGAAAAAATTATTTGAAGGGGAAATTTTACGGTTAGAGGTCGAAAAATTAAATACTAAAAATGTTGAAACCCAAAAAAAGCCCTTACAAATTCCAAAAATTGCATTTTACATACATACACATTAGTTTTTCTTTATGAATTTTTAGACATTTAAACAAATATTAGAAAAATTTACTTATTTTTTTTTTGCAGTTACCAATCCTCGATCTATACCAAATTATTAAGAACTAAGACTTATTATATCGAAAATGCCGCAGGAATATCAATAACGAAAAAAGTTATTCATAAATCCAATACTTCCGCAAATTTCATGCCGAACTAATACCGGTTAAGAAGCTTTATTTAGCTACTTAATTTATGTTTTTCGATGTTTTCTAACAAAAAACTTTTTAAACTGTTCCACTGAAAGGGTTGCTAATTTAATACTGTTTGTATTTGATTCGATTGTTTTGCCCTGTTTAAATATTTAAGTCCTAAAGTTTTTGAGTTATCCTCAATATTACCTAAATGTTATTTTGGGTTTGGTTTATTTACAGAAAATGAAAAAAAAACAATTAGGTTAATTAATGTTTACAGATCATACAGGATATATAATAATAATATAATATACCACTATATAGCACCATTAAGTGGATACAAAAAATATACACAGTGTGATTCATTAAAAAATATATAGGGTTATTTTTACCATTTTTTTACCATTTTACCAACAAATACATAGGAAGATTGCCTTTATCAAGGTTAGGACGTGTGCCAAATTTGGTTGAAGTTTATAGGGTTCCAGATATATTTAATAAAAATTTTAGGGCGTTTTTCTGGACCAGCCGTTAAAAGAACTTTTTTCATATATTTCGGTCTAGAATGACCCCTTAAATTTGGTACATCTATTAATAATACACCCTGTATAGTTAGTCCATTTTTTAAACAGTGTAGGTATAGTTTTCTTGGTTTTATATTTATTACAATATATTATTACTAATATTTATTACAATATATTATTACTAATAGGCAACCCATTAAACAGCTAATAATTTATTAGCTGTTTAATGGTTTGCCTACAAGCACAAATCAAGGCAAACAGTTTGCTAATTCAGTTAGATTTCTGTGGATATGCTGCCATATAATATATACAGTGTGATTCATTAAAAAAAATATATGGGGTTATTTTTACCATTTTTTTACCATGCTAATAGTAAAAAATACATAGGAAGATTGCTTTTATGAAGGTTAGGACATGCGCCAAATTTGGTTGAAGTTTATAGGGTTCCAGATATATTTAATACAAATTTTAGGGCGTATTTCCGGACCAGCCGTTAAAGGAATTTTTTTATATTTTTCGGCGTAGAATGACCCCTTTAATTTAGTACATCTATTAATAATACACTCTGTATAGTTAGTCCATTTTTTAAACAGTGTATGTATAGTTTTCGTGGTTTTATATTTATTAAAATATATTATTACTAATATTTATTACAATATATTATTACTAATAGGCAACCCATTAAACAGCTAATAATTTATTAGCTGTTTAATGGTTTGCCTACAAGCACAAATCAAGGCAAACAGTTTGCTAATTCAGTTAGATTTCTGTGGATATGCTGCCATATAATATACACAGTGTGATTCATTAAAAAAATATATGGGGTTATTTTTACCATTTTTTACCATGAAGTTTATAGGGTTCCAGATATATTTAATAAAAATTTTAGGGCGTATTTTCGGACCAGCCGTTAAAGGAACATTTTTCATATTTCTCGGTGTAGAATGACCCCTTAAATTTAATACATCTATTAATAATACACCCTGTATATTAGTTCATTTTTTAAACAGTGTTGGTATAGTACATAGTACATGTAGTATATTCTTATTATATTATATTTTGTAATATTTAACCAATAAATAAATAAATAAAAATAAGATATATAAACTTTTATGTTGGCAGCCTGTATAAAACAATAAAAACCTTTTATTAAATCCTCAAATAACTCATAATCAAAAGAAAAGAAAAGAAATAGCCAATATTTTGAGCCACTGTGTCTTTTTATACGAAATTCCACGTAATCCCATTGCAGAAAATCCTGAAAAATAACCTCGATAAATTAATTTCAGCGTATAGAAGACGAAACCATAAGTTTATTTTCTGCTCCTTTATCTCTTATAATAGACTGTCTATATATCAATATAATGCCATATAAAATCAGTGTAGGCGTAGAAAACAAAAGTCGTTAGCTTAATGAGCAATAATCAATCAATGCTTTATATCACAGTATGCTGCGATTTACTTTTAATATATTTTGACCGGTTTATACGTAGGGTGCGCTGAATTTCAACATTTAACATTGCCCACACAATGGGGATTTCCCAGGAATCAAGAAATCGAGATTTAATGTCTTTTTTTGTTTTGATTTAGAGTGAAAATCAAGACAGAAGTGTAGTTTAACCCTCCGGTGGGCGCGCTCGCGCCAGTTAGCATCATATTTTAATTTCGAGCTTGTAATAGGGTTAATTTACACTTGATTTTTCCTCGAAATCAAGACAAGACGATAAATCTCGATAAATTAGTGATCAAGTTACAATTTTGACCAGTATTTGTTTTTCATAGTACGCGCCACCTTCAACCACGGTTCAGTTGCTAATATAATAATTTATTTTTTTTTATATGCTTTTACGGGTGGAAACACCGACCCTAAAATAATAAAAAATACATTTTCGGCTTAAGAATGTTATGAAACGTTGAGAAAATGTCAAAAAAGTGGGTGTTAAAAAAATGTCTGTCTGTCTGTCGGTCTGTAAGTCTTATAACTTTTTAACGGAATGTCCGATTTGAAAAATTCTTTTACCAAACGATTCAGAATCTTTTTTACTTGCGTCACATTAAATATGGTTAACATTAGCATATGGCAAGGGGGGAAAATGGGCAAAAACTAAATTTTTTAGCGATTTATCACTTATTATTTATAGTAGGACATTGTTTTTGCATAAATGAAAATAATGTTTAATTCCCTACAAAAACGTATTCAATCATTTTTATTGTAAGACTATTAGTTTCCGGCATTTTAATAAATTTTGATATATTTTTACATTTTTAATTAGTTGCCAAATTTAGACATTATTATTTTAATCATAAGTAAAATTAATTTCAATTCATTTTTCTTTTAATACATTTCTAATAATATTGCGGTCAGAAAAAGAGTCCGATAAAGCTACAAAGAAAAAACGAAAGAAAGTGGTCCAAAACTACAGGAAACGTGAAGTCAATTTGATATCTTATTTTATACACTTCTTCATTTTTCCACCAGTCTAGAAAAGGTACCCGTTTCACATTTTTAATATTTTTAATAGTATTAAAATATTTTTAAAGAACGTTTGTTTTAATTTCGTTTTTATTTTTACAATTTTGTCAAATTTCTGTACATCTTAAATGTGGCATGAAAACCGCCGTGCGCCCACCTTGGGTTAAAAAAATCAAGACATTGTGAAATCCTAATTTTGTTCTATTTTTTATAAAATTAAAAAATCAACGGACATTTTTATAGGATCTACAATATAATAAGCTCTAGTAAAGTCTATAAAAACGTTGATTTATTTTGTCGATCAGCTATGACAGATTTTCTTGATTTGGTAGCTCCTTACGACTTGAAATTATCTTTTGATATAATCTAGTTTCTTTCTTATGAACTTGATTTCCTAATAATGCTTCAATTTATTAAATGAAGCCGGAAAGTATAAGCCATAAAAATATAAGAATCGATGAAGTTTGTGATCAGATTACACGGAAACTTTTTTCCCTAAGAGAAAAATATAATATAATAAAATATTAGATAAATAGTATATTCTATAACTGGTATGGAATAGACAATATTCCGCACGAGCTGCGAGTTTTTTACTAAAGCGAATTCAAAGAAATAAATTATTTTTTGCACGACCAAGACTAAAACCTAATTTTACGCTTCCATTTTCGGGACTAAACTTGCCGTTTTTGTCACAAGGGAATAAAAATCACGGCAACCTTGATAATATTAAAATATTATACTTACTATATGCTTTACTGGTACAAAAATTAGTTTTGGTGAAGTTTGTGTAAATTAGCGATTCAAACAAATTTATTTGATTTTAACAAAGAAAACCTTAAAAAATAACATTGTTTAAATTACTTAAAATTTATCGTCTTTGCCCATTTTTTCGAACTGACGTTTGTGTCAACCGTATTAAAAAACAATTGAAATCGCGATAGCCGTGAAAGTGACTTTTTGCAATTCAAAGGCATCTTGATTTTAGACGCATGGTTTTTAATTTTAATTTTATCTACTAACCTAAATTATGTTTGGTCGTTCAAAAAATAGTGTATATACCTCAGGACTAAACGTGGCTGTTTTAGTCCCTTGCATTTCGGTTTCCCTCGCTCGCTGCGCTCGCTCAGGAAACACTCATGCAGCGGGACTAAAACAGCCAGTTTAGTCCATTGGTATATAAATAACTATTATTCATTATCATTTAGAAATAAGCTAATTACATACATACGTAAAGGTTGTCAAATCAATTATTGTTAACTTCTACTACCTATAAAGTTTGAAATATCACATTTCCATCCCTTGGTCGGGAACTGTCAAAAACTTAAATGTATTAAAATGTTATGGAAATAATAGTTTTAAGTCTTTATTTATTTTTTTTTTAATAACATTGGATACACATTTAAATTGCAATATTTTCGTATTTCTAAAATATATTTAACCAATTTAGCTGTTATTTCTGAAAGATCATTTTGTTGCCACCGCCGGTTATTTAACGAATTAAATACATAACGAGATTTTTATACTTACAAATATTTATTATTTATGTCCAATTAATATTTATATATTTAAAAAATTGTTATTATTAAATAAAAATTTATTTTTTTATTTTATTTTCGTGGAGATCACCATGCATACATGCATTGATAAAGCAACAATGTGTAACTAACTTCACCAGTGTTTATAAGTTAAAGATGGTGTTAGTTTTATCGTGGAACATAAAATATACAATTGTTAATAAAATAGGTAAAATTGTGAATAAAATAGTATACAAACCTAATATACAAAATTTCGTTTTTCCTTCGGGAATTAGCAGACCGCGGGGCTGACTCCCCTTGGTCAGCTAACTTTCCCTCAGGAAATGAAAAATTTTCCACCTCAGTATGTAATATATACTATTGTCAATGTAGTTTAAAAAAATGTATAATACAAAGTAACGAACTTGTAAATAATTTATTTCCTTAAGCAATAAAAATTCAAGATAAATAACTTTCTGTCTAATTTGGCGTCGATCCCTTCAGCTCCGCTGATGTCGAAAACCTGATTAAGAAAAATCAACCCTTTGAGAAAAAAAAAGGAATAAAAAAATGTGGGTTGGGGTGCTTTGGTATAACTTCAATTAAAACACAAGACATTCAAATCACGAGTGCCTCCAGGTTGTAATTTGGAAAAATATTAATTTTTCATCTGTGTTTCGTTCTTTTCTTTTAAAACAACAAACAGAAATAAAATTTAATTAAGGACAAAGGATAATTCAATTAGAATTATTAATCCTTCTTTATATATAACAAAAATTAATACAAACTATAAAACATAATACCTACTCTTTCCTAACTAGGAACATTCTACACTGTAAAATCTACAGGGTTAGTTAACCTTAGTATCACGCTTCGAAATATACCCACAGTAGGCCAGACAAGTTTTTATTATTGACAGTGATTCTTTATTTACTTTTTCACAAAAATTTAATCAAGATTTAAGAAATCTCGATTCTTGAAGTGTCTTGATTCTTCAGGACTTATGTGTTGTCTAGATATTTTAAATCTTACTGTTGTCTTAATTTTTTCTCGAAATTGAGACAATACAGGACAAGAAATCCACCCCCTAAGAGGCGGGGGTAGTTTTCGTGAAAGTTGGTATATTTTTAAGGTTGCTAAAAGTGAATCTGATAATAAAAAAATCCATTTTACGCGCGGACGTGAAAAATGGAAAAGTTCTTTTACTGGGCAGTGTATTTATGTTGCAATCTGGATATAAGATAGGTACCATATTTTGTAGGATAATGACGCGACAAGGTAGAATTATTATATCTCTTATTCTTGGACCGATTAAATTAGAATTTTTATATGGTCAGTATCATAATATGACTATATAGATTTTTTCTATTTTGCGACTATAGGCCCATAAGAGGTCTGTACTTTTTGTTCTTTTGGGTTGGCAACAGACCTGGCCTATCGCTTGACGTTTTCCGTGCAAATGTCAATGTCGCTTTAAAGTTGAATTTTCTACAAAATATCATTTGTTCTTAGAATTTAAAACATGGTGTAAACTGTTATGCCAATCTATAACAAAAATCCCTAAATCAGTCATCAATTTAAATGTAAGTTTTTTTTTAATTTTAGAGCAAAATAGAAAAAATTGTATAAAGCACTCGTTTCATTACACATTTTTAGCGCACTAGTACTGTGCGCTAAAAACGTATGTTATGAAACTAGTACTTTAATATACTATAAACTCGGATTTAAAATTATAAAACCTAAATTTTTAAATACTTATGGGTAGCCACCTTAAAAACTTTCTGCATAGCAATGCTTAGTGAAGACTAATAGATTAGTCTAGCTTATTATTCATATTTTTTGTAACATTATTTTGAGGCAGTCCCTTATTTATTACACATTTATGACTTATTTTTAACATAGATCCAACAATGGGTTTGGAACTTCTGACGGCGTAGAAATCATTTTCAAATTAATAGAAAATGGTAAATTTTTATTAAAAAAAACACCTTAAAAACTGGGAGATTGCGATTTAGAATGGGTTACGTTGATTCTTTAAAAGCAATTAAAACCGAAAGTACGGTGATTTATTCTTTTAATAAAAAAGTTCTAAATCAAAAATAATACCTTGCGTATTATGCGATATTCCCTTGAAAAAGAATATAACCATAAAGATGATAAAATTTATAACCTAAAAATCCGAAAAATTTACAAACCTGACCTAAAAAAAAATCTAACGTTAAAAAATATAAGATAGTAAATAAAATAGTATAAGTAAATAGATACATGTATACATGTATATATATAGCTAATCACGTAGAGAATATTTATATTATGTTAACTATTTTTTTAGTCACCTTAACTAATTGGGGAAAACTATTTTTAGTTCCAACAAAACGAAAAAAATGGTGACATTAAAAAAATTCTCCATCGACCATATATTTTTTAATTTTTTAAACATTTTTTTAAAGTTTTTATTTTTTAATGCGATTCTTTAAGATTTTTGTTGTAAAATTTTATTTATATCATTTAAAATTATTAAAATAGAGAATTTTATAAGCTTTAAAACGATGCCCTCCTATCCACATTTAAAAGTTGAGCGTGTTCTAAATTTGAAGACGATATCTCAACTCGTTCAAAAGTTAAGAGGGTTGTGACTTTTGGACAGCTCTGTTATTATTATTTTAATCCCTTATTCAATGGAACGTTCCATATTTGCTCCTAAATTAAAAGAATACGGATGCATTGGAAAAATCTGGTGGCCCAAAAATTAATAATTAATGTCCGATAAAAGAATCGTATTTTATGTTTGATGACGTTCGCCATATTTTATTAGTTGTTGAATACAGGCGGTATCCCGCCCGTCCAAGAATCAAAATGATTTAAAGCCCTTTAATACATTGTGTTTTATTTTTCTGGGCCTTTTTTCTTGTTCGATTTGATTTTTTGAGCACAGGAAAAAATATACACTACCGAGTAAAAAAGCTTTCCCATTTTTTACCTTTGCACGTGAAATAGATTTTATATTATTAAATTTAATAGCAGCAACCTCAAAAAGTCCAATATACCAATTTTTAATAAAATTACCCCCCGCGTGGTTTATAACTTGTATTATTTTTTCCTACAACCAGTTAGTATTGCCTATTTACCATATCTCCTGCCCGAGAATTAGTAAACGTCAAACACATAACCTCAAATTAAAACTAATTTTAATTAAGATAATTTTTGCATTTTTTGGATGTTTAGGTAGGAAAAATAGTATACCTTGACGCAAACCATTTCAGTGCACATTGATTGCTTTTTTTACTCGGCTGCGCTTCGTAAAAAGAAACACTGTCGTGTACTAAAAACTAGGTTCGCGTACTCGGTGCGTAATATATTGTTCGACACATGCACGCTTATGACTTAAAGAAGAGAGCGCGCTGCCTGATATCTCCCCCTCGCGTCGGAGCTTTTCTACCGTGTGGATGACTTTACTATTAATAGTGCTAGTATGAATGACATTTATACAAGCATGCTTCATCGAATGTGTTTATATCTACAAGAGAACGTTCAAGTATTACGTAACGCTCCTAGGGGGGGTGGGGTCATTTTGGAGTGTTACGCCCATGTTAATGGTATAAGAAAATATCGTTACAGGGGGGTGGGGGTCCAAAATGATCAAAATTTGCGTTACGTAATATTTGAACGTTCCCTAATAGGTTGTATTAGTAAAAAGTATTTTCGATGATTTGCACATGAAATATAAAATACCTTTTTTGACCTAAATATTTAGTTAAAAACATGTAAAACATGTTACGTACGTTACACAAAATAACCTACATGTTTTTCCCTGGGTTCTTTACATAATAAAATTACAGACCGACTTAATCGAATTTGTTAACATTGTGGTAGTACCATGGCGGTACTTCTAATGATTTATATTCGCTATAATATTCGAATATCTATAGATATAGTATACTATGTAGCTCAGGTTGTTATTGTTTTATTTTTAAACGCCGATCTTCGTTAAGATACATTGTAAATGTTTTACATATGTAAAACAATTTTTATTGTTGAGGATTCTTAACCACATCACCATCATCATCCTTATTTGAGGCTCAACATCGTTTACGTATCCCTAGTCAATTTTTTCATTTCCCTAAAATTTTAACACCCTACATAATTTGTTATTTATGAGCAGTAACTTTTTTTTATTACAAATACAAATAATTACTACAAATACTAATAATTATACAAACACAAACAATTATAATTAATTAAATCAAGTAAACTCTATTTTCTCGTTTTGTACCTAATTTATAACTTTTCTATTCGGCGTCAAAAACTACTCTAAATCTGCTTTTATGACAATTTTAGAATTTTGTTAAAAACAAACTCTAAACGTACCTTTATGTATATATATTTAGTTTTATCTGAATTTAAGGAATTTTCGCACCATTTTTTAAGTGTAGAAAAAAAATGTGACCTGTTGGTGTAATTCTGAGATCAGATTCGGTTTCAGTGATCCCGAAAATATAAAAATGCGTTGGTTTAGTACCTGGCACTTTTTTTTTAATTTTTTGGTTTTAGTTGCTATGCACAGCCACCAAAAAAAATATATATGCCAGAGACTAGACCAACTCATTTTTATATTTTTGGAGTCGCTGAACTCGAATCTAAGATCAGAATTGCTCCATCAGGTCACACTTTTTTTCTACACTTAAAAACATCTGAATTTAAGGAATTTTCGCACCTTTTTTTTGAGTGTATAAAAAAATTGTGATCTGATGGAGCAATTTTGAGGTCAGATTCCGTTTCAGCGACCCCAAAAATATAAAAAATGAGTTGGTCTAGTCTCTGGATACGAAAAAAAATTTTGTGTGGCTGTGCAATCTTTATACTTCTTTTGATACAGTATAAAAAGAGTTAGGACAAAGAAGGGTTGATTTTTTTGATAATTTAATTTATGACTGAAAGGGGTTAGACTTCGTAATTGGACTTAATGTTACGTAATGTTATTTATCTTAAATTTTTATTGTCCTGAAAAAGGAAATAAATTATTCGATAATGGCGAAACGTTGAGTTTTATCTTTCTTCAAATATCTCGTTATAGACTATAATTTTCATTAATTAAAAAAATACTGTGCAGTTTTTCGCTCTATTTTTTTAATTTGATAAGAAATACAATCTATTCAGGAGTGGAAATTGCATTTTTCATTCTTAAATGGTTTTACTTTTTATATAGTAGAGTTGACTACGGAGGACCTTTATAGTATATTACTCACCGAGTACGCGAACCTAGTTTTTAGTGCACTGAAATGGTTTGCGTCCAGGTGCGTATACTATTTTTCATACCACCTAACACCTAAACATAAAAAAACGCAAAAATTATCTTAAAATTAGTTTGTCAATTTGAGGTTATGTGTTTGACTTTTACTAATTTTCTGACAGCAGTTATGTAAAATCAGCTGATCGACACTTCCCATTCGTTGTCATAGGAAACGGATGGGAAATAATAACTAACTACTAACTTGGTCGTAGGAAAAATAATAAATTATATGACAATATAAAAAGTATATATACTTACCTCAGACAAAAGAAGGATAGATATATACTAGTATGCAGAGTTTGTTTACGTCCAACATCTTCCTAGTATTTCATATAAAATTTCCATGAGTGGGAGTGACGTAAAACATAAATATTATTGCTTGGAGTGGGAAGAGAATATATTATTTTGTGAGCTAAAAAGAGACAAGTCATTTTTTTCTTATTTTTGTTTTTTTTTTTTAGTTTTTTAAAAATAAACTTTATTGATTTCTTGGCAGCAATATTTAACTACCCTATTTGGGCGTGAAAAATCACCTATTGTCTGGCCTATTTCTACAGAAATTCTATTTAATTAATAATCAAACAAAAAGTAAAACCTGGAAATATAAAGGTAATTAATACAACATATAAACAAATACATTTAATTAAATAGCCAGACGGTATAGGTAAATACGAAAACTGGAAAATTTTCCAGTGGAAAACGAATTAGAGTCACTCTATCCAGCGGCGTCCCTGTATGGATAGAAACTACTTTTGACATTTTTTCTTTTTAGCATATGATATAGATTTTGTACAGTTGTGACATTAACTATCGGGACAACCTCAAAAAAATTCGTGTCATTTTTATATTTTTTTAAGGATTAACATGGGATTATTTTAAAAATTAAAAACTAGGTTACTTCGTTTTGACATAACTGAATTATTTAGTTGAAGTTTACTGTCAAAATATATTAAATTAATAAATTAATGTTTATTGATAAATATATATTCATTAAATTTTACACAAATGTTTGGATCAAAATTGTACTATATGGGTAAAGAATATGTGTTTAATATTCATTAAAAAAACACACACCTAATTTTACTCTTCAGTACAGCTAAAAACTCACAAGGTTTTATAAATTTTCTACTGCAAATGGATTTGAGTTTAAGAGTTCATTACTGAAGAGCCGCACTGAGGTAAGCCAAAAAAAATTCCTAATATACGGCAACTGAACCTTGTTTTTCTCGGTTTTCTTATATAATTAAAAATTGCTTCACTATCCATTGTAGCTTTTGACCACCGATGATCCTTTTTCGGTTTGATATAAGAACCTAAGTTTTTCTCAATAAAACATTTCTTAAGAAACAGATCTATTTCTTGAACTGTTTTCACTAAAATTGAACCTCATCCATATCTCCTAATACTAAGGACGACTAAGCATTTTTTCTCTTAAATTTCCACGATAAGTAAACTCATTTTAAATTAAAATAAAGATAAAAAACACTTTTTTTACAAACTACTTGTATAACAGCAAAAAATAAACACCACTGTACACGTAAAGCCACACGGATAAAAATATTTGTAAGAATATTGCTAACGTTAAGTTATGTGAGTTTTCTTGAACATATTCTGTATAATTTCATAATAAGTTATGTGAAATAAAATTTTACGGAATATATTTTGTAAAAATTTCTGTCAGAGAAATATATTCTGTAAAATAAAATTTTACAGAACAAAAAGTCCAAACGTTAGCAATATTCTTACGTAAGTTATGTTCTGTGAATTAAGTGCGCCAAAAATTACATAATAATATTATGTGAAAATACATAATTTATTATTTTAAACTTAAAAATTGCATAATTAAGTATGTGAAACTTAAAAATTACATAATAAGTTATGTGAAGATACATAATATGTTATGTAAATTTTAAAAATTTAGCAATAAGTTCTGTAAAATTTTACGTAACTTATTGTGTGACTGTGTGATTGTTATCTGTGTACGTGAAGCTTTTCCCGAGACAAGTTTTTGTCCCGAAACTTAACCCTATATCGCACAGTGTTCCCATTTCGGAATATAACTTCTAAGTGCCATCTATGAAGTTATCATTCTCAAAATTAAGTTTCGAGAAACCTTTCCATGTCAATTCTTTCACAAGAAATGTCCAAACTTGTTTGAAATTCAAGTTCCAAAATTTACAGGAAGTTTTGCTTGTTTTTTTAGAAACGGACAAAAAAAAATCAAATGGATTTTTTCGGGGCTTCAAGCCCACATGCCCTAGTTGTGACCGTCGCTAGACAGAGCAACTCTAAACGAGTTGGTCGAATAATTTTTCGTTCAGAAAATGAGACGGGAAAATGACCAAAAGTTTCCAACGCAGAGAAATATAAATTGCAACGGTATTACCTAAGGCAAATATTTATTTAATCATATATTATGTAACGAAAACGTAACGAAAATAGTTGCGTCTCAGTTTTTGATGCAGGAACGGTATTGGCCCAAAAAAGCAAGACTTTTTCTATAGAATAATTATTTTTCTTTCCTATGAATCTTAAAAACAACTTATTAAGGGTTACTAAGTAAGAACTATCTTATGATCATCAGTCTCCATCCCAGTTTTGTTAACCCCTTAAAATTTCCACTCCCTATCTTGTTTATAAGTTTATCTGACCATTTTATCCTTTACAATGACTTATGGCATCACATTTCTATGGACTTTTTTATTTTCTCATAAAGTAGGTATTGTGCTAAAAAAAATAATTCCTTTTTACCTAAATCATCCTAAAATATCGAGAAAAATCAAATTAAGTCGAAAAATATATCTGTATCTCTGTCTGTCAGTCGGTCTGTTTCTATCCACGATAAGTTAAAAATGCTTTGAGCTAGGAGAATACCGAGATCTCCCTATAGGGAGTGGCCTGTAGGATAAAACCCTAGTAGAAATGTAACGTTGTATTATTGTTTAAAATCATGTTGTCACAATGTATAAATGTTCCGTTTCACAACGTTGCCCTGGTAGAAATCACTAAATTACAACTTCACGCAAGGTTGTATTTTGCTATAATTTTCAGTGATTTTTAAAGTATAGCAACTTTGAAATCAACATTATTTCAACATTATATTTTAACGTTATATGTCAACGTCAAAATAAACAATATTCTAACATTAAATTTTCACAAATGTTAAAATACAACGTTGTGGCAATGTTAGAGTATAACGTTAGTATCCAACGTTGTGAAACAGAACATTTATACATTGTGACAACATGATTTTAAACAAAAATACAACGTTACTTTTCTACTAGGGTAAGCACCAGTTTGTGGTTGATTGATCTGTACTTTAAACTGATTAGTCCTATGGAACTTAAATTAAGTGCATTAATTTAAGTTCCATAGGATGATGGAAACATGATTGAAATGGATTCTAAAGTTCAATGAGACTGGCGATTTTTTATTCAAAACAGGTTAAAGATTAGTTTCAATGATAACACCACTGATGACTTTAGATGGATCATCATGTGAGCTTTCAAGGGACATGAAGCAATCTGCGGGAAAACGCTTTTTTTAAACACTATATTTGATGTCGGAACTAAGCGTTTTCCCGCAGATTGATTTGTGTTCTTGAAAGCTCACATGATCCATTTAAAACCATCATTGGTTTTAACATAGTAACTTATCTTCAGCGGGCCAATTTCGGTAGTCTCCTTTAGTATGCAGATGTATTTTTATATTATCTTGGACAAGTTCGTATTTGAGAAAAGTCGGTTGGGTGGAAAGGGGTAAAAGGGGGGTTAAATTTTCGTTTTCGTCGTATATTGTTATCTATTGTTATTTTCCGAGAAACTGTTATCTATTGTGTATTTTCCGAGAAACTTTAAAAATCTAATCCGCCATATTGGATTCGCCATTTTGAATTTTGGAAAACTGGCACCAGATTCTGAATCAGCGACCCCAAAAACCCCCTAGCAGCAATTTTCAAGCAAATCCGAACAACTTTAAAAATCTAATCCGCCATATTGGATTCGCCATTTTATATTTTGGAAAACTGGCACCAGATTCGTAATCAGCGACCCCTAGCAGTAAATTTTAAGCAAATCCGAGCAACTTTAAAAAATATAATCCCCCATATTAAATCCGCCATTTTGAACGCTAACTTTTAAATTCTGACCTCGGATCCAAATTTGGCTACCAAAAATACGTAAGAATTTACTGCTGGTCTGCTGCACTCGAGATTATTTTTTTTTGTGTGCCGGTGTTATTGCCTTCGCCAAAATACTAAATATTAAGATGGTATCAAGAAACCACAACGTGTGTGGACTCCTTTATCCATTCACATATCTATTTATTCAACTTTAGGTGTTTTGCATGGTTCTTTTTATTACTTTGTAATGTCCGGTTCTGCCGTCCGGCAGTTATTTCAAATAACATGTCTATATTTGTCTAGGTGGTGGAAATTTTAATTAATATTGTTAATTGGAATCGTCAACTTAGAGAAAATAATGCGAATGTATGTACCGGCCATAATTCCCATTGGAAACAGTTGAAAATATACACTTATGTGTGTACGAGGGTCATTCATTAAATTAAAACACACTTTAATAACACTAGTCTACAAAAAAATTAAAATTCTTCTACAAGAACTAAACCTATCATGTCTTATGTATTTCTGTGTGCTAAAATCGAATTTTCAATTTTAAAAATTTTCTACCGCGTAGATTTCGAGTAAAGTGCCTCACTTCCTTCTTATGTAAAAGTGATTTCCGTCAGATTTGCCTGAATTTTGGATATGTTATAGTTTTTGACTTACTGATCAAAATTTTTTAGGGCAGAACTTCCAAAAATGAATGGTTTAGGTGCTAGAGTACTTTTAAAATCTCGAAAACCGCGTTGCTTACACAAATCTACAAAAAAAAATAAAAATTCTTCTCCAAAGACTAAACCTATCATGTCTTATGTATTTTTGTGTGCTGAAACCGAATTTTCAATTTAAAGAATTTTCTTCCGCGTAGATTTCGAGTAAATCCCGGTTTTTATAGTCAAAATACCGTTTTTAGAGGGATTTTTTTCAAAAACATTAGAAATATTCGAATCTTATAGAACTTGATTTTTCCTGAAATTTTCAAGTTGATCGGATAATTCGTTCTCTAGTTATTGTGTCCACAAGAAAACGTGACATCGGACGGACGGACAGATGTAAGGACGGATGAACAGACGAACGGACGGATAGACAGACATTTTTAAAGTTTCTTATTTTTTCATGAAACAAGAATTTTTTGTTTATGTCGTTTTTTGGCGATTTTGGGAAATTCTACTACAGAATTTTCCATAATCAGTGATAAAATCCCTACCAAAATACATGTAGCTGCTATTTCACGCTTATCATCAGTGTCATATATTGGTATGGTGGCTTTTGCATCGATCGTTAAAATGTCTTGATTCTTATTAAATCAAAACGATACGTAGTGAGAGCGTAGAATTGGGTGGCGCCATCTAGTGTAGCACAAAGGTAGTACATTTAATGGACGCTGGCCCGCTAATATTTCTGCTCCCTCGTATATGACCATAAGAGAAAATATTAAATATATTAAACTTCGTTTTGACGGTAATTTCTATTTCTATTCCATACAGTTGAAAATTATTGTTCCCCATTCGACGGTCAGAACAAAATGTCAAAACTGAAAATTAACAAATCTTATTAGCGAATACAGGCCATTTTAATTATTCAGATTAGGACTGTGGAAATATTACCATTTTAGATACATTTATGATCTAGATATGGATTGAGAATGTTTTCACATATTCACTTATAGGCAGACAGTGCACTTTTCCCATGGGAAAAGCGAGTCAATTACTGTTTTCTTTTCGCGTCTGTTAAGTTTTTTGTCGAGAAACCTAAAATAGTACATTAATATTATTTTACAAGAACTGAGATTTCTTGCATTTTCTTATCTCGATTTTGAGAAAAATTCAAGACTTGCATTGTCAAGAGTCAAGACTCGAGCCTTCTTCAATCTTGAATATTTTTTTGAACTTTTCATACACTTGAACCTATATTTTTTAAAAAACTGTGGAAATTTTCTGAAAAAAAACTGTAATTTTTATGAATTCGAGGTGGTTTAAAATTTTAGAATAAAAAAAATTGTAATTTTTGAAAAACCTGGTAAAATTGACAAAAATTAAAATAAGTGGCCACATTTATGAAATGAAATAAAAAATAGAACCATTAAAAAAGTCCAAAATGTTAAAAAAATTAGATATCAGGGAACATTCAGGGAAACAACATTCAAACCAAATGTGTGGCCACTTTGACTGTTTTAGGGCGATTGTGGAGATTGCCAATGGAGCTCGGAGAGCACGATGCAAATAAAATTTGAAATTTAAGCTTTGTTGGTTGCCCTAGTAACTTAAACAACAAATAAGCAGAAATACCGCGAGACCTTCCCTGTGTGTATCTGTTTTTTTAAGGGAAACTTTCCCAGGAAAAGTAAAATTTACAGGTTTATGTTTATTTTGTCGAAATATAGAAATTTATTAATTAGCAATGCAGTTTTCAATGTATCAATGGATGAATTTCAGAACTTTCGGGGAAAACGAAATAACAATTAGAAAACTGAAATTTAATTGAACCGAAAACCACTTGTATAGCCAGAATATTATCCAGGGATGGGTTTTCGGTAAGTATCTACTAATGAAAATTGAAGTTTACTCCATCATATTGGGAAAATTTCGTTTTAATAAACACAAAATTTCGTGAGTTGAATTAATTCTTGATTGGATTAAAGTTTTATTATGAGCCCTAATTGAAAACTTTAGTTTTATTAGTAATTTTTATTTTTTCCTTCGGGCAGAATCTATCTGGTTGATGTTTATTTGTTTTTTGTTTTATGGTTGGTAGAATAAATGTAATTCCCTATCTAAGGTTGCTATCAAGTTTCAAATTTATTGTCAATACAAACATTATTTTGACGTTTAAAAAGAAATCCAAATAATTATTAAAAAGAAAGAAGAAATTACAAGAAAAATTTTTAAAAAGGAAACTAAAGTATCAATCTACAACTGTTTTGTAAAAATTAAGCAATATAATACAGTGCTAAATAAGGGTTTCACAGTAAACGATGTGGAAATATTTTTTTGGCGAATTAACATAATACTGTTCATAATTTTATTTAAAAAACATAATTTAAGCTCAGGTAGGGTAAAATTTTATTTTAATAGCATATTATAAATAAAAAAACTTACTTTTATTATAACTTCCATTTTTTAAAATCTTTTTATAATTATTTGTACGACGTAACATGACAGTTATTTTAATCTAAATCTCAAAAATTATCAAAAGCACAATGCTTAATAAAAATATCACTAAGACCTTTTTAAACCACTTCCTTGATCCAATTTGTTACTCAGATAGATAATGCGCCGAGTTTATGAAAGCGACAAATTCCACACGATTTAGAGAGTAGGAATAGTATATTCTATAACTAGTATGGAATAGACAATATTCCGCTCGAGCGGAAACTTTGTCATACAAGCCGGCAAGCGAGTATGACGGTCCCGCGAGAGCGGAATGACTATTCCATACCGTATGGACCATACGTTTTGTATACGTGACTATACTTTATCTTCGTCTGCAAATATGAAACACTGTATGGCTTTAAACTGCGGACAAGGTTAAAAACAATGTTTTTTATGACTGGACATTGTAAATGCAACAAAACACATATTTTTAAATAAAGCAATGAATCTTATTTAATAACTTTATCAAATCAGTACTTAAAAAAGATTTTTATTTAATTTTAGCATATATTTACAAATTATAATGCAAAAATTGAAGGTTATGTCAGATTGTTGTGACAGATATCAGGTTTAAATATTTAACAATAAATGGATCAGTTTTAATTTTTTGAACTAAAATGATAAAAAACTGGTCAAATATTAAGAAAAACTAATAAACTTTATGTACTTTTACGTAAAACTTTAAATTGCATTAAATTATTTAATATTTCATGCTAAAATACATATATTTTTGCTAATTTTTCTAAAGTTTTCTTTACTTTTATAAACAAGAGATGGCACTACATGTGCTCATTCTAACACTTAATACGGAATATTCATACCGTATCTAGAGCTAGAATGGATTAATTCTGTATTTGAAAAGTGTGTGTATTTGCTTACATTCTAAAGCAGTCGTAGAAAAAGTATCTTATTTCACACGCTTGCGAAATAATATCATACATGTGTGGAAAAGCAAAGCTATCATAATTTTTTTTTTAATATATTTACCATTTTATTAGACGTTTTTATGTATCTGGATTTATATTTTTTCCACTATTTATTAGTAAATTATAAATCGGTATAATTTTAATGAGATAACAACAATCTGAATAAACAAAACCTAACTTATTTTAACAGTCAAAGTATAATGGGAGGCATAGCGTAGTGGCTAGCGCGTATGTATAGCAAGCCTACTAGCGTGAGTTCGATTCTCACTGGCGCCGATTTGCCTTTTTCAGTTAATTAATAACTGAAATTTGGCGATAAGTGAAGCGGACACTCCCTAGAAACTGGTTCGAAAGTCAGTATAAGCCGGTGGATCCCTCTGCTACTAGCCCACACTAGTCCTGGACTTAGGGGACTCTTAATTAAGTAGAATAGTACGAGATTAAAAAAACATGTAATGTAATAATATAAAAAAAACAAACGAACGAACAAGGTAAACTTGAATTTATTTATTGAGGTTGACGCATACAAATTCGGGAATTTAAAAAAAAACTGCAACTAAATTAGTAATTCTTCTGTGAAGTGCTGGTGTTTTGTTAATACTTACAGTAAATGCATAAAAAAATATCTGAATTTAATTTAATGCGAGTTTCATATTAAAGGCATGACAAATTTAACAAAAAAAAATAATGGGCCCAATTTGCTAATTTCCAAATTAACTTTAAATTAATTGAATTTCTCGTATTCGAATCCTCACCCTTCCTGTAACCCTTTTTAATCCTGCCGATTGCAACATCTTGACGATCGATATCGAAGGACCAAAAAGTAAGAATTTATCTGCTATCATTTTGTTCTTCTAATAAGTCATTACAGTGTTAATTAGCTGAGGGGATGGCGTCTATAAATTTTCAACCCTTTTTCGTTCAGTTGGACGGTGTGAGTCAACTAGAAACAAACTAAGGAGAGCAAAAAATAAACTTTCTCATCTTACTTTGTATTGTTACAATATTATTGTAATATACCTAACACAATTTGCTTCAGCGAAACATGTTTTAACTACAGTTAACTAGATACATATCTCGGAAAATAAGGTTTTTTCCCCTCTTCACCACATTTAGCCCAAAAATTATTGGAACTAGCTAATTTACTGACCTTCCACGTTTTTATACCAAGTTTTTGCTTTAAGCGTTTCCAATTTCTTGTGCAGTTATGCCAAATCACTATGAAATATCCTGTTTATTTTTTTTACATTTTAAGATTTTCCGTATTAAATTATCCCAAAAATGATTAAAACAACTTTGGAAAACAAAAAAAAACCTGTTAACTAGACTGAATTGACAACTTTAAGTTTATATAGAAACAAATCCTGACTTGACCCGAAAAATCTGATTACAGATTCGAAATCTACGACTCAAAATTGACTTAAAAAATTGTTGATGCCTGATTTTTTTTGTTGTATTGTGTAATTGCCATAGGACTTTTGGTTTCCGAGATATACATTGTATCTATTCAAATATATTGCCACCCCTATATAGAAATGGTATCCGATTCATTTTTTTTTCTAAACCGATACAATTTATGCAAAATACAGCTCGTTCCTTTTTAAATATTTTTCTCCAATTTGAACCCCTTTATCTGCTTTTACCGATACCGTCAACGAATGTTCCCCTTATGTTCCTCTTCTTACACCCTGGAGAACCTCCCGGAATAATTCCCCGGATCATTGGCGCTTATGGCGAAGCTTTTTCAGTTGCTTTAAAGCGACACATGTGACTCTCACTGGAGTCCGGAAAAAGTAGAATTAAGTTTTAAATTTTAATGCCTTTACTTAAAAAAAAATCCATAAAAAATGTAAAACTACGTAGGTATGTTAAACCTTTCAACTTGCCAGAACGAAAAAAAAAATTATTTTGAGTACAATATGTCAAAATGAAAAATTTTAGGTTAGCCCGAGGGGCTGATCGCGAGGAAATCTTTTGTACAAGCCAAAGGAACTCAGAAGGAACTCTGAGGAACCCTAGAGGAACTCTTTGCAAAAAGGAACTCTTTTGTACAAATTTCAGACGCGGTCAGAAACAATTATTATTTATTACCCATGCGGATTAACGTTTTTATTTTCAAACTAGATGAGCCGTTTATTTTCAAACTAGATGAGCCGTTACACGTTATCAAAACATCCTACCTTTGGCGCCAATTTTTTTTTGAAGGGGCGCCAAGTTTGTTTGGTAGAAACCGTCAGGGACCAAGCTTTTTTTCCTGAAGGTATTTTGGGGGGCTAATTTTTGTTTTGAAAGGGCGCCGCCAAGTTTGGTAGAAACTGTCAGGGACAAACAAAGCTTTTTTTCCTGAAGGTAATTTTGGGGCGCCAATTTTTGTTTTTGAAGGGGCGCCAAGTTTGGTAGAAACCGTTAGGGACAAAGCTATTTTTCTTGAAGGTAAATTGGGGGCGCCATTTTTTATTTGAAGGGGCGCCAAGTTTGGTAGTAACCGTCAGGGACAAAGCTTTTTTTTGAGGGTGCCTTATTGGCAGTAGTGCTTGTACAGCGGTAATTTCTACGGCTTATTTGCCAAAAAATTACCCCTTCCAGAGAGGAACTCTTAAGGAACACAGGAGGAACTCCCGAGGAACTCCGGAGGAACTCCGAGGAACTCCAAAGGAACTCTGAGGAACTCTTTGCAAAAAGGAACTCTTTTGTACAAATTTCAGACGCGGTCAGCCCCTCGGGTTAGCTTTAAATTAATTGAGGTTATGTACCTTTTTTTAGATAAAATATTGACTATCAGTAAAAATAAGTGATAATAATATTATTATGTGATGCGCAAATAAATTTTTACGAAAATTATCATTTTTAACTCCCAAAAAATGTCTTAAAAAAATAAAAAATATGTGGTTAATGGAGAATTTTATAATCTTTAAATGTGTCCCAGACCCCCTATTCTCTTTAAAAATATCACCTCCTATGGCCCCTGGCCCAAATTTTAAAAGCTAAAAATATCGAATATATGCAAAGAGATATGTTATTGATTGGTTGATTTATTGATTGATTAATTGAGTTTAACACATAGTCATGGGGAGCCCCAAATAAGCTTCTGGCATGTGATAGGGGCTCTTCATTAATTTTGGAGTCGATGAGCTTTTTTTTGTCATCAATTGGTAGGGGTAAAAAAATATTTGAGGGATGATGAGTTTTTTTCTTTTTTTTTTAGTCATCAAAATTTTTGGCAGGGGTTAATATCTTAAACGGGGGGGCCGTATGTAACTCGGGGCTCTGGCTGGGGGGGCCGTAGGTTACTACCTCCGGGCCCGGATTTTCTCTCGACGACCCTGCTTACAAGAGTGTAAATTTCACTTAGATCCCATCAGTTTTTTATTTTTTTATTATTTGAATGTTTTTGCTACTAATTTATGCAGAAAAAAACTTTCGTTGTCAGTTTCAAACAAAAATACATTCTAGATTCTTGGACCATATGGTAGCTTTTAAATCTTAGCTTCAAAGATGTTTAATTTCAATATTTACATACCCAAGGTTTTACGGTGTTTACCCTTTCAGTTTTAGAGCGATATATACAGTGTACCCTTCAGATTATGGGTGGTATATATAAGTATTAGTCTATTTATTTTGTATTTTTTAGATAATAATATTACGATGTGGATCATTTAAATAATGGGCAAAGAAGTTTGGTAAATATACCTATAGTATATTCAACTTCAAGATGCAATAGTAATAAACGCACGTGATTGCAACGGATTTAGTGACAGGGTAGGACTCAAAACAAAATATTTCTATATGACGGTCCATTGCAATGCATTGTACGATTCACTGAAAGTGCTCACGTACTGACCTGTTTAATATTCTACATCCCTACTCTCGCAACATTCGAGTGTTTTAACCAATAGAATCACGCGCCCGCTGCTGCCTGCGCGATTCTTTTGTTTACTTCCACTGCATCTTGGACTTGAATTTACCATACTATTTTTATTAAAAATAAATGCATAATGGGATATTAAATAATTTTTCGTGAAGCCCAAAAAAGAATGATTAAAAATAGTGTTTCACACTTCTAAATTTAAAGCCGTGTAACCAACATCTTTAAATTTAAAAAAAAATGCACTATGTGTAAAAAATGGTGCTAAAATTAGACAAGAATATTGTATAATTCTCTTGTAAAATAAAAAGTCCAAACCACTTATTCAAATGTTAGGATTAAATTATAAAAATCATGTGATTTAAACCAAAAAACTGAATCTTTTAATTTACCCTTTAAACTTACGATGACAACGTAATATCCTAAAATCAAGTTATAAAATTAAAATATTATTTTAAAATAACGGTATAAAATTAGACAAAATTTTAAAATTTTCTTTTAAAATTCTGGTACCGATAGATTTAAAATTAAATTGCAGGAAATATTTTTACAGTGTGATCTCTAAGTAGCTTTTTTTTCGGTTTGGGACATCTGTATCTAAAGTTTTAGACAAAAAATATAACATATATACCAAAGAACTTTTACCTAAAAAAGTAATTTCAGACCAATGTTTATGAAGGTGTCATCTTTTTGTTTGTTTATTTACTAACAGAAACGCGATCAGCTTTGTGGTGTACTACCTAGTAGCGATGTTGCGTAGTTTCCACCTTATCATAAATTCAAATCATTATACTTAAATTAAAAATGTAAAAAACTTTATTGTGTTTACTATAATTATGTTTAATAATATAGTATATTTAAATCTATTAAAATTAAACTACTAGTTCATATAAAACTCATACAGAACTAATGTTTCTTAAAATTTACAATAAAATATTCAAAGTACATGTTTCCAATCGGCAACTCTGTATCCCTGTCAGTTATTTTACGACATTAGACTGTGAGTTTACACATTCTTTCTCTCTCTTTACGCGTACTAAGTGTAAACAATAGTCACTCCCCACCAGCCCCTCACGGTAGTTGGTTGACGCTTCAAACAAAGCATACGATAGATTTCATCATGCTCCTTCTTGAGGTAAAAGTTCTTTGATATATATATATATTTATTAATACATGTAACATGTTATTATAACTTTGTTTTATTTTCAACTCTGAATGATAATGCAGGTATATCAGATAAACTCCATATGTGAGTGGTCCAGCCAAAAGGGGTATATTGCCTCTTTTTGTTTCTGGGCTGCTGAATCTAAATCTGAACTCAGATTTTCTTCATAATGTCAGTTTTTTGGGAAAAATGGTCTCAAGTTATAATCTGAAAAAAAGTGAAGAGTTAAATTAAAATTTAGCATTAAGTTATGTGTAAAAAAATCGCAATAAATTTAATTTAATTTTTTAACAAAAACTATTTGAGATTTTATATTTGAATTAACCTAGAAGTCTAATGCATCAAAAAACTCAAAACCCCAAATATCAATGTTTTATACCTTCAGGTCCCTTTTCGCGTGACTACTCACATATTATAAAATATTCAAACAATAATATAAAATGTAGGTTAATTAAAGTATACTATATCCTATACACAAAATACAGGGTGTCCCAGCTACGACAGATCAACTTTTTTTTGGCATTATTATTAAAACTATCAAAATAAATTTTTTGTCAGTTAATATACACCCAAAAAGCGATAGGTGTACCTAAACAAAAGTTTTCTACTAGTTTTTATTTTCGATATACAATTTTTTTAATTGTCGCTTTTAAATTTATTTAAAAAAATGGTAATAATATTGAACTATTCTTTAATTTATTTGCATTGGCTAAACAAATGTTGATACTATTAAATTATTTTTTAAAAAACTATGAATTTTTAAAATATTTTTTTATCAAGAACTTTATGAATTTTAAATATTTTGATTACATTTAAGGGTTGTGCGAATTGAATATCAATATTATAAACGTCTGGATAAATGTCATATAAATTGTCAAAATTAAAACAAACTTCAACTTTTTAAAATTCCCTTAGGATAAAATAATTAAAACGTACGGCCAACGTAAAAGTACCATAAGTAGTATCAAAAGAGGTTTAAATGAACTTTATTCAGATTAAAGTTTTAAAAAATACAGTAGTTCCACCTAGGAAATAGTTTGCGCACTTGAAAACCTTAACCATAGATGCTAATAAACTAATTATTATGGTTTTAATAATAGTTATTTATGCCAAGCAGGTTAATTTTCGAGAGGGCGATATCCGTTTACCCATGAGTGCCATACAAGGTTTTATCCAATGAATACCTTAGGAATTCATATTTTTATTAAAAATTTTAATGACATTTACAAGAAATTAATTTGACAAGTGACAGTTAAGTGGGTAAAATAAATAATTATCCACTCAATAAAGTAAAAGCCACGCGGGGGTTATTATTGAGTTTATCTATTTAAAATAAATCTGGTAATTGTCTCATTATCTGTATGTATTGGATAAAATAATAAATTAGGATTATTCCAAATGAAATAATTTATAATGTCAATACAAACTATAAAATATTATTTTATCATTGTGTCAAGAATACCAATACTTTTGAAATTTTAGTGTTTAAATTAAAATTGCTTATAAAAATCGTTTCAGATAAGCTATATCTCAAAAACAAAAGTAGAAAACATTTGTCTAACATAAATTTTATTTTCTTAGCTTTAAAAATAACGCCAAAAAACGATTGCTCTTTGTTAGCTGGGACACCCGGTATAATATGATATAAATAATATCGGGATAATGTGAAACTGTGAGTGGATGATGATGCTTCGGGCTTCATAAAACTAATTTAAGTAATGAAAACAGTAAATAAAAGGCATCTATGTTTCATTAGTTAATTTATACGCGAAAAGGTGGTAATAAAAGACGAGCAAGGCCCCACATGCCCCAAATTTAGAAAACACCCAATACACCCCTTTACTTATTCGCAACAACAATAATAATAACTTGGCAAACCAAAAAATCACCCTTTACTTGCCGATGGAATTAGAATTTACGTTCCTCCGAAGGGTGATTCCATACTTAATGTGTCTCTTTAAAAGGAAAACCGTTAAAACAAAAGCAGAAGGGTTTAAGGGGAAAATACTCTCTCGCTGAAAGAAAAATTCTTCTCATCAGAATTCTTTCTCATTAGACAAACTATGTCCAGAAATAATTTCTAATATTTTGAGAGTGGTCATGAGCCTTTTTTACCTTTTAGGTGGTTTTTAAATATTTATTTTATTGTAAATACTAAAAAAGTTATGTCCAGAAACAATTTTTTACATTTTGGAGAGAGGACATGGAAAAAATCATAATTATATTTTTCGTGTAATTTTATTTTACCTTTTATGTGGTTTTTAAATTTTTCTTTTATTCTAAATGATAAAAAACTCACGACCAAAACAAAAATAAAAGTAATAGTTATTTATGGTACTAGTGGCTAAAGTAAGATATTTCCCAGGAGAAAATTAACCCGAGGCGTCAGCCAAGCAGGTTAATTTTCGGGAGGGCAATATCGGTTTACCCATGAGTGCCATACCAGGTTTTATCCAATAAATAGCTTAGGAATTCATATTTTTATTAAAAATTTTAATGACATTTGCAAGAAAATAATTTGACAAGTGACAGTTGAGTGGGTAAAATAAATAATTATCCACTCAATAAAGTAAAAGCCACGCGGGGGTTATTATTGAGTTTATCTATTTAAAATAAAGCTGGTAATTGTCTTATTATCTGTATGTACTGGATAAAAGTACTTTAATGAAACTTAAATTAAAGATGGCAAGTTCTATTACAAGAAATTTTATTATTCATACCAAGCACTTTTACTTAGTTTCAGTGTTAAGCACTTGGTTTAAGTAAGATACGTTTTCAACTTTTATCAAGCAAAACATTTTAATTAAGTACTTAACATATACAAACCTTTGAACCAGTTTGGGGCTCTCCATGCTGATGTATGAATTTTCAAGCAAATAAATAAGCAAATAAATAAATATTATGTACTTTTTTAAGTAATTAATGTTTCTTTGTGTATGAAATGTAAAAGCAAATAGCTATTGTCGCCCCTTAAGTGCAAATCTGTTAAAACAAAAGCAAAAGGGTTTAAAATGTGTTCGAAATGCGTACCCGCATCTTTGAATATCGTCATTTAAGCCCTTTTAAGCGAAAGCTTTACTAAACATCGGCTCTTCTCCATGTCGATAACATTGATTGGGGGGTTTGGGGGGTTTAAATGGCATCCATTTGGAAAAGACAATGGATGAAAATGGAAATGTGTACCGGTTTTAAATAAATGTGTTTTCCGAGGAAACATATTTGAATTAGTCACTGAGAACGAGCATTTGTAGACAGATACAAATAGTATATTCTATAACTAGTATGGAATAGACAATATTTCGCGCGAGCGGAAAGTTTGTCATACGAGCCGGCAGGCGAGTATGACGGTCCCGCGAGCGCGGAATGACTATTCCATACGTGTTGTAGACTATACTTTTTCTTCGACTACGAGTATGAAACACTGTATGGCTTTAAACTGCGAACAAGGTTAAAAACCATGTTTTTTCTGACTTGACATTGTAAATGCAACAAAACACATATTTTTAAATAAAGCAATTAATGTTATTTAATAATTTTATCAAATCAGTACTTAAAAAAGATTTTTATTTAATTTTAGCACATATTTACAAATTATAATGCAAAAATTGAAGGTTATGTCAGATTGTTGTCACAGATATCAGGTTTAAATATTTAACAATAGATGCAGCAATTTGGACTTTTTTGAACTAAATTGATAAAAAAACTGGTCAAATATTAAGAAAAGCTAATAAACTTTATTTAATTTTAACGTAAAACTTTAAATTGCATTATTCATTACCCAACTAGCATTTTTATATTTTATAATAGTAACCAAAACGCTTCCGACACAAAAATTATAAAACAAACATTACTCCCAGAAACGTTTTTAAAATGTTTATAAGACAGCAATAAATGTAAAATTGGTACCACTTTATAAAACATTTCAGTTTTGGTTAGTATTTTGTAAAAGCTTTTGGAAACATAATAAAATTATTTTATAAACATTTTGGCAAATCTTAGAAAAACTTTACAAAAGCATTATAAAACAGTTAAATCTTTTCATACTGCGCTATAAAATATACTAAAAAACAAAACTGCATATTAGAATTACAGTAACAAAATTAAAAAGTTTTTTAAATATATTCTGAATGCTCTGCAATAAGCAATTTTGATTTGGACCAACGAAAATTGGACGACCCGAGGTCATTTTAATAATACGTATAACTATTATTTAGAGACTTTATTTGTGCTACAGAGATCAACATTTTTGATGTCAGGGAAATTTTATTGAGAAATATTAGCATGTTTCTAATAAAATTTAAGCGCGCCTCGTATTTTCCATTGTTTTGGGAAAAATTTTTGAAGAACAAAAAAACTAGCTTTTTCGATATGATAATTTTCTACCGAAAAACTTGAACCTATTGGTTGTAGAAATAACTATTGATAATTTTTATGTATTTTACCTACTGCCAGTGTCATTACACGTGTGAAATTCAGTATTTTCAATTCAACTTACTTCGACTCCTTGGGTTGCATCCATTTTAAAATGACGATTTTCTATAAAATAATTTACTTTTAGGCGCAACTAATAAAAATTGTACACCACATCAGCTAATTCAACATAAATTTGTTTTATTGTAGTTATCTATAGCAACATGATAACCATGAAAACAATTTAATTTTATAAGAACTTTGTTATTGTTTTTGTATTGTAACCTAAATAACATAATATAAAACAGTTTTATATGGATTACTAAGAAAAACTCTTTACTTGAAGAAACGAAATAGTTCTCATTGATACGTTAATAAAATTGTTTTATTAAAGCTACGATACGCGACTATAAAATAATTTTATAATATATTTATAAGAGTCTTAATAATATCACTGAAATTTAATAAAAACAATTATAAACCAATTTTATTTTTTAGGCTTGACTTTTGTGTTTGTTTTATTGTGTTGCTCGTAGAAACGTTTTCACGATAAATTTATAAAACACTTTAACTTTAACTACAGAATAGTGTTGATTTCCCCTTTAATAAAATTAATTAGTATTTTGGAAGTAATAATAAAATACGAATAAAATGAAACAGTTGCGGATCCATGAAATTATAAAATTACTTTGCTGGTTGGGTATTTCATGGTAAAATATATATATTTTTGCTAATTTTGCTACAGTTTTCTTTACTTTTATAAACAAGAGATGGCACTACATGTGCTCATTCTAACACTTGATACGGAATATTCATACCGTATCTAGAGCTAGAATAGATTCATTCTGTGTTTGAAAAGTGTGTGTATTTGCTTACATTCTAAAGCAGTCGTAGAAAAATTATATTCGGTAACTACTACTAGAAAGGAATCATTTTTTTATAAATTATAACTTAATAATCGGAGTATATCGAAAATGCTTTGGAGTTTATGAAATAAAACCAACAAATAAAAGATGAAAGAATCAGAACTTCACTATTATTAACCTTCTTCTTTTTATCCTATCCTCTGCCAATCTAACAACTTCATAACCTCTAACTAATCACTGTAAAAAGTAAACTGAATATTCAGTTACATATGGATAGGAAATCGGAAGTTATTATCCTATACAACTTTTTTGTTAAAAACACGCAACATTTCATGTCCGTCCTTAAATATTAAAGTACGTGACTTTAGAATTATAGTATTTTAACCAAAAATTAAAGTACATTTGTATAGGATCATAACTTCCTATCCATTACATCGGCACTTAGTGCTACTAAGAGTGCCGATGTATTGAAATCTTCGCCGAAAAGTCAAAATTTTTGACCACGTTTTTTTCACATTTCTCGACGTTTTAGACCATTCTGAGTCTGAATCAGTAAAAAAAATTTTGCGTCAGTCTGTCTGTCTGGGTGTAAACTCTCTAACTCCATTATTTCTACATGAGATATAGACTTGCGGTTTTTTGCATATTGTTTCTTATCGTATTCCGAAAAGCTGAATAGATTTTGGGGGTAAACGATTGGGGGTAAGGGGGTAAAAATAGGGTAAAACTCCTATTTTTAGCGTTTTTTGTTTATAATTTAGAAATATGTTTATGTTTGTTTTTTTAACCTCGTACTATTCTACTTAATTAAGCATCCCCTAAGTCCAGGACTTGTGTGGGCTAGTAGTAGAGGGAACCACCGGCTTTAATTGACTTTCGAACCAATATATCTAGGGAGTACGCCTTCGCCAAATTTCAATTATTAATTAACTGAAAAAGGCAATCGGCGCCAGTGAGGTTTGAACTCACGATCATTAGATCAGTGTCAGGCTATATCGATGCCATTGACCACTGAGATAAATCTCCCATGTGGCAATTAAGGCAATTATTATTGTATTTGGTCAAAAATGTTATAAACGTTTTCCTAAAACGCATTGTTTTCGAGATATTGGCGTTTAAAGCAGTAAAAGGTTTTTTTTAGCATATCTTCCATATTTATAACCCGATTTAAAAAAAAAATATTTTAAATAAAAGCTCTTTTAAAGCCCTATAAAAAATGTTATATACAGTTTTTTGCTAGAATATAATGTTTTAAAGATATAGAATTCAAAATCAAACAAAACACCTAGTTTGAAATTTGCTAACCAGATGGCTCTAGTGTACAATAGTGCCGATGTTTGCAACGTTTCATCTAGTTTGTAACTGAATATTTATCATCATTTGCTCAATTCTTGGGCCCAACCAAATTTAAGTAATTAAGTTTATTTTCTATTGTATTACATATATACATACCTACATATAAACAAAAGCGCGCAGCAGTGCGGTTGACCAAAAGCATAAATAATTTAATTGTTCCGAAACAGTAGTCCTTAGAAATTTTACAAGGGAATCAATGATTACACGTGTAAAGGGCAAACACAACAAGTCACAGTAGTCCTGGAGCCGGTTTAAGTTTCAAAGAACTGTCAAAGCAAACAAATATAAATACAGTTAAACCACTTGTTCTGAGAAGGGATTCTGATCAACTCTGTGACACTCCGCAGTTTTAACTAGCTTTTTCGTGTTACGTAATGACTGAAATCCACGAAATGGCGAAATAGTCTACGAGCGAGATATGGAGTACTCTAGATTTATGATTATATAAAATTCTATGACACATAACCTCAAATTTTATTTATGTTAGAAATAAACGTCAAAATATTTTATAAGTTGCTACTAAACTATAATACTTTTATCGGTATTATGTAATTACTTTTAGTATTTTATGATAACAATGGTTTTACTATAGTTTGGTAACATTAAACGTATTTATAGTTGACACAAGAAAGTATAGTACTTAGGAATTCAAAACTAAATCACCAGAATCATGGCTTACAGTTTTTGATGTGCCACATATAAAGATAAGAGACTTTGTGGGCTAGCCTATTTGTTATTTCTAAAATCATATACCAGGTATCTATAACTTACCTTAGAATAACCAAAGAAGATGTTCTCATAAAAACACACACTAAAAATAAACGTCATTGTGAACCTATGTTTATAATGTCATTGTTTACGCATGGCGCCATCTACCAGCCACTGACTGACTACCATTTAAAAATTAAAATTACGATCTAGAAGGCTTCCGATCTCGCTCGTAGATACCAGCGCTTTTTATTCAATAGGTAACCAAATCGAACTACAAGTAACCAGCCCTTATTCTCTACGTTCATGATTCTAAATCTACCTAATGCCTGGTTACACCCCTTATAACTAAAAGTTTTCTACTACACGCCGTTTTCGAGATAATTGATCTCAAACTTGTTAAAATACTAATTAGAATTTTGACACATTAAACAATTTGTTTAAAGTTGGGTATCCTAAGATTTTTGAGGTTGCTAATACTGAATCCGATGGTAAAAAGTCAATGCCTATTCAAAATGGCGGTCCTATATGCCGTCGAAACAGACAGACAATGCCATTTTCTAAATAAAAGCATATTTTTCTTACGAAAGTAGATAACATTTATTATATTGATATTGGTTTCAGCAACCTTAAAAACCCTAGGATACCAATTTTCAAACAAATTGTGTAATCTGTAAAAATTCTAACTAATTTGTCTATTTTAACAAGTTTGGAACCAATTGTCTCAAAAACGGTGTGTAGTAGAAAACTTTTAGTTATCAGGCTAGTAATTAGGCATTAGACAGATGCAGAATTGACTTCAGGACCACCGTGAAGTTATTTGGTATGAAAAGGTAAAATAAAATATGAGAAAAGGGATCTAAATTAAGTTTTGCATACCCCTACTGCAACTAGAATTCCTTAAGGGTATGAAAGGTCTGTCAGAATTTTGGATGGGTGTTTATAAGTGGTAAATGAAATGGCCACTTTGATTTACTTTGTAAAGATAAGTTACATACGTATAGGAAGTTATGGTAACTTTTCAGAATAAATTTAAATATTGTGATACATTTTCATTTGGAATAATTAAAATTCATAAAAAATCGAATTTTAAAACTTTCCTAAAAATAGGTAAGTTTTACATAAAATTTTACTTTTTATGTAAAATTAGGTAAGTATTTAAGATGGCCAGGCTATAATAGTCTTCTCTACCGTAGTTTATATACTAGTTTTTTCACTACTAGCACTATTTAACTATTTTTATTCAAATAATAAATTAAATTATTAACAGAAATTATATTTCTTGAAATTTTCATACAAATCAAGTAGCCTTGACCAATTACATTTGCTCAAATAAATACTTTAAACTGACGTTTAAAAGTTTAGTTTTTTTTTTTAATTTTTTCATAATATTTAGCTAATTATTGATTGTATTAATTGGTAATAATTATAATTAATTATAATTAATAAATAAAAAGTTTTTTAAAGCTATTTTCTTGGGTTTAATTAGTAAAAATTGCACAAAGAACTGAAACATCTAAAGTGACAGATATCAATTATTTATAAAATTTACTCCCACTAGGAGAGAAAAAATTATTACTGCTATAGATGAAAAAAATTGATTTTACAGTCTGAAAACATGATAAGTAATGGTATGTTCTAAAGCTAGTAGTGAAAAATAGTATATTATGCACCTAGTATGCGAACTAAGTCTTTAGTGTTCGAGACTGAAGTTTTTTTTGCTGAGACGGAGTCGAGGCAAAAAACCAGTCGAGAACACTTAAAACAGTTCGCATACGTGGTGCATATACTCTTTTTTCTACTACCTAAAGCTAGTTACTCCAAATAAAGTTTAAAAATTATTTTGACATAGCTGTCAGTTTGACAAATAATACTAAATGAGTTCACTGATTTTATTGGTTGCCAAGGTAAACAAGCCTTGACAACGGTAGATAATATGTAAGCTAGCACCTAATTAGGTAGTAGAAAAAACAATTTATTGGCTGTCTATAATAAATACACAGTTAATCTTTGATCCAGTTAATGTTTTTGCCCTCCATTTTCGCAAAGATCTATTGCCTTGTTAATTTAGTCAGGCAAGAAATGTATAACTTTCACCCCTTTAAATATCGTCTCCATACTTGGGGGTCAAAGGGAGGTGGGGGAGGGTGGTATGCAAAAAGCTGGCAGACTGTTTGTTACTTATCGAAGTTCAAATCAGATTTATTGCCGACCTAAAGTCCATTGATTTATTTTAGGGTAATTATTTAGGTTGAACAAAAAGCTAACCTTAAAATGTGGACTTCTTGGCAAGGAGCTTTAATGAAAATTATATAAACTTTATGCATTAAAAAATAAATAAAAAAAAGAATAAACTAAATGTATGCAGTTTATTTTTTTCATATATATATATAGTTTACCTGGGTAAGCTTTGGCTATTGGATTTTTTTTATTTGTGATTTTTTTTTTCCAGAATCTACAATAATTGTAAATACCTATGATTATTTTTTTACTCAAAGAATTATATTGATTTAAACTAAACGCAAAACAAAAATGATCTTTGTATTATTACAGTTCAGTTATTTTGGTTTTTAACTGAAATTAAATTCGCTGTAGATTCGTGCTCAAGGCATGCATTAAGGACAATACGAGGATTTTAACTTGTATTTAATCCTAAATAAGGAATTATTTATTAATTATTATACTCTTTTCAGTGTTCAGCTAGAACAGTGTTATTTTAGTTTTTTTATTTATTTTATTTTATTAATTACTTTATTTTTTATAATATAATAATTGGTTGATTATGTCCAGAAACAATTTTTCACATTTTGGGGGACAGAAAAAATGGTATGTGAATAGTAACAAAGTTGAGGCCAAAACCTCCCACGCTGATAATAGTTATTTATGGTACTAGTGGGTAAAGTAAGATATTGCCCATAAGAAAATTAACCTGCGAGGCCTCAGCCAAGCAGGTTAATTTTCGAGAGGGCGATATCGGTTTACCCATGAGTGCCATACAAGGTTTTATCCAATAAATAGCTTAGGAATTAGGAATTCATATTTTTATTAAAAATGTTAATGACATTTACAAGAAAATAATTTGACAAGTGACAGTTGAGTGGGTAAAATAAATAATTATCCACTCAATAAAATAAAAGCCATTCGGGGGTTATTATTGAGTTTATCTATTTAAAATAAAGCTAGTAGTTGTCTTATTATCTGTATTGGTTAAAACAGTTTATTTGTGTGTACAAAATATTGGGTTGGATATGGCCAATTGAATTATTTGGTTGTGACAAATAAATGTTATTTCTGTCACACGATTTTGTTCCCATTAATAAATGGTTTTAAAAATAAAATGTATTAATCGCAACCAAATAATTTAATTGGCCATATTAAAATAAATCTAAATTATCTTTGTTATCAGTGCACTGTGCACCACCCGATTTTGCTCCAAACTTGTCCAGGATAATATACAAATACATCTGCATACCGAATTGTGTTCTTAAGTTATCGTGGATACAGTCAGACAGACAGACAGACAGACCGACCGACAGACCGACCGACCGACCGACCGACAGACAGATAGAAATATTTTTTTGCCTATTTTCATTTTTCTCGACGTTTTAGGAAAAAATAAGAATTTGATTTTTTTTTCACTATAAAGTAAAAAGTATACTATAAAACGAGAAGCATTACATATCTTCACGGTTTGTTTTGTTAATTAACTGTAACAATTACAAATTCTCATTTTCTAGTTCATTCTTCTGTACATTATCTTTAATTATTTTTAATAATAATAGTATTATAGAATTCTGTTTAAACCCAATTTTAACAAATCAACTTTGCTTAAAGGCTATTTAGTTGGCAGCCCTTTTTCACTTTGATGTCTTGTAATAGAATTTTATTGGTTAGTACACTGAAAAAATTAATTCTTTGGACCAAATGAATATGGCACTTACTCAAACTAGAAAAGCTTTTGATCTATGGCAAAATAAATGGCGAATTTAAATTTTAAATTTTAAAATATAAATATAGTATACAGGTTTATTTAGAAATAAGTTCGATAAATTTAAAAGGTGATTCTACGTTAAAAAATTTGAAAAAAATATCCTACAAAGGTTGGTCCGGAAATGAGTCCTAAGGGAGCTGCGGCTGAGGCGATTTTTCGCTTAAAACTAAGCAAAAAAGTAATTTTCACCAAAACACCTAAATTTAATATTAAAGAAGTTAGAGCCTTTTAAAAAGTAACATTTTTAGTGGCACAAAACGTTATTTCCTCTTAATGGAGCTCTCTACAACTAGAATTATGAAACAAAAGACGTCTACCCTATCTCTATCTCATTTGTGCTACACTTTCCAGCGAACCAAATAAATACTGTATTTGTTTTTCATACAACAAATACAGTATTTATTTGGTTGGCCGGAAAGTGTAGCACTGAGCGGCACGAACGAACATAGCTAATGTGAATCTGTAGAATAAGATAATTCTACTAAAATTTAGATGGCGCCAGTAATTTCTTTAATAAAAATAATATAGTTACACTTTTCGCCCGGCCAAGTAAATATTGTATTTGTTCAACAAAGAACAAATACAGAATTTGTTTGGTTGGGTGGAAGTGGGAGTGTATGTATGTCTTCTATCCTTTTTGTGTAGAACTTTTGTCCCTGTCTAATCTAACGGAAGAAATCGCCATTGCATTTTTTTTAAAAGGTTGCTCCTATAGTGTTACACTATATGAAAAAGTAAACTGAATATTCAGTTACAAATGGATAAGAAATCGGAAGTTATTATCCTATACAATTCTACTTTAATTTTTCTTAAAAACACATAATATTTCATGTCCGTCCTTAAACATTAAAGTACGTGACTTTAGAACTATAGTGTTATTAACAAAAATTAAAGTACATTTGAATAGGATCATAACTTCCTATCTATTTGTAACTAAAAATTCAGTTAGAAATGCATAGGAAGTTCTGATCCTATACAATTTAATTTAATTTTTGAACTTTAATTTTTGTTAAAAACAGTACAGTTCTAAAGTCACGAACTTTAATATTTAAGGACGGACATGAAATGTTGCGCGTTTTTAACAAAAATGAAAGTACCTACAATTGTATAGGATAATAACTTCCAATTTCCTGTCGATTTGTAAGTGAATATTTCGTTTTACTTTTTACAGTGTAGGTTATTTCAAATCTCATGCTCATTGTCGGAAAACCCAATCGGCAAGACTTTTTTTATCAGTGTATACAATAGCCAATTTTCAACCTAGAGTGAATAAATACGAATGCACGGAATGAAAAATTTGACAGCGCAAAAACTTGTAAATTCGCAAACTAGAACTAAGACTTTAGTAGTAACTGTCACCCTGATGATAGTCCATTTAATCGAAACCGGTAGTGTAAATATTTTTATATGTAATGCCTATTCTTAAAAAGTACAAACTTTTATGAAATGATTCATTGGTTAAAAATGTTTACAGGTAAAAGAACTGCTAAAATATCATAATAATTATTATTCTTACGAACCGAATCGTAACTTATTTGTGAGGTTAGGTTTCTCATTCAATGGGCGTTATTATAAACCGGGCGGAATCGGACATTTTTATGGCAATTTACTACCAGAAAACTAAATTCCAATATACCTCTTACCTTCATCAGTCGATATTTTATCTTTTTTACTTATTCAAAAACGTTTTTGATATTATAATACGAGGTATAAAATGGGTAGATGGGTAATAATCGTTAGTTTTTATTATAGTGCTTGTTTTAAATTATTGTTTCTTTTTATTTATTTTTATTTTTTTAACTTTATATGTACAAGATTTATGGATTTCTTTAGCTTAGATGTTACAGGTAGCGAAACTATTTTCAAATATTTTCATTCGGTACTGTATTTTTAGAGAATTAAGCATGAATAGCCAACGATTAAAAAAGTTAGGTTAAGTTTCCTTACAAAGTCACTCTGTTCATTTTACCTAATTATACGTGTTATACATTTATACTATTAATAATCCAGTATCAGGCACGGCATTAAACGATATTCAAATAAATAGTTTTCCAATGATCAAACAAATAAAATACAGGGTGTTTTACGAAAATGCGTCAAAAATAAAGTATAAAAAATTAACTTTTTTTTTCGTTAGAAAGTGTACTGCTATACAGACGATATTTCTGTGACCGTTAATGTAAAAATCGACTGTATTTCTATTTTTATATACTGCTTTTATTCTAAGTGGAATAGAGATAATAGTTATTTATGGTACTAGTGGGTAAATTAAGATATTGCTTGGCTAACGCCTCGCAGGTTAATTTTCGAGAGGGCAATATAGGTTTACCCATGAGTGCCATACAAGGTTTTATCCAATAAATAGCTTAGGAATTCTTATTTTTATTAAATATTTTAATAACATTTACAAGAAAATAATTTGACAAGTGACAGTTGAATGGGTAAAATAAATAATTATCCACTCAATAAAGTAAAAGCCACGTGGGGGTTATTATTGAGTTTATCTATTTAAAATAAAGCTGCTAATTGTCTTATTATCTGTATGTATTGGATAAATAGTATTTTTTTAAATGTCACGAAAAATCATTTTAAGATAAGTATTACAAACAAATAAATTAAAAAGATATAAAATATTAAGCAAGCTATTTGAAAAAATAATGAATCTTAAACAGGCCGCCAGCCCCTCCCCCCTGTGACGTCACTGAGAGACCAGATATTTTCCACCGCCATACATGGATAGTAATGCTTCCTTAAACAGGCCTAAACCAATTACCCCCTTCAGTATTATTCTAGAAGCTTGCCCCTATTATACAACATATGTGAAGGCAATTCACCTAGAATTTATGAGAACATTTTCAGGGATCACCCTGTATATTATAATAAATAACTGTATGCATTTTCGATTTAGATACCGAAAGAAAATCAGTTCAATTTATTAGGTAATAAAACTTTTCCCGCATTGCATGATGCAATCAGTAAATAAAAGAAAATTGGAAAATATAGGAGAGAAAGGAGGAAATTTGGAGTCACTCCATCTAGCGGCGATTTTAGCGCGGACGTATCATACCAAAATGGATAGAAAAAATAGTTAAAAAGTACAAAACCCAAAGAACTCCAGAAAAATTGATATTTATGTGAAAATTTTGAAAAGTATAACAAAATAAATATTTTTTTTTAAATACCTACCTATTTTTTTGTTCTTTTTTAGTCAGTGACAGTAACTAAACATGTGGTAGAGCTTATGACAATTCAACTTACTAACAAACTCCACTCTGCCCTATCTTAGGAACATTTTGTATTATTGTTAAAGTTTAGTGCCGTCGCCATTAATGTTAATAAAAAGAAGGCTTATAAGATGGGGCAGGGTGGAATTAGGCACTCAAGGCTGAACTGCCATGAGATATTGTACCAGCTTTATCGCTATATATTTTGCTTAAAGTTTATGCACACTTAATCGATAAAAATTACATCAATTTTAAGCCGATAAATATGTTTAATTTTAATAGTTTTTTTATTATATCAGTGCATTGCATTGCAATATCTACAATTTATTATAATAATGTTAAATTTATTAGATTAATGAAATTTCGTTAATATAATGAACTTATTCATGAATGCAACAAATTGTAAGCATTAATACAATAAAAGCGATCATCGGTCCAAAATTAATGAAATCCTTTCTTCGGTGCAGCCAAATAGAGTGACCCTCACAGAAAGGAGAGAAAATTTCCTATTTATTTTCTATTTGTTTCAAATATATTTGCGGCGTTTCAATTATAAATATGTCCAATCGGACATTTCAATTAGCTGTATTGCGTGTTCCGAAGTTGTATGACTGTTTCGCAATATGGAGAATATTTTTAAATGGTTTTCGCCAAAAATTATTGCCTGGATTTTGCCCATAACGTCTATAAATTTTTGTGAAATGTCTAATTTCTTTTATTTTATTTCCAAGTATAACATTAACATTAAGAAGAAAATTTAAAATTAATCCTATACATGCATACTCAGGAAACTGAAACATTTTTCTTGAAATGGTACCTCACACTTTATGCTCTGCGAGCTAAGATATTAAAATTCTTAAATTTAACTCTATTTAAGTCAGATTTGCCGAGTTATACATACAGAGAATAGTATATTCTATAACTAATATGGAATAGACAATATTCCGCACGAGCGGAAAGTTTGTTATACGAGCCGGTAGGCGAGTATGACTATTCCATACGGGTTGTAGACTATACTTTTTCTTCGACAGCAAATATGAAACACTGTATGGCTTTAAACTGCGGACAAGGTTAAAAACAATGTTTTTTGTGACTCGACATTGTAAATGCAACAAAACACATATTTTTAAATAAAGCAATTAATGTTATTTAATAATTTTATCAAATCAGTACTTAAAAAATATTTTTATTTAATTTTAGCACATATTTACAAATTATAATGCAAAAATTGAAGGTTATGTCAGATTGTTGTGACAGATATCAGGTTTAAATATTTAACAATAGATAGAGCAGTTTTAGTTTTTTGAACTAAATTGATAAAAAACTGGTCAAATATTAAGAAAAACTAATAAACTTTATGTAATTTTAAGGCAAAACTTTAAATTGCATTAAATTATTCAATATTTCATGGTAAAATATATATATTTTTGCTAATTTTGCTACAGTTTTCTTTACTTTTATAAACAAGAGATGACACTACATGTGCTCATTCTAACACTTGATACGGAATATTCATACCGTATCTAGAGCTAGAATGGATTCATTCTGTTTTGAATAGTGTGTGTATTTGCTTACATTCTAAAGCAGTCGTAGAAAAAATATATTCTAACATGATACTTCTGTTATATATTTGTTGAAAGTAAAAAATACTTGACTAATTTAAACAAAAATGTAATAAAGTTTGATTAATATGCTCTCTCGAGCACTAAAAACTAGGTTGGCCTACTCGGTGCGTAATATACTATTAGGTCCATTGTAGTTTTATTGTGATTTTTTGAAAACTATTATAGTTTTAGTTATAATAGTGTCAGTTTTAGGTTAATCTTAAAATGTTTTGTCGGTTTTGTTTTTTTCTGCTTTCCAAATATATTTATTCCATAAACCTCTGTGGGTAGGAAAATGGATATAAATACCAATAAACACCTGATATTTATCGACTAAAACAAAAACGATAATAATAAATATTAACGTTCTTATATTCCCCTTTTTCGATGTAATTAATAATAAGAAAATAAAACCAGATAAAGATACAGCATCCCAGATGCAAATGGGTATCACACAAATATCACATTTAATTGCTTACCGGGTATACCAGTGAACAAGGATTTGTTGGATATTATATCGCACATGAAATAGTCCCACACTGAAGAAACAGATCTTTTCGAGGCATAAGAACTGATTTTTTTGTCAATTTTGCAAACGGGATTCATTTTACTAAAAATCCTCGCATTTCTCCCAAAGAAACGACAAGTTCTTGGTATTAATTCTACATTGCTCTTGCCAATTAGTGAGAGATTTGAAACAACCTACCCACTGGGAAGTACCTAGCAAGGGTTATTTTAATGTGAAGTTGGACACACAAACTGCCCCATATAGCACCTGTCGTCCAATGGATGTCCATTTCAGATACCTTTGAAGTACATTGGTCCACGGACTAATAATGGATGTACTATGTACGTCTATATATTTACATCCTTTGTACGACTATTAGTGGACGTCCATTCAGTGTCCATTTTATGCGAGGGGTAAACCGCAGAGGAGTTCAGGTGTACAAATTGGAGGTAATCTGGAGGAAATCTTTGAAGATTACGAGGTAATCTGGAGGAAATCTTTGAAGATTACGAGGTAATCTGGAGGAAATCTTTGAAGATTTCCTCCTAAAAGGAATTCAGGTGTACAAAATTTTTTCAGCGGTTTACCCCTCGATTTTACTCCCATAATTTTTTAAGCTATATTTCTCATTAATTTATATTTATTAATTTTAGGGGGATGGGGGGAAAATTTTTATATAAAATTATTTTGTCAACCGAGTTAAGCATGTGTACCAAATTTAAGCTTTCTAAGTATATTCTAAGTGGTTGAAAAAGCCTTTGGCAGATTTGCCCTAAACTAACAAACAACAACAAACATTGCAAGTTAAATAAAAGCTTGTAAAAGGGTTCTATTGAGTTCTCCACAGTCGCAAAAACCAGTTAAAGTAAGCAAAAGAGCAAGTTCTGTAGACGCTGGATGGATGGTTCGAACGGACACCTTATGGATGTCCACAGTTGTGTCATCTGGACTCTGAACGGATGTCCATGGGACGTCCATAGAGAAAAAATGGGCATCCTATGGACATACAGCCGTCCATGAACATACGTCTATTGGACGTCCATAGTATCACTTTCTGCTATCTGGGGCAGTGGGAAGTTTGGTTTTGTGCAGCATAAAACAAATACTTGACTTGACGTTGGGCATTATTGTAAGTTTCTTTCGATAAAAGCCTATTTGAACAAAATTTTCTAAATATTTATTTTAAAACATCTGATCCTGAAAAATGCAGAAATTTAGCTTGCGGCGCATTTTCGTGTTTCTATCTGTAAAATCCTGATTAAAAAATAGTATGTTACGCACCGAGTACGCGAGAGTGCACTAAAATGGTTTGCGTCGAGGTGCGTATACTATTTTTCCTATGACCTAACACCTAAACATCGAAAAAACGCAAAAATTATATTAAAATTAGTTTGTCTGTTTGAGGTTATGTGTTTAAAGTTTACTAATTTTCTGACAGCGGATATGTAAAATCAGCTGTTTGTCACTTTCCAACCGTTGTCATAGGCAACAGGTGGGAAATAGGCACTAACTACTAACTAGGTCGTAGGAAAAATAATTATCAAAACACATCCAAAATTCATTTTCATAAGTTTATGTTTGTTAAAAAAAAATGTATTTGAACTTGAAAAACTCGAAAATTTTGCCTGCGGCGCATTTTATTTATATCATTTGACAATTAGCAAAATTTTTTGAAATTCAATTTTCTAAAAAAATTTTTTTTTGTATTTTTTAGTTTCATATCTGATAAAGGCTTTGTGTCAAAACGGTACCTTTTTCTGTAAATTTATACAAATATTATAATCGAAAAGAATGGTCCCGAGTTATACTAACCAATCATGTGGATCACATAAAGAACCATAAAAACGGACATTATTACCATAAAATACTATGGTTTTTGGTATTAATATTATTGTTTATACTGCCTAACTGATCTACCTACCTGTAGGTAGATAGATATACATGTATGAAGTTTTATAATAAAACTTTTAATAGTAAATATATATAGCAAAAGCAGCAAAACAATCATAAACGTTCTTTTGTCGGATATAAAATGTATTGTGCTCGCTTAATATTAGTCGTTTAACTTGTTTTAATGTTAAATTATTACTAACAATCTACAGGGTGATCCATAACTGGCATGCCAAAATTTAAGAGGTGATTCTAGATCCAAAAATATAAAAAAAGTTCCTATAAAGGTTGGTCCGGAAATGAGCCCTAAGGGATCTAGGGCCCTTTAAAATTGTAATAAAAATAAGGTTTTTAATTAATAACTCGGGTACCGTTTAAGCTAGAGCGGCGAGCTTTTGTATGTATACTATTATTAATAAGGGCAATAAGTTTATGTTAATTTATTTTTTTAATTTATCCAGAGGCGTGCCCAGACGGACAAAATATATGAGGCTTAAAACATTTTTGCCCCAAACTTTTCTATGTGTATGTTTTTTGGATTTGTTGTAAAAAATATAGATTTCTAGAGTAAAAATACATATAAAATATCATATAGTGTAACACTGTAGCAACCGTTATCAAAAAAAAATGCAATTAAGAGGAAGTAACATTTTGTGCCACCAAAAACGTTACTTTTTAAAAGGCTATTACTCCTTTAATATTAAATTTAGGTGTTTTGGTGTATACTACTTTTTTGCTCAGTTTTAAATGAAGAATCACCCTGCAGCATTAAAATTTTATTGGTGCTTTTTTTTGTTCCCCATTCAATACGTCATCTTCGAAGGGCCGTAGCTCCCTTAGGGCTCATTTAATATTTAATTTTTTAAATATTTTTGATCATACTTGAAAAATACTTATAAGTTATAACAATTAATAATTATATTATTAAATATATTAATTTATTTGTCAAATTATAATTTTTCTCTACCCGGTAATGTTGCCGCTATTAATCAGTAGAACTATAGTATATTTAACTTCAATATGCAGTGGAAGTAAATAAAACAATCGCGCACGCGGCAGCTGGCGCGTGGTTTCATTGGTTAGGACACTTGAATGTTGCGAGAGTAGGGGTGTAGAAAATTAAACAGCTCAGTACGTGAGTACTTGCGAAGAAACGTGCAATGCATTGCAATGGACTGTTATATAGAAATATTTTGTTTTGAGTCCTACCCTGTCACTAAATCCGTTGTTGCCACGTGCGTTTGTTTACGCTCACTGCATTTTGAAGTTGAATATATTATAGGAAGAAGCTGACGCTACACTCAGGCGGTATAAGGCAACATTGTGGGATACTGAGATAATTTGTTCAAGTTAGGAATTTTTTTAAAATCGAGATATCTATTTGCTTATCACAAAGTATTTAATTTTTTGCTTTTTAAAAATAAAACCAGTTAAATAGTGTATTAAAAAAGTTAAAAAAGTTAAATGTCGGTTAGCCCATTGTGTAACACGAAAGACGATATGTGTTCGGTGGGTCATTATCATATAATTATTAGAATTCGATGTAAAAAACTCGAATGCCTTTAAACGATGTGCCTATATGGGTTTCGAATTTTTTATTAATATCCACTTATTTATTTATAAAAAGTAGATTCACCTTTTTATGTTATAAAATACCATATTTATTGATCAGTTTTGATGTTTTTAAGCCGAAGAAACCATAAATTACACCGAAATAGTATATTAAAAGACACGTTACATAAGCATTTTGGCGCACACGTTTGTGTTTGGAAGTCGCGAGCGGGGAGTTTTTCAATGGACGAGTGGGTCAAATGTCTTAATATTTCGGAAAATCTATGCTTACATTGTTAAGTATCGAAGAAAATAGGGCATGTTACATGTAATTTTTAAGATTTTTTCATGCATACAATGGTGATTTTCAATCGTTTTGCTAAATCTGAAGATAATAGGACACAAATGGGTGAATTATTTAAAAATTTGTAATTTTACAAAAATTTAAAAGAAAACTAGATAGATTTTTTTTTAATCTTTATCCAAAATGTTCTAAGAGGTATGCCTAATCGACAAAGAAAAATTTTGTTTTTTCGAAAAAAGAAAATAAAACGGTAAATAGTGTAACGTTTAAGGCGCAGTGCCGTGAATTAATTATATGTCGTACAAAAAAATACATACGAGAAATTTTTTTGGGAATTTGGTCCTCTTTATTTTCATATAGAACGTCTTTAAGTCCTAGGATTCTTAAGATATTTTGAAAAATTCGTTTGGACTTTTAATATAATTATTTTAATATAAAACGTGTTAACGAATAAAATCAGTAATTTTTAAATAACTTGGTTTATTATAAGACGTTAATAAATTATAATAAAGTAAGGATCATTTTTAAACTAGCCATAGCGTAATTTCTTATTTTTTTTTCTTTTTTTTTTAGAAAAATAAAGAACTTTATTTTTTATTTTTTTTTATTTTTTTTTTCTCTTCATGTAAAATTAAAAGGTTTTATAAAACATATTAAAAAATGTTTCCCTTCAAGCATGTCCAAATAAACCACGCATGATGTGTTTGAAGGCAAAAGTGGACAATGTAGGCTTATTTAGCACACTTGATAGACTCTGAATTATTACTATTTTACCTTATTATTGTTATTATTTGCTTTAAAATTATACGAATTATTTGAATTACTCATATAAAAAAATATTTAAACAATATTAAGATTTTAATTTTTAGGTTTGACTGTTGAAAAATCATATAATGTTTCTAACTTTTCTTAACCTAACATACCATATTTTTTGTCAAATTACAACAAAGTATTAATCTAAAAAAAGAGTGTTTAAATACTGTTATTTTCAAGCCTTCAGTTCAAAGCGTTCTCGAGTTCTCGTGCACTCTAAATTTGTCCGTCGATCTTTCAGTAGTATTAACTGTAATAATTAAAGAAAATTCACCATGTCAGAAGGTGAATTTACAATATTTATTAAAATTAAGCTCAATATTACTCGGTTTAGTAAAATCTCAGCTCTTTTCCTGTCGGTACAATAATTTTGCATTAAGATTCATGCATGTGGTCCAAAAACCCGGCACTTTTACAATATTGGTTGAAAATTACCATAATTATAGCTTACATTTTACAAAAGATAGCAGTAAAATTACCAAAATAAAAATTCACATTTTTACAGATAACAGTGAATTTTCAGTCATCAAAAATTTTTTGGAGCTGAGGGCTGAGGACAAAGCTTTTTTTTTTGAAGGTGAAGTCTTTTTTTATTTTTTTAGTCATCAAAAATTTTGTCGGGGAAATATTTTTTTGAGCTGAGGACCTTCTTTTTTATTCATCAAAAATTTTGTCGGGGAAAAATTTTTTTGTCTGCCCTAATGTGCGCATTACTTTGCATTAAAAATATCGTGCAGTACGTGCATTTTTCGTAAAAATATTGTGCAGTGCGGCCATTTTTCGTAAAAATATAGTGCAGTACGTGCATTTTTCGTAAAAATATCGTGCAGTGCGGCCATTTTTCGTAAAAATTTAGTGCAGTACGTGCATTTTTCGTAAAAATATCGTGCAGTAAGTGCATTTTTCATGCATTTTCTATAGTAGGTGTACAAAAAAGTTCCAGTGATAGACCCTCGGTTTACACATTTTGAAAAACAGATTTTTTTATGTCCGACCGCCCGTTTGTTTGCCCAGAAGCATACAGGCTTTACTGTTTAACAGATTAAAAACAAACTTGAAATCTAAGGTTTTTAGGGGATTGCTCAAAGGGGTTTTCTTAATTTTCCTCTACGCTGCCAAATAGTAAACACTGATAAACAAAAATTGAAAAAATCAATTTTCTTGAAAATAGCTTTAATAATTTTATTCAAATTTTGTACGATAATAGTAAATTACAAACATAACAACATCCCATTATTAGTTTTTCCCGAAAAAAATCTCACGAAGGCAGAATTTTTTTTGTAATTTTGGCGAAGGCGAATTAATTTTTAAAGGCAAGGTTACTTTTTTATAATGATTAAAAATAAATGGAAATTGATTTTAAAAATGTAACAACAAAATAATCAAAACCTTAAAACTTTTCCGAAACTTTTCTCGAGAAATTAAGTGTGGTGAGACCGTACCATTTTCAGTTTATTATATTATTTACAGCGCATGCGCTTGAATACGGTAGTTTCGAATTTTCCAAAATTTTCAAAAATCGTCCTAGACAAAAATTCTTGGATACAAATTTGTTTCATAAAAAAATAAGAAATTTTCATTTTTTTGTCTGTCTGTCTGTCTGTCTGTCCGTCTGTCTGTCCGATGTCACGATTTTTCGAGACACTATAACTCAAGACCGAATAATCCGATCGAATATTCAGGAAAAATGAAGTTCTATGAGGGGAAGATACCTATTGTTTTTGAAAGTAATCCCCATAAAAACAAAAAAGCTATGGGGGTTAAACTTTTAAAAAAAATCGAAAAAAACTAAAAGAAAATTCCGATTTAACGCAACTTTTCCAGGAAAAAATATTTTTGTTATAAGGATTAATTCTACCAATTTTGAAAGTAATCCCCCCAAAACAAAAAAGGTCTGGGGGGTTAACCTTTTTTAAAAAATGAAAAAAAAAATACACTTTTGCGTTTTTCGCAAAAAAACGAAAATTTAAATAAAAATTATTGATTTTTTTTTAAGATCTTAGTATTTAAAAAAAATGTTTTTTTTTAAATTCTTCTTTTATTTTTTTATAAATTTTTCATTTTTCGCAAAGAGAAAATTAAAAAAAAATGATGAATTTTTTTTTTATTTTTATTTTTTAATTATTTGGGAAAATGCAATATACCATTTTTTATACAGTAATACTGTAAATAGTAAATAACGGAATAGGTAGAATTACATATCTTCACGGCTTGTTTATTATTAAATCAGGACTTACCTAGAGGAAAGTAAAATTGAATACTACTTGTCTACCATAAAACCATCATGCATGGTGTCTTCTGGTAACACGCATGAAGTACCATATGATCAGTCATAGACTTCTAGATATCTCGTGTAACATCTAACGACATAAGCTGAATTGTTTCCTCCTTTAAAACATCCTTCTAGACAGTCATTTGTTCCGCGTCGGCGAATTTTTGCGATTTTCATAGATAATTCTTTTTTATTATTGCTTATTATTTCGAACATAATAAAAAAAACGATATAGGTATCTAATAAATAAACGATTCACTCACCGCAGTAATGAGGAGAATCCAGCGCATGCGCACTGATTCTGTTTTGACGTGTGCCTAAAATTATTTTAAGGTTATGAAACATTCTTTTGCAGAATTTTACAAAAATATTTACTTTTTTTATGCATATTGTTACACCAGGCAAGCATTTATTTTTTAATTAGCTAAAGCTAAATTATTTAGCCTAGATATAATCCTATTTGATTCTTAAAATAAATCGCCTTCTAAATTCTGAAATATCGTATCCGAAAAATGCGTCCCATTAAAAAAAAAACACCAAACCAGCAAACTACCAAACCAAACCATTATTAACGTTAACCAACGCCTTCCATTAAAAAAAAACACCAAACCAAACCATTGTTAACGTAAACCAACGCCTCCCATTAAAAAAAAACACCAAACCAGCAAACTACTAAACCAAACCATTGTTAACGTAAACCAATGCCCCTATTAAAAAAATCAAACAGAAATTCTTGAGTATTTTAACAATATTTTGCTATATATTCTAACAAAAAAACTAGTGTACTGGTATTAGTAGTTTGCTGGTTTGGTGTTTTTTTTTAAATGGGAGGCGTTGGTTTACGTTAACAATGGTTTGGTTTGGTAGTTTGCTGGTTTGGTGTTTTTTTTTTTTAATGGAAGGCGTTGGTTTACGTTAATAATGGTTTGGTAGTTTGCTGGTTTGGTGTTTTTTTTTAATTGGAGGCATTTTTCAGATACAGATATATTTTAGGAATCAAATAGGATATTTAGGCTAAATAATTTAGCTTTAGCTAATTAAAAAATAAATGCTCGCCTGGTGTAACAATATGCATGAGAAAAAAGTAGATATTTTTGTAAAATTCTGCAAAAGAATGTTACATAAGCTTAAAATAATTTTTGGCATACGTTAAAACAAAAATAAGAAAATCAGTGCGCATGCCCTGGATTCTCCTAATTACTGCGGTGAGTGAATCGTATAAATAATAAAGATAATGGAACACTGCAAAAAATATATGTTTGGGGCAACACGTATTTAACTAATTAAAAAATATATATTTTTGATAAAAAAAAGGAAAATTTAAAGTATCTAGCTCAAAGCATTCTCGAGTTATCATGATCGAAAATTTTCCCCGGCAGACCGACATTAGACAGACGGACAGACAGACCAAGATACAGATTTATTGAAGAGCACGCATCTTTATTCAAAAACCAGTGTTCTTCATTCAAGAACATTACTGTAGTTCAAAGAAATGCGAGCCTTGAAACAAGAGAATATGGCTTTGAACATATCGAAAAACACGTGTCCTTAATAATAATAATATTTATTGCCTAAAATATATACAAGAACATGTATGGATGAGCAATAAATATGCGACAAAACACAGAAATGTAGAAAACATTTGAGCGTGCTTGAAAATACAATAAAAAAATATACACATATACAAAAAGTACAAAAAAAAAGACTTATAAATAGGTACATAGAAAATAAAATAAATAAAACTAATATATGTACAAATAATGGCTAAAAGGTATTAAACATATAAATAGGTACAGAAAAAATAAAACAAATCAAACTGATATATGCACAGATAATTACTAAAAAGTTTTGAGGTATTGTAAAAAGGTATTATAAGGAAGTAGGTTAAATTAAATTAAAGTTTAGTAGGTAGGTATTAGATAGTATTTATAAATTACAGAGAAAAAAAAAGAAAAAGAGTAAAAGTAAATAGAAGTATTAAAATTGATATGTATTAAAATAAGTAAAAATTAATAAACAAATATTTAAATAAAAACAGCCATAAAGAAAAGAAAAAATAAATATCTAAAATAATGCCGAACATGACATTTTACATTTAAATATTTTATACATTTTTTATATCCACTTGTTTATGGATAGTATCTCTGGGCAACTGTAATATATAATTTTTACATAATCTTTTAAAAATGTGTATTGAATTTGCATCTTTTAAATTATTTGGAAGTTTGTTATAAATTTTAGGTCCTAGGAATCTGCTGCTACGCTGGCCGATGGTCTTATGAATTTTTGGTACAGGTAATATATGAGTACTTCTTGTTACAGTAGTTTTAAATTCTCTTTTTTCAGCATAGGTGTAGGTTGAAAGAACTAAAGCGAAAAGCTGTCTGCAATCCATCTTACCAGATAATTTGAAGAGTTCGTCCGAGGGGTAAGTATTACTTTTATTATGAATAATTTTTAAAATTCTCTTTTGAGTTATTTCCAGATCCTCGAGTACAGTTTTATAGACACCTCCCCAACCTAGGATGCCATATCTAAGATGTGCATCAACTAACGCGTTATATACCATGTTTAACTGTCTTAAATTTAACACATTTTTTAGGATTGAAAAATATGGTATAAAGCATCTAATTTTTTTATTCAATTGTTGAATTTGCAGATCCCATTTGAGGTGCTGGTCTATTATTATCCCTAAAAACTTAGCAGAAGTGGTTCTATTTATCATGAAACTGTCATTATTGTAGTAGAAAGTAAGGCTATTAAAGGTAGGTAACCCTTTCTTGTTCGAGGCAAAAGGGATGAACATAGTTTTATCAATATTAAGGGTTAATAAATTGTGATCAAACCACTCTTTTAGAAGAACAAAGTCGTTTTCAACCATTGCTTTTAAAATGTCCCAACTAAAAGCTTTATAAAACACGGTAGTATCATCCGCAAGGAATCCTATTTTTTGTGTGTATACGATTGTTTTCTCTGTGTGTACCTATCTGTCATCAAAATCTTTCCAGTGAGCAATTCTTAATGTTTACACGGACGTGTGGTACCTTTAATTATATTTTTTTATATTAAAAATTAATTGTTAAAAGTATTTATTATTATTATTGTGACACGGTGTTATAAACATATCATGTTTTTAGTAATTGTTCAAGATTAAACTAAGTTCCGTTTTAACCATTAAGAACATGGGGCAAAAAAAACACGGAAAAAATATTAAAATCAAATTGTAAATGAAATTAAAATGTTTAACCCCTTTTCTCATACCAATTATTACCAAAAATAATCCCCACTTAGAACTGTGTATAAGTCTTTAGCACAAAGCGTTTTCGAGTTATCGTGGTCAAAAATTTCCCGGACAGACAGGCACAGACAGACAAACGGACAGATTCCGTCTGTCCGGGACAGACTGACTTTTTTTGACGGAAATAATGTTTTTTTTATATAAAACGTAGAAAAATGTAAAAATCTATTATTTTTTTTATTTTTTTTTTAGTAATGTCTTTGCATAGGGTGGGATGGAAAGCTGCATTAAACCAGTCTTTGGACTGATAACTTCATATTTACTTGATTGTTTAGCAAAAATTAATAGTATATTAAAGTACTAGTTTCATAACATACGTTTTCAGCGCACGAGTACAAGTTTAGAAAACGAGCCGTTTTCAGCGAGTTTTCTAAAGTACTAGTGCTCTAAAAACGTGTTATGAAACGAGTGCTTTATACAATTTTTTCTATTTTGCTCTAAAATTTAAAAAACTTACATTTAAATTAATGACTGATTTAGGGATTTTTGTTTTGGGTTGGCATTACAGTTTACACTATGTTTAAAATTCTAAGAACAAATGATATTTTGATTTATTTTACAGTCATTTCTTCTTTTTTCACTGCAATTAACCAGTCCTCAATTTTAACACGGTAAAAAATAACCCAAACACAAAATTTTGTAAAAAATTAAACTTTAAATCGACATTGACATTTGCACGCAAAACATCAAGAGATAGGATTTTGTATGTTGCCAACCCAACAGAAAAAAAAAGAGACCTCTTATGGGCCTATAAGAACACGCAAAATGCGTGTGATTATGAGCTTATAAGAGTCGCAAAATAGAAAAAGGCAATATCTTACCTTCACAGCTTATTTTCAAAAATAAAAATTACTAAATATATATTATTGGAAATATGTATGTATTTTAATGTTTTAATTAAATGAATACAAATTATTTAATATAATCTTTCTAGATAAATCGAACGTGCATAAAAAAACTTGAGAATTTCACAGTTTTTTTTGCTAGGCCTACTTGATAACTATCAGCGCCCACGCGTATTAATTAGATTCGAACATTCCACAACATTTCGGCCGACACTCGGAAGTTTTATTTACATTTTTCAGTGTTTTCGTTCGGGTTTTACCTGTTATTTTAATTGTTTATAATGTTATTTAGTGTTAATTTATTGTGTTTGATTATATTAATACTTTTTACGGTAATTTTTGTACTTTTGTGGTTTTATGCTTAAAAATGAAGAATTTAACATGGTAAGTCGATAATTAAAAAAAAAAGAAAATTTTGGACGATTTATATGTTTTTATTTATAGTTTTACTATTATTGCTAGTTATTTATATTGTTTATAATGTTCTCTAATCTCATAATAAATTATGAAATTATAATATTATTTTTTTAGGTTAATTTTGGGACGTTGTTTACGCCTAAAAATGAAGAAATTTACTTGGTAAGTTGACAATTTTTACTAAAATATACAAATTTGAGGGATCTTTGTTATAATTTTTAATATAATTTATATTTCTTTCCCCTATAAAGCTAGGAAAGCCTTGTTTTATAAAAAAATGGTTTATTGCATTTTTTATAGGTAATGAATGCAAAACAATGCCTATTTCGACTTGTCGCGACATATCTAAGGAAATGGACACGACGCGAGTACGTCAATACGACGTCAGCACGACGTTTGTATCATGTTGCCTTAGATTTTTGGTAGTGTTGATGTGTTAACTTAATCTAAGAAAATGAACATCACACAAACAGGACTTTAATATGTTTATGTTTTATGTTTATGTTTATTTTTAACCTCGTACTATTCTACTTAATTAAGCATCCCCTAAGTCCAGGACTTGTGTGGGCTAGTAGTAGAGGGAACCACCGGCTTTAATTGACTTTCGAACCAATATATCTAGGGAGTACGCCTTCGCCAAATTTCAATTATTAATTAACTGAAAAAGGCAATCGGCGCCAGTGAGGTTTGAACTCACGATCATTAGCTCAGTGTCAATGCTATATCGATTCCTTAGACCGCTGAGATAATCTCCCATAGGATACGACGTCAATACGTCGTGTATCGTATTGCCTTAGATTTTAGGTATTGTTAACGTCGTGAAAATATAATGTCGTGTAAACTTCTTGTTCATGGCGTGTTAACGTCGTGTTTTTTGTGAAATTTACTTAGGATCCGTCCGTATGTCCGATTTCCAGTTTTATATTTATGTCTGTCTGCATGCGTGAACTCGAGAACGCTTTGGGCTAAAGACTTCAAATTTGAATTTAATTAATCAAGGTGAATTTTCAAAAAAAAAAATCAAAATATTTTTTTTTATTTTTTCTTTTTCGATTTTTTTTTCTGTTTTCTTTTTATATTAACTACAGAGAAAAGTATTGTTTTAAGGGCAGCAGTATTTACTAACGAAAGATCTGATAAGAAAAGCAAAATTATATCAAAAGATAGCAAAAAAGGGATTCGAAGAAAAACCTATATTAATAAATTTATTAAAATAATGGCGTTGTTTGAGGCTTGAATGGCAATACGAGGGATGATTTTATCCCACAAAATAATGCCTGCCAACCTAAGATTACTTCCCCCTTTATTTCAAATAAAAACAATTCAGTATTTTACAAAAAAAAAAAAACAAATAGAAATTTTTAGAACTTTGAACCTTTTTCAAGAAAAATATGATAAAAGAAAAAAATACCCTATTCCAATTTTTACAAAAGCACTACCGGCGAGAAAGAGCCTCCCCTCCCCGAATACTTAACGTTCAAGCATGCTCCGATGACTTGATGCATTATTGAACTGACCTAGTTTCGAGATACAGCAGTTTAGAACTACAAGTGAAGTTGTGAGGCAACGTAGTGCCTTTCATATCACTGCGACCAATGAGATCTATTGTGAATTACAATTTAGTCCACATCAAACTTTAGGCTTCAAGAGAAGCTCAAGAGCTTTTTGGGGGCTACTTGGGATATATCTGCAGTTTATAACTAAGGTACTGACATGGTCCAAATTTGTTTTCTTATCTTAGATGTTGAGTTACACGGAAAAAAAGGATTCCTTGAACCAAGAACACGTGTCTTTGGATATGTTCAAGGTCATATTCTCTTGTTTAAGTCTAGAATTTCTTTGAATCAAAGTAAGTGTCTTTGAATGAAGAGCACGGGTTTTAGAATGTAGATCCGCCCTCTTCATTCAAGGACATTGACTTTGGTTTAAAGAAATGTCCTTGAATAAAAAGCACGGGTTTTAGAACAAAGATCCGCCCTCTTCATTCAAGGAAATTGACTTTGGTTCAAAGAAATGCTAGACTTTAAACAAGAGAATATGGATTTGAATATATCGAAAGACACGTGTCCTTGGTTCAAGGAATCTTTTTTTATATGAATGAATACAAAAAATTCAGACTTTGATAATAACGCACTTTATATCCTACCCCCGTAAAAGAAAATGTTCTTACCATCGATTTGTTCTCATATATTCCTTTATTATTTTTTAGGGGAATTTATAAGGTAGTATTTTTGATTATTACCTCGTTTGTGGGGTAATAAATATAGAATATAATAACACGTTATGGGTACTTTTACTTTGCCATAATCTTTTTATTTTGATCTATGTTTGAGTGTCATTTGATTAGTTTTTTATTATACATTATTTTTATAACATTTAGTTTATAAAATTTGTAATTTCTTAGACTCATTTATTTATAGAATAAAATAATATTAATATACACTAAAAAACTGTTTTAGGAGTCATTAACAAAAGTTTAGCAACCTACTTTTAAAATTTTTAGTTTTAAATTAGAAATAAAACAATTCTTCAATTAATATCAGTCCCGAAAGTCCCGGAGTTAGAGCCTTCCTAATCCCGCCATTGAAAATGCCAAAACTGATCCCGAATCTCGGGATTGAGACTGCGGGATTGCTAACCCTGATTGCTATACAGTTTAGCAACTGTTCCCAAATGACTTGACATCATTTTTCTGTGTGCCTATTTTAATTTTATGTGAAGTTTTACTCATTGTTTCTCAAAATACTGCTGCCAACTAAAAATAATACTTTCCCCTATAGGCCTAGGTTCATTAAAATCGAAAACGAACAAAAAAATTAAAAAAAAACCAAAAAAACAATCATGTTTAAAAAAAAAATTACAAGAAGTTCCTTTTTGCGTAAAACAAAAAATGAATAAAAAAACTATCTCAGCCTAGAACTTTGCATAATCAACCTTATCCAAGTCCAAGTCATTAGCCCGAAGCGTTCTCGAGTTATTGTGGTCATAAATTTCCTGGACAGACAGACCGACTTTTGACGAAAATCATATATTTTTTGATATAAAACGTCCAGAAACGTATTGAAAAGCAATAAAGTTTTTCGATTTTTTTTTACAAATGCAAGACTTTTCTTGGGAAAGTAAATAATAATAGAATAGAATAGAATAGAAAAAATCTTTATTTCATAAAAAAGGGATACAATGTTTTTTAAAGAAATAGTGTCAACGTCAAAATAAACTTAACCTAAAAACTTATCTAAAAATTCTTTTATGCTATACGGTTCCATTTTGATTAAATAATCTTTTAATTTTGTTTTAAATAATGTTGAACCCATAACTATTTTAATTTCATTTGAAAGTTTATTGAAAAATGTTATACCTGCATAAAAATTACTTTTTTCATAAGTGGCCAGCTTATGTTTTAGGTAATTAATTGTTTCAGATCTAGTATAATGGTCATGCGTTTTATTTATACCGTGCTGCATATTATTTGTAGACATAAATACTAAGACCTCATATATATATAAATTGCCGCTAATGTTGCTATATTATTTTGTTTAAAGACTCCTCTACACGTGTCTTGTATTTTCATACCAAACATGGTTTTTATTGCTCTTTTTTGAGCAGCAAAGACTTCGCTGATTAGTGGACACTGACCCCAGAAAACAATGCCAAATCTTAGCAAGGATTGAAGTTTGCAAAATACACTGTTCTCAGGGTGTCACTGTCCACATATGGCTTTATTCGTCTGATGCAAAATAAGGCTTTATTGAGCTTTGGCAGGAGTGCAGATACTTGTTCCTTCCAGTTTAGGTATGTATTGATTTGAAGACTAAGAAACCTGGTGTTTTCAGATAAGCCAATTATATCATTTTTTACTTCTATTGTTTGAATTTTGTTTTTAGATTGTATTTTTGTAAAATTCATATATACAGTCTTGTCATTATTGATTATTAACTTATTTTTTTCACACCATGTTTCCAGTTCTTCAATTACCCTTATAATTTTTTCTACGACTTTCTCCAATGTTTTGCCATATACCAGAAAGTTGTTGTCGTCCACAAAATTTACGCTTAGTCCATTGTGAACTTTGCCAATTACATCACACATCTCATTGACATATATTATGAATAGTATTGGGCCCATAATACTTCCCTGTGGAATTCCTATTGTCATTTCAATGAGATGCGAAATGTAATCAATTCCGTCTTTTTTTAGTGCTACTTTTTGAGTACGTCCTGACAAATAAGATCGAAACCAGATAAGTGCGAACCCCCTTATACCGTATTTTTCCAGCTTTTTAAGTAAAATTTCGTGGTCCAAAGTCTCGAAAGCTTTAGAAAAATCTACAAACAGAGCAAAAGCCAACAGGTGTTTTTCAAAGCAGTCGTATATTTTTTGCGTAAAGGAGTTCACTGCTGTTTAGATCGATCTGCCTCGAACGTACCCATGTTGCGAAGTACTAAGTAATTTTTTATTAACTAAATAATCCATTAACCGATTACACATTGCTGACTCAAATATTTTAGACATGGACGGCAACAAACTTACTGGTCTATAGTTTTCTATAAGTTCTGGATTGCCTTTCTTAGAGGAAAGGAAGCAAATATGGGCTACCCATTTTATTTTTTCTTGTAAAAAAATAAATAAAAGTTTAGTTCCAATACCAAACGTACCCAACAATAGCTATATTAATTAGTCACAACCTGTTATAAATTCATATTGATTAAAACAAATAATAAATTCATTATTTCGTAAATAGTGAGAAGGTGCACTTTTGTGTCGATTTGAAATTGGCCCTAAATATGGGCTGCCCCAAAATTGTGTAATAAATATAAGATTTGAAGTGGCAATCAATCTTATTGGTCGCAATAAGTTAAAAGTATAAAAGTTATATCTATAAAAATTAAATAATAAATCAAATAACTCCTAATATAGAACGTGGTATATTAAACATTTTTAAAGCTTTGAAGGTACCCATCTCGTACTGCCTCATCGCTATTATAGCGCGTTCCATATCGCCCTCGTTCCATTTTCTTCTATTCTTGGCTGTTGCTGATCTTTTCTTGGCCTCCTAGAAAAATTCTAGGCTTAAATACATAGTTCTATATAGCCCATAATAGGAACACAGGGATGGCCCATATTGCAAAAATACTCGGTGTATACAACAAAAGAGGTTATGTCTCAAACTCAGTAATTAGAAGAAAACTAATAAGCACACATCAAAGCCCGATTATGTGGCTTTAATTTGTTGCAGAAATGGTTTTGAAAACGTTGTTATCTATCAGGTAACGGAATTTATAAACTTACCTAAAAAAGTTCTGTGGCTTGCTGAAAAGGACGGAAAATAAAAATAAATTCTCAAACGTCAACGAATGTATGAATTAATTAATGAATCTTTACTGTGGAAGTTTAACTTCGAATTTACGATTTGCGATAGTCGGATGCAGAGAACTGCATCGGATAACTGAGAAACCCACCTAGCACATATTACAAGACCTAGCCCACATTTGCTACCCTTCCTCTATAATAAAACTTAATGATTTAATTTTTCAAACCAACTGCAATGAATTAACGAAAGAAAATTAATTATTCAGAAAAATAATCGATAAATAAAACAAAGAAATTATGCAGAAAGTATAAAATCCAACACAAAAATATGCAAATTTCGACATTCTAATTATGGATATCAATAAAAATTTAAATACAAATTCCACTTTCCTTACTTATACAGTCCTATTAATTTCATGAAATTTCAGCCATCGGAAAAATGAAATAAAACGAAAAAGTCCGTAAAATATTCGTGCAATGAAAGCACTTTTCCATTCTACAATTTTCCGTGTAAAATGACTAATCTATACTGATTGTAAGATAAAATTAGGGTTATTTACGATTTTCGTCTACAAAAAACCCCTGCTTGAATCGTTCCATTTTATTTCAACAAAATTTAAATATTTCTAGCTATTTTTAAGCAAAATTTCAAGCTGTTTTTCAGCAAAATGCTGCTGCCAACAAAACAATACTTTCCCCTGTAGGTTTAGGTTCATTAACCAAAAAAAAACATTTATTTTGGAAAACGAAGAAATTTGGAGAATCAACGTATGGTCCAGATTCAAAGTCTTTAGCTCAAATCATTCTCGAGTTATCGTGCTCACAATTTACCAGACAGACCGACAGACAAACAAACCGATAGACCGACAGACAGATTTTTTTACGGAAATCTTCTTTGAAAATAAAACGTCAAGGAACATAAAAAAAGCAATAATTTTTTTTCAAAATTCTTTTACTTTTCCCGGGAAAAGTAAAATGTCTATAGTATATTCAAATTCAATATGAAGTAGAAGTAAATAAAACAATCGCGTGGTTTCATTGGTTGGAACACTCGAATGTTGCGAGAGTAGGGATGTAGAAAATTAAACAGATCACGTGATACGTGAGCATTTGCGATGAAGCGTGCAATGCATTGCAATGGACCGTTATATATAAATATTTTGTTTTGAGTCCTACCCTGTCACTAAATCCGTTGTTGTCACTTGCGTTTGTTTACACTCACTTCATTTTGAAGTTGAATATACTATAATTTGGAAGTTTTTTTTTAATTATTTTTTTATTTTTTTGTTTTCAAAACAAACATCTTTTTTGTTTTGGCAGTAGTATTTATATTGACTTAAGTCAAATTATACTGGAACGGTCCCGTATTTACGATATCGCTCAGAAAAAAATAGGTATCCATAAAATCCGAAGCCAGTGTAATCAACCCCCTTACTTCTCGTGTGTCCCCACGATTTAATGATTTAGTTTAAAATCTCCCCCTTTTCGTTTTTAATTTATGCCAGTGCCAGGAATCGCCGATATGACAAAGTAAAAGTCAAAACGCATGCGTTTTTATTGCAACACAGTTAATTAATCTAGTAGGTTTATTTTATGTTTTAATTGTTTATAACAGCTCTATCTAGCGGCTAGATAAAATAAATATGCTAGTAGTTTAAAAATATACCTCCTAAGGATCTGGTGAAAATTTAGTTGTATTTTTAATACTGAATGTTATTTGTTAATACATATTTTTTATTTATATGGCCACCATTGGTATTTAATACTTTATTTGTGATATTAAATACTGCAATGTGTGTATTGTATACAAAATGTTGTCATACTGACTTAGAGACCGCGCTGGTACATTTGGATCCCCACGCAACATGTGTTTATTAATACTGTAACATTTGGTAAATTATATCACAGTGATAGTTTGGTATACATTAAGTTGTAGTTGTTGTGTTATTGATCTAGTTTACCGATTGTTAATTTTTCTAAATACTGTAATATACTTTAAACTAGATCAGTAATACAACTTAACAACGACTCAAAGTATACCATACTATAATAATAATAATAATAATCTCTATCTTAGTATAATAACATTTTATATACAATACACACATTGCAGTATTTGATATCACAAGTAAAGTATTAAATATCAATGGTGGGGACATAAATAAAAAATATGTATTTACAAATAAAATTTAGTATTAAAATTAGAATGAAATTTTCTGAGTGTAATAATTATGTTTCACCAAATCCCCAGGAAAAAGTATTTTCCATGTCTTCCATACATTCATATACATGCGCATATCCACACAGAAAAAAAGGATTCCTTGAACCAAGGACACGTGTCTTTCGATATGTTCAAAGCCATATTCTCTTGTTTTAAGGCTAGCATTTCTTAGAACCAAAGTTAATGTCCTTGAATAAAGATCGTGGAGAGACACGTGTCCTTGATCATGGAGTCCTTTTTTCTGTGCATATCCATAATAAAATCATAACATTTTGTGGGGTAAATATAAAAAATATAAAATCAAAATTAAACGTAAATATCTACTTGCCATATTTCGTTTAAATTTCTTTAAAACTCAATACCAGCAATTTTATTACTTAAACCAAGATTTTTTATTTGATTCAAGTTTTAACCTCTTGGTCTAAATAAGATACGTATTCCATTCCAATAAAATAAAAAATTTGATTTAAGTACTTAACATGCTAGCGGATTTACAAACTTTTAAGCCACTTGATCTGAGTATTATGTACTTTTTTTTAGTAATAATTTCTTTGTGTGTATACTTATATAAATTGAGCTTTTAACATTACCCGTTTGCAAACAAGTTCGATAATTACCTGAAAAAAGCTTATCAGTAATATACAAATTAATTTAAATAATTGTACAGGTTCGCATTAAATAAATAATTAATGCCCTATTTCATCATTATCTGAAAACTAATTGTGGCAATAACATCGATGTATTTAACAATAAAAATAACACTGATTATCTATATTTACAAATATGTGCACAATTTAAATCCAATTTGGAGCGATGAATTTAATTATATGGAAAACCAGTTTCAGTACTGGTGAGATACAATTCCACATTCAAAATATTAAGGATTTCTTGACAAAGAGGGGTTTAAATAAAAAAAAAACGTATGTCAAAGGTACAGACAGATTTTACACAAAAAAATAATAGAAAAAAAGTTGAGGGACATTTGTCCGCAAACCAGACATGTCTGCAAACCCTTCCTCTCTGAGCTACAGAACATAAAAATTGGCTAATTTTAAGAGTATTTACAGTGCTCTAACTTTTTTGTGAAGCTTTTTGGATCCTAGGTCTACAAGCATGTTTTTCTTATTTTTTAATGTTGAATCGTTCTGTGATATCAAAACTTTAATGGGTTCTAAGGGGCAGAGTCTCTTTTTAACCCTATATTGCACCTTGTGCATGGTAACACTAAACATTAAGCTCCTGAATTCTTTAATAATCAAAATACAAACTTTATGGGCACCTAGTTTTCAATTGGGAACACTGGTCTTTAAGTTGATAGATGGCAGTATCCAATATTGCCGGTAAATATTTAAACAGCTGATCATGTCACGCACTTGATATTAAAGTCGAATTTTTGTTAACGTGTTGGTTTTTGTTTAAAATCGTGCTTTTGAGTACTAAAAAAATCTAATTTTTTTTGTTGATTACCACATATAATTTGTAAGCAAGTAGCTATTAGTATTTTTTAGTTTTGTATTAGGTTTTGTTTTTTATATGCAGAATATTTACGGATGAGTTTAAAAAAAATATTTCAATATTTTTGAAATAAAAGAAAAAAAAATCAATATTTTTTATGAAAAGACGCCTCATAAATTTGTTTCGTTGCAAAATAAAATTATGTGCAATATAGGGTAAACAGCAATTTTTTTTAAATGTGGCGCAGCTCACGCCGTTAGCTTTTTCTTCCCAATTTTTAAATATTCAAATTTCTTTTTTATAAACTGCGGAGTTTTCAATATCCCGACATGTATCTCCCAAACAAATTCGTACTGATTAGCCGAGGCCTAATTATCGGCGATTTAGAGCCGCTGACATTTTAAAAAATAAATCACATCTTGTTATGTATGCCTGTACGTCAATAATGCCAATCGCGAGATTTTGCGGCGCACTGTGGGGCAATAATACCTAAGGTCCCGATGGAAACCGAAATCTATTTGGTTAGAGACTGTTTACAAATTAAGTTACTCAGTGGTTGCTGTTTTTAGATCTTTCTCATATACCCATCTTCAACTTTAAAATTGGCCACTCTTTTTATCTAACATCTAACTTTTAAGACCATGTTTGACTTTTGCCCTTTTAATTAAAGAAAGTGATTGATTACTGATTTATCTTTCTACACGTTTCTTCTGATATGTTCAAAGCAATATTCTCTTGTTTTAAAGCTAGCATTTCATTAAGCCAAACTCAATGTCCTTGAATGAAGAGCACGGGTTGTTGAATAAAGATCTGCGTTCTTTATTTAAGGACATTGATTTTGGCTTGAAGAAATTCTAGCCTTGAAACAAGAGAATATGGCTCTAAACATATAGAAAGACACGTGTTCTTTGGGTCAAGGAATGGTTTTTTTTCTGTGTATGAAATTTTTATGTAATTCGTAACATTTTAAAAGATCATAAATACATTTACAGCAAAATAAATGGGTGTTTGATAAAACATCGTACGGTACTTAGTATTAAGTAAAATTACTCACTCAAAAATTAACCCATGGCGGACATCGTAGATCAGTTTTTTTCTTGGGTCGAGGTAATAGTGAGTAAAGTCTATATTACCCATGATGGGTTATATAGACAGCTCACTATTACCATAAATAACTATTGTTCAGGTTTTTGGTATCAATATCCCACAGTCCGGTGTAAAAACGGGGCCCCCGTTTCGCTTTGATGTGGGGCCGCAGCGCTCGCAGGAGCCGCGCAAACTATGCGGCTGCATAACTAACCCAGAATCTTCCCACCCTTGAAAAGTACGCGGGACGGTATGCCAAAAGAGCCGGTATCAGTCATAAGAACGTATATACCCATACAAAAATAAATTGTGTATTTAGGTATAATCATATCTATCGCAAAAATAGTATTTGACACGACTAAAAACCTACTCTTGGGTTTCCTACTCAATAACTCCCATACTCTATAACATCACTATTCCCCAATAACTCAACTCCGCATTTTATGCACCTATTAGCAACTTAACTCTAAACACAATTTACAATCTTATAATTTTTTCATAACCCCAATTTTCCATTTTTTTAAACCAACTGCACAAAAGCACTCATCGTGGAAAAACGGTTGGAAGTTTTCTTCCTATGACGGCAGAAATACTTTACAGTTTCGTCATTTAACTTGTCCAATTTTCGAGAACTCTATTTATTAACTAACGATTAACAATTAAGAACAAAATTTCCTAATACACAGCAAAAGGGACATGAAAGATAGATTTACCACCCAGGTTCCAATCCGCAACACCCCACAGGGGTACTGATTTTTGACTTGGTTGCATAGCAGTGTTCCAACAATATACGTCACATTCTAAGCGTTCTAACAATCATTCTACTTCCTGATAGTCAATAATTGGTACCTTGGAGAATAATTTTTGAGTTTTGGGTAGTTTAACGACTTATAGGTCTAAAAATGTAACGTACATTGCAAAAACAAATAGGTCATTGTCATCTTTCTCTACACTCAGAGAAAAAATCAAACAAAAGTCATATGTTTTAAAAGAAAACCAATATGTTTTTGCTCCGACAGTGTTTTTTGTTAATTCAAAAATATATTTTTTAATTTTATAAGCCATTGTAAAAATAAAAATATTTCTTGTAATTTAAAAAATGTTTCCTTTTAAATCATTTGTAAACTTGTAAATGATTTGAACATAAAACTGGTTATTTTAAAAAGAATTCTTCTAATATATAGATATTTTTCAACAATATAAAGGGAAATATTATAATTTTATTAAGAAAACATTAAAATAAAAAAGTAAGGGACAATACTTTTACTTTAAAGTGAAAAACGTTTTGATGCAAACATTATTTTTTTAAATTAATATTATTCATAACTACAACGTAAAGTTTTTACTTTTAATATTTTAAAAGGCAATTTTTTTAAATTGAAATAATTTCCTATTGATTTTACAAGTTGAGATTTTTCTGAGTGTACAGGTCTTTCTGCCCGGTTTTCAAGAATCGCTACCTACACTTCTAAATAGAATATTCATGTAGACCATATATTATTATATGAATATTATAATGAAAAAAAAAACATTTTTCTTGTCATTATCTTAAAATCAATCTAAAACTTACAATTATATTCATAGGATAAATTAATTTTTCTAAAACGTTATTATAATTTTCACATGTTCGTTTATTAGTAATTCATTTACTGCCATAGCAGTCCAGGACCGTAACTATGTATTTATCCCTTTTAAGATTCCTACATAAAAAAACGATTTTTGCGTGTCAGTCTATCAGTCCATTCAGAGGTCCGAAGGCTCTGCCGTCAATACCTAGAGACCCTAAGTAAAATGACATTAAACGTGTAAAGTTTATTGTCCCTTTATTCAGGGATCCTTTTAAAACCTAACTTTAATCTTAGTTGTTTGTAATATCTTTTTAATAGCTTTTCAGTAAAACTTATTTCTTACTTCCAATTCTCTCTCCAGAATATCTTTAAGGAACCTCTTAGGTATACTTTCGTTCGTAACTCCATCTGACCATTTGCCTTTATAAACCATTAATTTGTATTTAAAGAAAAAAGTTTGTCGTTTTTACCCTATATTGTTCCTACCTTGTTCCCATTTGGAGCCCCTAAAGTCTTTAATAATCAAAATAAAAACTTTATGGGCACCTAGTTTTTACTTGGGAACACTAGCCTTCAAGTTGCAGTATCCATTGATAGATAGCAGTATCTAATATTGCCGGTAAATATTTAAACGGCTGACGTGTCACGCACTTTTGAATTTAGCTGGAGTCGAAATTTGGTTAGTGTGTTGGCTTTTTTTCAAAAACGTGCTTTTGAATTTTAAAAAATTCTAAAAATTGTTTTGTTGATTACCACATATAATTTGTGAGCAAGTAGATATTATTATTTTTTAGTTTTGAATTCGTTTTTGTTCTTTTTGTGCACAATGTTTCCGGATAGGTTTGAATTATATAATAATATTATATTATCATCACTTTTGAAATAAAAGAATTTTTTATGGCTTTTATGAATTATGCATGTCAAAAGACGTATCATATTTTTTATTTGTTACAAAATAAAATTATGTGCAATATAGGGTTAAGATAAAATTTAAAATGTTTAACTTCAGTTTTTCATTACGGCACTGCATTAATTAACATTTATGCCTACTTGTTTATGTATTTATGGCAAATATAAATAACAAAACAAATTATTTACATCATGAAAAATTATTAATTGTAATTCTAAGAAAATATTACTCAAAACAATGTTTTATTTTTTCTCAATGTAGAGAAGTTTAGTTTAAAAGATGTAATTAAAACATATAAAATCTATTTTAAAATTTTATTATCGATAGCTGAGTATTGACAGTTTAATATTTTTTCAAATAAAAGTTAAAAAATAATGTAAAGAATCGATTATTTATTAATTTATTTATATACGTTACATGGAACTTTTATTAAAAGGTATTTTAACCTAAAGAGTGTTCAGTAGCATTAATTTGGAACTTGATATATTAAATCATTAATATTTATTTACACACTATTTCATTTTTAGTATTTTTAATATTTTATTTTGCGTAAAAGTTAAAAAGTCCCAAAACTTATTTGAATTCAAACTGCCCATACTTCATTTCTAATCAAAACCTTGTCACAAAGAAAGTCAGTGGAAATACATTTCAGTATAACTGTCTTACATAAAAATGTCCCATTTTTCAATGTTTTTATAGATATAACGATATCCTTTACTAAAATTCGTGGAGAAATGTCGAAAAAAGTTAAAAAAAAGTAATTGTAATATGTTTTAAATAAATGTCCCATTTCTCAGTGGATACACAGGTTTTTACAAAAATCTGCAAATAAACTAAATAAAAGCATTTTCTACCAATATTATTTTGACTATATTTTTTACTTTCTTTTTGATAATATAGCTGTTTTAAAAATAAAATCAGAATATTGAACTTTATTACAGTTAAATTAAACTTGGCTTTTTCTTTTGAAAATTCATGCCAAATAATTTGTTTGAAATTATGTCAAAATTGACTTATAAAATATGACAAGTAAAGTCAAGTCAAAACATGGGTGAAAAAGAATTTTTTTTAATCTCAGTTTTAATTTTACGGGTGGAAACACCCGTTATTAAAATCGACCCAAAAATCAATTTTTTTTGTTGCATTTTCAGTTTTAGAATGCCATGAAACTTCGAGATAATGTGAAAAAAGTGGGTGTTAAAAAAATGTCTGTCTGTCTGTCTGTATATAAACCTAATAAATTTTGAACGGAACGTCCGATTTGAAAAATTATTTCACCAAAGGATTCAGTACCTTTTTTATTTCCATCAAATCCAATATGGTTAACACTAGCATAGGGCAAGGGGGGCAAAATGGACAAAAACTATAATTCACTTATTATTTATAGTAGGGCAATTTTTTTGCATAAATGAAAATAATGTTTAGTTTCCTACAAAAACACATGTGATCATTTTTATCGTAGTATTAGTTTTCGATATATAGGCATTTTATCTGATCGTTAAAAAAGACAATTCTATAAAGCTAGAAATTAAAACAAAAGGAAGTGGTCAAAAAAAGTATTAAATCCGTGAAAAACGAAAACAAAAAAATTGCTGATGCTGATGCTGACTTAAACTTTTACGATTAGTTTAAAATATGTACATAAGAAGATTTCCACCCGTCTAGAAAAGGTTCACATTATTTCTATTTATTTTTTTTCTCAAAAAGCTTTTCGAAAATTTAAACAGGTCATTTTTATGTGTCTGTATATACATATTTCTCCCTTAAATTCAGACATTCACATCCGGTCAAGTTAAGACAACATCACTCACTGACAAATCCGTCCTTTTCGAACCCTTCCGATACAAAAGGGGTAAAAGGGGGTTACAGGGGGTCTGTGGGGGTAGTTTGACGTCGTTTTGAAACCCCAATCGGTCTGATGTCCTCCTGCGGAATTGTGGATGTCACAAGTCGCTCGGTCTGAATACAAATAATCATCAATTATATTTAGAGAAAGATGTAGCGGTTCGGGAATAAAGATGGTTTTTAGGGTTTTTAATTTGAATGTTATTTCAACCATAGAATTTAGGAAAAATTAACACCGGGTGTTTTTTAAAAGAGAAACCTATTTTTGTAATTATTTAGTCAAGTAAGTTGATTACTTGGGTTATTTAGCAGCAGTTGCTAAAATGTATAGGAATCATTACCAAATGGGAGCGGTGGTAGCTCAGTCGAGAAAACTCTGGTCTTGTTGGTTTGAAAATAGTATACCTATTTCTATCTAATAAGAAAATGAAACATTTCCAACTCTAGAGATGCTAATTTGGCATAGGCTGCGCCTAGGCTGCATCTGTCGAGTTCGAAATGTTTCATTTTCTTACGAGGTTAGAACAGTTTTTTATTCACAATCATTAAAACATAAAATATTACTAAAATAATAACACTTAAACAAATGTTTGGTTATGTTGCTCTCAATGACAGTCATAGTGCGCCTTTCATAAAATCTAAAGCCAAAACAGGTTAAAAAGAGCTCTTTTCTGCCCTTGGTTAAAAAATGTTAACTTTTCTAACTTGTTATTAAGTAAATAAGAATGATATACTTTGTAGCTTTTTATAATGCACAGTAATACATTTTTTTCACTGCTAGCTTTAGAACATACCATTGTTTATCATGTTTTCAGACTGTGAAATTAATTTTCTTCACCTATAGCAATAATAATTTATTCTCTCCTAGTAGGAGTAAGCCTTTTATAATGCACAGTAATACATTTTTTTTCACTACTAGCTTTAGAACATACCATTGTTTATCATGTTTTCAGACTGTGAAATCAATTTTCTTCACCTATAGCAATAATAATTTTTCTCTCCTATTAGGAGTAAATTTTATAAACAATTGATTTCTATCAATTTAACTGTTTTAGTTCTTTGTGCAATTTTTACTAATTAAACCCAATAAAATAGCTTTAAATAACTTTTTATTTATTAAATATAATTTATTATAATTATTACCAAATAATACAATCAATAATTAGCTAAATATTATGAAAAAAATAAAAAATAAACTAAATTTTAAAACGTCACTTCAAAGTATTTAATGAGAAAATGTCATTGACCAAGGCTACTTAATTTTTATGAAAATTTTAAGAAATATTAATTTATTTTATAATTTGAATAAAAATAGTTAAATAGTGCTAATAGTGACAAAACTAATATATAAACTACGGTAGAGAAGACTATTATGGCCTCGCTCTCTTAAATCCCTCGTTGCTCAGGATTTAATACGCTTAAATATAAAAAATGTCTTCTCTACCTACCTTGGTACATAATTACTATTACTGTATGATTGTAAATAAATAAAATTTCTTGTATTAAAATTTAAAGAAACCTAAATAAAAGATAGAAAGTAGATATAAGGGTATTTGTGCAAAAAAAAATCATTTTAAACTTATGTTTTTATTTATTTTCGCAAACAAGACTGGAAAACTATTTCTAGTGAAAATAATTTTGGCTGGGATTCAAATAAACCGACTCGGTTTGGGCAGACCCCCCAAAGTCGATATTAACTAATTAATGTCCCAGCTTAGATGCAAATGTAGTATATCCCTGTATTTTAAACGATAATTCTATAAATTGAAACAAATAAGCCAGACACATTAGTTGTAGCTTATAAGACGGAGCTACAATTGCCGCAAAATATAAAAGCCCTAATCTCTTTGCCATTGTCGAGCCAATATCGTTCTCAAACACTCTGCCACTATGTGAACTAGGCTGAACTCAAAAAGGTTTTTTCTACGACTGCGTTAGAATGTAAGCAAATACACACACTTTTCAAACACAGAATGAATCCATTCTATCTCTAGATACGGTATGAATATTCCGTATCAAGTGTTAGAATGAGCACATGTAGTCTCATCTCTTGAGTATAAAATTAAAGAAAGCTGTAGCAAAATTAGCAAAAATATATATATATTTTACCATGAAATATTGAATAATTTAATTGAATTTAAAGTTTTGCGTTAAAATTACATAAAGTTTATAAGTTTTTCTTAATATTTGACCAGTTTTTTATCAATTTAGTTCAAAAAATTAAAACTGCTCCATCTATTGTTAAATATTTAAACATGATATCTGTCACAACAATCTGACATAACCTTCAATTTTTGTATTATAATTTGTAAATATGTGCTAAAATTAAATAAAAATCTTTTTTAAGTACTGATTTATTAATTATTAAATAACAATAAATGCTTTATTTAAAAATATGTTTTGTTGCATTTACAATGTCGAGTCACAAAAACCTTGTTTAAAGAGAGCTGAAAGAAAATTCCGATTAACGTAACTTTTTCAGAAAAACATACTTTTATTATAAGGATCAATTATAACAATTTTGAAAGTAATCCCCCCAAAAACAAAAAAGTTACATACATTTTAAAAACCTTGGGGGATTAAACGTTTTTTTAAATGAAAAAACTATCATTAAAAAAAAAAAATTCGTGTTTCGCAAAAAAAGGGAGCGAGAGATAGAGAGAGGAAGATATGCAGAAAGTTAATTTCTACTTGTTTTTGAGGTAATGTAAAAGCTATTCTTATTCCAGTCTAATCAGCAGTCACGTCAGTTAAAGTAATTGCTTCATATGTAAACAATCGAATCCGGAGGAGAATATATGCGAATATTCCATATACATTCCATGTATATTCTAAATATATCTGCAATTAATACTATCTCGAATTACCGAATGTGCAAACTTGAGTCTGTCACTATTGAGATTATTGGAACGGAGTTGTTTCCACTGTGAGGTTTGTGATATGAGAAGTTTAAGTAATCACTTCGGATTTAATTAATTTAATAACATATCGCCTTGTCTGTTTCAAAACCTCGTAAACTTTAAACTTTAACGGATTAAGAAATTATTGTTTTTATATTCTTTATTGGACAATATTAATGTACTTGCATTGCACTTATTAATTAAGTAGTGACAGTAAACACAACATAGCGTAGCATATATAAATATTGTTTTATAAAATTTTTGACCCAGTGAGCAATTGCCTAGGGCCCTTGTATACTTATACTTATAATTAATTGTCTACGTATACTTGTACTACCTACGGCCCGTGTATACTTTTTGCATTTTTTGCATTTTTTTGCATTTTGTTTAACCTCGTACTATTCTACTTAATTAAGCATTCCCTAAGTCCAGAACTTGTGTGGGCTAGTAGTAAAGGGAACCACCGGCTTTAATTGACTTTCGAACCAATTTATAGAGAGTGTCAATTACGCCTTCGCCAAATTTCAATTATTAATTAACTGAAAAAGGCAAATCGGCGCCGGTGAGAATCGAACTCACGCTATTTTGGGTAGTAAACTCGTCAAGTACGACGCGGTAGTCCACTACACCAATCCTCCCATTTAGAATTTTTTTCACTGGGTATCCATTTTTAGCAAAAAGGCTCATTTTTAGCAAATAATGCCCATTTTGATATTCTTTTAACAGAAAGACTTCGGGCCTACGGCCTGTGTACCCAATGACGGTCTATTGGCTGTAACCGGGTATCCACTGATAGGCCTATGTATCCATTTGGAACATAACTATACGTTAAAAACGCTATTTTTAACAGAAGAATCTTTACATCAGACATTAGTAATTGCGATAATTCACGACATTTTGAAATAGACAAGGTGATATAACAAACGAAGTTGAGTTTGGATAGTTTAAAAACAATCCGAATACTGAGTACTGTCTGATTTTTCCAATTGTCACCTTGAAAGAATTCGAGCAATGCAAGGTCGCCTATAGAACACACAATATTTTAGCCTCATTTCCCGGGTGACAGTTAAAAAAATTTTAATAGTATGTTTATTTTAAAAGTATCCGGAATTTTTTTGTATTTTAAAAATGTCATCTGATCATTGGTATGTTAAACCACAAAGTTCTTGATTTCCTCAGTTCGCTTGATTTCAGCATTTCAGTCTCAATGGAGCTCTCTACAACTAGAATTATGAAACAAAAGACGTCTACCCTATCTCTATCTCATTTGTGCTACACTTGCCAACCAAATAAATAAATACTGTATTTGTTTTTCATATAACAAATACAGTATTTATTTGGTTGGCCGGAAAGTGTAGCACTGAGCGGCACGAACGAACATAGCCAATGTGAATCTGTAGAATAAGATAATTCTACTAAAATTTAGATGGCGCCAGTAATTTCTTTAATTAAAATAATATAGTTACACTTTTCGCCCGGCCAAGTAAATATTGTATTTGTTCAACAAAGAACAAATACAGAATTTGTTTGGTTGGGTGGAAGTGGGAGTGTATGTCTTCTATCCTTTTTGGGTAGAACTTTTGTCCCTGTCTAATCTAACGGGAGAAATCGCCATTTAAAATTTATAGACGTCTATTTGTTTTCGAGTTAACTCTTCAACAACTACGCGAAGTGAGTACTTAAATGTTCTAACTACATTTTTCATCAAAAAGTATAAATTCAAAAACTAGTCTTATAGACATTTTCGGCGCACGCGTCCCTGTTTAATAAACGAGCCGCGAGATTTTTAATGGACACTAATGTATTGAAACGAGTATTTCATATATTTTTTCTGTTTGAGTAGTAACAAAAAAGAAAAAAAATCCCCAAATGCATATTTTTGCTTTTTTTTTACAGCTACTCAAACACAAAAAATAGTATAACAAAAGCAAAAACACAGAAACAAAAAAAAAATAGAGAAAAATATGCTTTTGGGGAAATTTATTTTTTTTTGTAAAATTCAGTTTTTATTTAATTTCTCATTTTCTCTCAATACGTTATAATACTGGTTATAATTGAGTAAAGAGGAAAATGGTTATTTTCCTCAAAATTTCGTAATTTTTTTTTTTAAACGGTGCATCGCACCTTAAATTTGGTCTTCTGTAATCCGAGTTATTTTAATTTCAAAACTCATCTAATTTTAAGTTTAAATCATCAGCTTTTCAAAATGGAAAAAGAACTATAATTCAGCTAAATGACGTCATACATTTATCTTGGCTCACAGCGCACCAAATTTAAAGTGCGAGACGCTGTTTTATTTGTTTTTTTTTTTGTTTTTTACTATTGGCTTAATATTTTGTTGTAAAATGTGTGTTTAGAACATGAACGTAGAGAACATTTAAGTATTTATCTCGCCACTAGGAAAACGTAGAAACGGTGAAAATGACAGAAAGCCTTGTTTTACTTACAGAATGTGTATCTCGAATTCGGAGACAATATAATTCGTCAATAAATACAAAACGATTCAATGAATTTGTCGAATCTGTTTCCCCGTGATTTTCCTGCTGTTTACTTTTACCGATTGAAGGATTTACTACAAAAACTAGAAGGATTAAATTACAGTTATAAAATAACTTAAATAACACAAGTCGACAAAAAAAAAATTGTGCCTGGGTTTATTTTATGATTTTTTTATTTGTCATGCTTCAAAATAATAGAAAAATACCAACATCCTCTTTAAAGTTGATAACAACAGTTTAGATGAACAAATCCTGACTAATTTTAACTGTTAAAATCTAATCTAAGAAAACAAACGAACAAAGACCAAGGTAAACTTGAACTGATCTATTAAGGTTGACGCATAGAAATTCGGGAATTTTAGCAAAACTGCAGCTAAATTATTTATTTTTCTGTGTTCTAGTGTGCTTTTTTTATTTTTACTCAATTTTAGTTTATCTCATTTTAAATTATATAATTTGGTTTATCTCTATTTACAGAAAATTATTTTATATATTTTTAGGGTCTTGGGATAAATAGTATACATAACTTGTCGAAAAGTATCTTTCTTGCATTCCTTCATGCGAAATAGGTCACTTTCCGTACACGTTGTGTAATATACTATTTCCTACAACCTAGTTAGTAGTTAGTGCATATTTCCTACCCGTTGCCTATGACAACGGTTAAAAAGTCACAATCAGCTTATTTTACATATCGGCTGTCAGAAAATTAGTAAACGTCAAACACATAACCTCAAATTGACATACTAATTTTAAGATACTTTTTGCGTTTTTTGGATGCTTAGGTGTTAGGTCGTAGGAAAAATAGTATACACACCTCGACGCAAACCATTTCAGTGCACATCGAGTGCTTATTTTACTCGGCTGCGCCTCGTGCACTAAAAACTAGGTTCGCGTACTCGGTTCGTAAATTACTATTTTTAGCCTGAGCTTTTCATCTGTTTCCTTCTCTGTTGCGCACGCGCGAACATCGAACACAACCCGCCACCGTGACTTGATTCGATTAACTTTGATTTTGCATATAGAAAATTTAATCCTGCGTCTTCGGAATCTAATTAACATTTGAATAATTATTATTTATTGTACGCGACTGGTGACGGTACCAGTTTTATCGAAAATTAGATACCTTCAATATGAAAACCACAACTAAATATACAGAATTTAATCATTAATTTTAAAAATATATCTGAGAACATTGAATTTTTGAGCTACACATCTTGCTTTAGTGTTTATTTAGGTTCATAAAAATTCTACATTTTGCAGGCGTTTAACACTTTCGCTGCGCATGACTCTCTTAAGAGTCGGCTCCGTCCTTGGCACAGCGCGTACGACTCTCATAGGAGCCAGTCGACTTTGTTAATTGTATGCATCAGTTTCAAAGCAGCATTGTAGGGAGGTAAATGCGCATGTGTCAGCGTGTGGCGTAGGGTTCCGGACAGAATTTTTCTTGCCGTTTTCGATTCGCTAGGTAAAATGGCGGCAATATTTTCGAACAAACAGTTAGGTTGGTGGGTGACCAACATCCTGAATAACCGCAGCGAAAGTTTTAAGGCCTGTAAAATGCTCTAATTATGTCCTTTTTTATGACATTAATCCAGTTATTGTACTATTCACAGCGCGTGCGCGCTAGAATAGTATTATACGGTAGTTTCGAATTTCCCAAAATCGCCAAAGAACGTCCTAGACAAAAAATTCTTGGATTCAAATGTGTTTCATGAAAAAATAAGAAACTTTAAAAATGTCCGTCTGTCCGTCCGTCCGATATCACGTTTTTTTGTGGACACGATAACTCGAGAACAAATAATCCAGTCGACTCGAAATTTTTAGGACAAATCAATTTCTATGAGGGGGAGGTCTCTATTGTTTTTGAAAACAATCCCCTCGAAAACAAAAAAAATATTGGGGTTAAAGTTAAAAAAAAAATAAAAACTTTTTTTTTCATTTTTAAATAGTTTTTTCAAAAAAATTTCGTTTTTCGAAAAAATAAATATTTCTAAAAACATTTTTTTTTTAAATTATTTTTTTATTTTTTTTTTTCAAATACCAAATTTTATCCAATACATATAGATAATAAGACAATTACCAGACTTATTTTAAATAGATAAACTCAATAATAACCCCCGCGTGGCTTTTACTTTATTGAGTGGATAATTATTTATTTTACCCACTCTACTGTCACTTGTGAAATTATTTTCTTGTAAATGTCATTAAAATTTTTAATAAAAATATGAATTCCTATGCTATTTATTAGATAAAACCTTGTATGGCACTCATGGGTAAACCGATATTGCCCTCTCAAAAATTAACCTGCTTGGCTGACGCCTCGCAGGTTAGTTTTCTCATGGGCAATATCTTACTTAACGCACTAGTACCATAAATAACTATTTCTTGCCTTCTTATAAAAGTCCTTCAAAAAACTATGAAAAAAAAAATTAAAAATTAAATTTTTTTCGAGGTTTTTCTTAACCACACTTATTCGATTGTTTTTTGCAAAACACTGTAAATAGCAGACTAGTAAATCAGCGAGTAATATCGAAATATATTATTGTACTTAAGAAGTGTCAAAACGTCTGTAAATCATGAAGCAATCGCTCGATATAATAGCACTTAACAAAAGACGAAGTATTCTTCAGATGGAAAAGCTTGGGAAAAGCTTTGGTCCTGACAAAAAGCTTTCCGGATTCTGCTAATTTATCTTCGATTCTACATCGAGAGGCGTTCTTGTGAACTAATGACATTTCCAGTCATTAATAATGCCCCAAATAGGTGAAACGTCGTAAAATCACTTTTTTACTAGAGATTAATACTTTTTAGTATTTTAAAAATATAAATAACTGACGCTTTTGATAAAAATTTTTGAAAAGTGTTCTAGTGTGTAAAATGTTTATGATTGGGCCCAAAACTGTGCCTTGGGGAACCCATTAAAACAAAAACTAAGTGACTTACGATGTTATTTGTTTACAACAAATAGACTACCTGTTAAATAACTGGGCTCTAATGAGCACGAGCACGTTTTAATCCGTTTGATAAGTGTTCATGATTGACAGTATCAAATGCCTTGACTAAACCCATAAAATCAGTGTAAGACTTGGAAGCATAAACTAGATTTACTTTTGAATAGATATGTTAAAAATTGACCTGTCAGACTAACAGATTTAATTTAAAAACAGCTCATTTCATCATTTTCTTTGTTTTTTTTTGTTGGATTCTAGTAGGCTTCTTACGACCTTTGGTCTCTTTAGGGTAACAGTGACATCTAGAGTCATTAATACCGACATTTGTCGATTTGTATAAAGCAAATTTTATGGCTAATGCCTCATTTCTATAGAGAAACGCTGTTTTTGTAAGACAACGATTTTCCCCACTTGAAATTTCACGAGCATTGACTGACAATAAATATAAGGGATGTTTTCGTGTTTTTCTTTAATCGGGGTCGAGCATTTTCTATGCTTGATCGCTAATTTTCTTTACAGATAAGTGGAAAATTAACACGAACATACAGATAATTACAATTGATCAGATAGCAAATTTTCAATGCCTATCTGAAATTGCTAATTATCTATTTTTTTACACGTTCAGCCAAGGAAAATATTGAATTTTCTTATATTTTTACGGTAGAAATTCCGCCTAAAACAAATAAATAATTGAAATTTATTTAGTTTTCTTAATTTAAAAAATATGTACGATTTTTTAATTGCTTTGTTTTTCATAAACGTTGCCTGATTTTGTTAAATCTATGATGAATGAATGATTCGTCTTTAATGGTAAGTGGGTATAAAATTTAACTAATTAAGTTTTTAAGAAAAAACATTGAAATATTTACTTGCATTTTTCATCTCTTTTAGATCATTATTGTAATGGGAGGATTGGTGTAGTAATGGGAGGATTGGTGTAGTGGACTACCGCGTCGTACTTGGCGAGTTTACTACACAAATAGCGTGAGTTCGATTCTCACCGGCGCCGATTTGCCTTTTTCAGTTAATTAATAATTGAAATTTGGCGAAGGCGTAAGTGAAGCGGACACTCTCTATAAATTGCTTCAAAAGTCAATTTAAGCCGGTGGTTCCCTCTACTACTAGCCCACACAAGTCCTGGACTTATGGGATGCTTAATTATGTAGAATAGTACGAGGTTAAACAAAATGTTAAAAAAAAATGTAATTTCCCCCTTTGTCAAATTTACCCCTAGATACCCTATAATAAGTTTAGGAGTCAAACAAATACAAGATAAGTAATATTTATTTAACTTGTTCGATCTCTCGCATATTCTTGAAAACTTATCGCAGCAGTCTGGTTTTCTTAATAGCCCCCTCTGCGCGCCTCCGATAGTCTGTTGTTTTCTGAGGGAAAATGGCACGGCCTCCCTCGATTTCCCCATTTAGCAGCAGGAAAGAGCATCCTGCGACTTCGGTTACTTGATTTATTTTATTGCTTTTAGTAGCGTTAATGTTTATTTCGCTAAATTACAAGAAAAGGGTTTGCATACACATATACACACAGATCCGTGCATACGCGGAGCTTTTCTCGATTCTTATATCCACATATCTTGCCCGCAAAAGGTTTATAAATTTAGTTTCCTTATATTTCAATTCTACAAAAAAAACATAAAAAATTGACAAAATTTAAAAATAATAAAAAAACGAGGGGCTGACCGCGTCTGAAATTTGTACAAAAGAGTTCCTTTTTGCAAAGAGTTCCTCAGAGTTCCTTCGGAGTTCCTCGGAGTTCCTTGGGAGTTCCTCCTGTGTTCCTTAAGAGATCCTCTCTGGAAGGGGAATTTTTTGGCAAATAAGCCGTAGAAATTACCGCTATGCAAGCACTACTGCCAATGAGGCACCCTCAAAAAAAAAGCTTCAACCAAACTTAGCGCCCCTTCAAATAAAAAATGGCGCCCCGAATTTACCTTGAAGAAAAAACGCTTTGTCCCTGGCGGTTTCTACCAAACTTGGCGCCCCTTCAGAACAAAATTTAGCGCCGCCCCAATATAACCTTCACGAAAAAAAGCTTTGTCCCTGACGGTTTCTACCAAACTTGGCGCCCCTTCAAAAATAATTGGCGCCCAAAGGTAGGATGTTTTGATAAGGTGTTTGTAACGGCTCATCTAGTTTGAAAATAAAAACGTTAATACGCATGGGGGTAATAAATGATATTTGTTTCTGACCGCGTCTGAATTTTGTACAACAAAAGAGTTCCTTTTTGCAAAGAGTTTCCCGGAGTTCCTCTGTGTTCCTTCGGAGTTCCTCCGGAATTGCTCGGAGTTCCTCCAGTGTTCTTCAGAGTTCCTCCAGAGTTCCTCCTGAGTTCCTTTGGCTTGTACAAAAGATTTCCTCGCGGTCAGCCCCTAAAAAAATAAAAAAAATAAAAAAATAAAAAAAAAATTAGAAAATAAAGTATTTAAAAATGCTAGTTTTTTTTCAGTGTTTGAAGGTAAAAAGTTTAAATCTTTAAAAATTTATCAATTAATCCAACATGTTCTTACGTTTTCTGACGTTATATTCTATCTGTCGGTCTGACGGTCTCTTATTCTTAGAAAATTTGTAAAAATAATAACTCAAGAACGCTTTGAGCTAATGACTTCAAATTTGAACCATACCTTATCCAAAGTTCTTGGCTAGACTTGTTTTTAGTAAACATCGAGAGGGTAAGGGGATCAAAGGGGGTCACTCGCCTTATATTGGTCGCATGAAGAAAACTGTTAGTGTAAAAAAATAATTAAATTTTTTTAAGAAAATTTAAAAAAAAAAAATGTTTTTTCTGGGCAACTTAAATAGAACTAAACCGTGTCAGTTGTGGATTCGGCAGTGCTACCAACATATCGAATAAATTCTCAACGACAAGTACACTGAACAAGTGTGAGCGAGATGTAACTTTCAATGGGCATAAAATTCAACAAAATGTTAGAATTTAAACGTGTGAGACTAAACGTTTTAGTTTTAAACAAAGAATTCCAATAAAAGTACAAATCACGGTACAAATATTTAGTTCTATTGGATTAAAACTTCTTTGTACACAATAAAACTATTTTTTACAAAAAATAACGACGATTATTTAAAATTTTTACCCACTAAAATAATTTTAGCCTATCGGCAAAAGTAAGATGATAATAAACAATATTCCATTTTTTCTGTGTATAAAGTATAAAGTAGAAAACTTTTAGTTATCAGCAGTAGTCGGCGTAAACTCAGTTATGACTCATCAACGTTGAAAATAAACACAGAAACATAGGCTTACTGAATACTTTTGCCGAATTATGAGGGAAATTTTTATAAAGGTCATTAAATGGAAACATTTGACGACTTATTTGTTACACACTATACAATATTAACTACACATATTAACTATACATATGTAAATATATATGTTTTTCAAAGAAAAAACCGACATTCGATTTTTATCTTTTAAGAATACGAAAGTTTTTAATTTTTATTTATCGATAACTTTTTTGCCCACCTTACTCGTTTAAATGAAATCATTAAAAAAAATCAAGATAAAAAGAAATAAAAATGCAAATATTTAAAACCCGCGCGTCACCACTAGAGTCGACGCGGCGCCTTTGCGAGTACTGGAAATTCGCCGAGTACTGGTTATCAGCATTCATCGGCGAATTTCCAGTGCTCGCATAGGCGCCGCGTCGATTCTAGCGTTGACGCGAGGTTTTAAATATTTACATTTTTGTTTCTTTTAATCTTGAGATTTTTAATGATTCCATTTAAACGAGTCAGGTGGGAAAAAAGTTATCGATAAATAAAAATTAAAAACTTTCGTATTCTTAAAAGATAAAAATCGAATATCGGTTTTTTCTTCGAAAAACACCGATATATATGCATATTTATAGTTAATATGTATAGTCAATATTGTTGTGTGTAACAAATTAGTCGTCAAATGTTTCGATTTATAGACCTTTATAAAAATTTCCCTCATAATTCGGCAAAATTATTCCGTAAGCCTATGTTTCTGTGTTTATTTTCAACGTTGATGAGTCATAACTGAGTTTATGCCGATTACTGGTTATCAGGCTAGTAACGAGACATTAGGAAATGTGTTTTATTCTGTAGAGCTGTGTGATGAATATTCTCTTAAATTAAATTAGTTAAAACCTATTTCTCAATTACTCTGTAAACATCTAGATTTTTCCAAAAAAAACAATATGAAATATTTAACCTTACTGATTTAAGTGCTTAATAAATAATCACTTTGTATAATATCTGAGTCTCACTACAATTTGAGACATTCCAAATGGTCCATAAAAGTGACTTTTTCACGCTCTGCGACCAAAATTATTATTTCCCATGTCAAACTGCACATCCGAATGGGAGAAAGAAAGAAAAAAGGTACAATTATCGGTGTGTGTATAAAATAAAAAGATAATTATCCATAATATGTGTTTCATATGAAAAAACGATTGGTCACAGGTTAACAATTACACTGGTCGACAACATTAAATGTCATTTTATCTACAAAATCTCAGAACTAGAGTTTCACAGAAATTAAAAAATCTAAATTTCTCGTCTTGCCTCGATTTCAAGAAAATATCAAGACGAGTGTAATTTAAAAAATCAAAACAATTAAAGATCGGTCGAGATTCAAGACTAGTCAAGAATCTAAACTTCTCGACTCCTGATTAAATTTTTGTACTTTTCATACACCAATCAACAGTTTTAAGTTCTCTATACACAAGTTATGAAAATAAAGAGTCATTGTCAATAATAAAAACTTATCTGGCCTACTGTGGAGACGCTTCGACAAGTGAGCTTGGTAGTCCTGTAGAATGTCGAGACTCTTAAAAATCAAGACGCTTGCGAGACGAGACAAAAAGTTAATAGTCGAGACTGTTGATGGATGAGACAAGAAGTTACCGTCAACTGGAGTGACTTCGGACGGCGTGGGTAACTTCGGATCGTTTTTCGAAAAACTCTCAACTAAAGCACGTGCAAAAGTTGTAGGGTTATGTGCACATGTTGTGGGGTTCAGTTCCAAAACTTGTGCACATTACCCCACAACTTTTGCATACGTGCTTTGGTTCAGAGAGTTTTGGGAAAAAGTATCCACACCGTCCGAAATCATCCCAGTTGACGGTAATCGTCGAGAAATTGTCAAAACAAGATTACCTAAACTACTTCTTGTCTCGAAAATCGAGACTTGACAATCGATGATCAGTTTCGTTTCTCGACTCTCGCAAAGCCCTAGTCAGAGTTTTAATTTTTATCAGATAAACAATCTGTGTTTGAATTTAAAGTTCCTAGCTTAAAGTTTCAAAACAAAAATTGTATTTATCTAAACTTATCTATTATCTACTCATGGACCTAATATCTTTTCTTTAACTTTCGGTATATGCGCATGATTGGTACTTTCTTAAAAAAAATAAGTATCTACCTACATATATTAGGAGGTAATAGGAAAGTAGGCAGAGTTATTTACTTATTTATCAAAAAATGAAACTACACTATTTTTTTACTAAATTAAAAAACACATTTTTGAAAGTAAAAAGCGCTAGCGTTGGAAAAAACATTGTAGACCTGTGTTATATTGTATTCGATTCGGTATTGGTTGGTGAGATGCGACCACATTAAAAACGTTGAAATGAACAATACAAATATTAATAATAATTAAATGGATTTGTAAAGGTTGGTTTTATACATCTGGCCAATAATAAACTGAATAGATTAAATAATTGTTTGTAATTTAATAATTTAGAATTTTTAACGACTTGGGAAGCCATATAAATGTTCATTGAAGATTCTTCATAAAGGCTTATTATATAAATAAAATAAAATGCAAATAAAATAAAATACAAATAAGCTATTACAGAAAAAAGTATACAGTACACGCAAAGAAAAGTTTTACGGGCAAACAAAGTGGTACACAAGGGATTTCTGAAATACTGCGAATTTTTAAATTTTTGGAGTTACGGAGTAAAACTCGATTCTTTTTTAGACGTCCATTTAATATAAAGTCTATGGAAAATATGTGAGGAATGTTTGTGTCTCTCATTTGCACGCCTTATGACGCTGATGACGTAAAGAAGAGAGCGCGCTGCCCGTTCCGTGATACCTCCCCCTTTCGTCGGAGCTTTCTTACCGTGTGGAGGACTATTCCAAATATTTTATCAATTACTTACGAACGAATTGACATAGAGACTTTATATTGAGTAGATGACTAGGCATTATATAAATTTATTTTCTTACTAAATTGAAGTCTCCAGGACAAAACGTTACAAAAATTAAAAATGGGGGTTTTACCTCATTTTGGTTAACTTACCCCACTTTCTCTTTTACAAAAATAAAACTAGGTCTTCTTCTGCATGTGGAAAATAATTTGCAAAAATGTAATCTAGAAATTAAGATACAGTGCTTATGTATATACATACAGAGAAACGAACTCTAGAATACGCATACCGTTAATATAAAGTATCGCCAAGATCTCGGTTTGTTTGTAAACAAGTAGTAGGTATGTATATTCAGGCCTGAACAATAACAATTACCAGTTACTGTTATTGTTGTCTCTGTTAGAACAAAGCTGTACGAGTAAGACAGACAAATGTATATGTTGGCTACGGTTTTGTCAGTTTTTACAAATGAAATGCCTATTCTAGAGAGAAGAGTTATTAGTTCGTTGATACAGAGAATTATGATCTAACTAAAACGTCGAGAAAAGTAAAAAAAAAACGATTAAAAATGTTTACCCATTATGCCAAAGCAATAGACACTCTGTATATGCAAATATGAATCCCGTGGAATTCACACCTTTATAAAGTATAACTTGCACTAAAAATTGAGAAGCATTATTTCAAAACTTAACAAATTCTTAACACGTATACAAATCCAATATACAGTGCGGTCCAAAAGTCACAGTCACCCCCCCCCCTTTTAACTTTTGAACCAGTTGAGATATCGACTTCAAATTTAGAACTCTTAAATAAGACAACTTAAAGTATCTTTTAGCATATATTTGATATTTTCAGCTCTTAAAATGTGGGCAGGGGGGCATGGGGGGACATTTTTTTAAATGGAAAGGGGGGTCGTGTGATACATCATTTTAAAGCTTATAAAATTCTCTACTTAAACTAACATTTTTAATTTTTTTAAAAATGTTTTTTAGGGTTTTGATTTTTCAATTTTTTGTGCTAAAACATTCGATTTTTTAAGTTTTTTATTATAAATTTTTATTTATGTCAACTAAAATTAGTTTAAAAGTATAATTAACATTTTTTTATGATGAAATTAGGCATTTTAAAAAAATTATTTTGTTTTTTTAGAGGAATTTTGACATTAATATTCATTTTCAACCCCATTTTAAACCCAATTTTTTTTTTTAATTTAAAAATATGGAGTTAAATGGAGAATTTTATAAGCTTTAAAATGATGTATTACACGACCCCCCTTTCCATTTAAAAAAATGTTCCCCCATGCCCCCCTGCCCACATTTTAAGAGCTGAAAGTATTAAATATATGTTATAAGATAGTTTAAGTTGTCTTATTTAAAACTTCCAAATTTGAAGTCGATATCTCAACTGGTTCAAAAGTTAAGAGGGGGGGGGTGACTCTTGGACCGCCCTGTATATTGGATTTGTTAACTTTGGAAATAATGCTCCTCAATTGTTAGTCGTTTCTGAGAGACGGTCTATTAATTTATGAAATTCAAAGAAAACAGGTCTGCTTTTGAACGGTTATTGCACCAAAACGCTAGATCAGCCGAGGGTATGACCTGGCCAGTTTTGTTAAGAGAACTAAAAACTAAGACATATCAAAATTTCAGCAAGTAAATGTGTGGGATCCTTTAGTTAAATTTATAATTACGGCCCTAATAAGTGTAGTTAATATTTTTAAGGCTGCTGAATCTATTACAGTCTATTTCTTTCCTTAAAAAGAACCCCTAGATAACCTATGCCCGGTTGCTTTTATAAATGAAAATTTCTACATGAAGTCCCCAGATAAATTAATCACAAATTATCAGCCATTAGATCGTGCATATTATATATTCATAATACTATATTCATAATACTTGTGATATTAATAATATTCGCACATATATATTTATTTCTTAAGGTTGACATCTCATATTCATAACGAAATCGTTGTAGCGAGGCCCTATTTTGGACCATAAAGCAAAGATGTATGGTCACCATTATGGACAATTTGATATGTACGAGGGCTGTTTCAAAAGAGTAATCATGTCATGTAACAAGAGGTGACACGGGAAACGGATCTGTCTGTCTTCATTTTTTTGATTTTTGTGTCTCAATTTTAATCAATTGCCGCATTGTACTTTTTTTAATACATAGAAGCCATACTTATATAATACTCATATTGACATCTTTGATTTAAATCAATAAAATGTCTACGCCTCTGTGATGGCATTTTACTGTAACCTTAGATTATAATTATGTATCCAACATATAATTATGTATCCAACATATACTAAATTTAGACAAATTTATTACTACATATAAATATAAGTTTGGCACCAAAGCACTCTGAAGAAAATCATTGTTCTTTATTGTTAACACCGTATGTGCTTAGTTGCCATTTTAACCTCAAAATCAAAGCGTGGCTCAACCCTTTATGTGAAGTTTAATATCACTTTATCCAATACATAGATAATAAGACAATTACCAGCTTTATTTTAGATAAACTCAATGTGGCTTTTACTTTATTGAGTGGATAATTATTTATTTTACCCACTCAACTGTCACTTGTCAAATTATTTTCTTGTAAATGTCATTAATATTTTTAATAAAAATATGAATTCCTAAGCTATTTATTGGATAAAACCTTGTATGGCACTCATGGGTAAACCGATATTGCCCTCTCGAAAATTAACATGCTTGGCTGACGCCTGACGTTAATTTTCTCATGACACTATCTTACTTTACCCATTAGTACCATAAATAACTATTATTCAAGGTGCCTAGTGCTAGCTTACATATTATCTACCGTTGTCAAGGCTTGTTTACCTTGGCAACCAATAAAATCAGTGAACTCATTTATTATTGACCGTTGTTAAGCATTGTTTATTGACGACGGTCAATAATGAAAAAAAATGAATAAAACTTGGATCCGCATCAGCAAAAAAACTTCAGTCTCTAACATTTAAGACTTACTAGGTGCACAATAGACTACTTTTACAACTTTTTAAGTGGACCCCGTATATCGCATCGTTCGAAGGGTAGCGTCACGTTCTCAAAATCATTTAAAGGGTTGACATATGATTGATTGAGGAACGTGTGAATAGAATGAGAAGGTGGACGAATATTGTTTGAGGTTATGATTCACATAGACATCGGCTGAAAAGACGTAATTAAAATTATGTATGCTCCATAAATTTGACTTTAAATAAAATATATGTAAGACTAGGGTATTTTACAAAACAATTTTTTTTGAGAAGCCCTCTTCATGAGCCCATGTCGTGAAAAATACAAAAATAAGATTCAATAAATTAATTTAATTAAAAATTTAATAAATAAATATTTTTATTTACTTATTTATTTTAATTTTTAACTTAGGGTTGGAGCTAATTTCATTATATAAGGTGCATGCCAAATTTCGTTTTTTATGTTGAAATATACAGATTTAAATTTGCAAAAAAAAAAATAATGTCTTGTCAGTTATATTTTTTTATTTTTTTACAATTTTCAAATAAAATAGATCCATGTAATGGAGTTAGTTGAAAGGCGCATAATTTATTTTTTGTATTTTTCATGACATGAAGGGCGCTAAAATTTTTCAGAAATTCGTGTTTTATGAAATACCCAAATGTAGGTATGCAATTATTTTAATTTAAATTTGAAATGTCACAAAATTTGAGGTTTAGTACTGTTTATTACTGTTTCGGTAACTTTTACATTTTTTATTGTGAGTGAATAATAAATAAAAAATTATATTTTAATTATTATAATTTAACCATAGCTAACTTCTACTTCTGCTAGATATTTAGCCTAAAAATTGTTTTTTTTTTGCACTTTTACTTTAGGTTAAATTGATTTGAGGATTTTTTTTTATAATTTGTTGTAAAAACCATTTTTTATATATTTTGTTTTGCTTTTAGAAAAAAAAAACTTTAATTATTTTTTTTTTGTATTTTATTTTTAAATGTTCAGAAAATTTTTTGTTTAAGAAAAAAAAAGTTTTTTTTTAACTATTTTGATTTTTGTTTTAAGGAACGAACCTAGGGAATAGTTTTTTTCTTAACTAGTGTATTAAGTAGCATTTTATCTACGGCCTGACGGCCTCGTGGGCTGATATTCTTAGGTGGATAAAATCACTTAATACACGAGTTGAGAATTTAATTTTATCCAACACCTTTTATTTTTAAATAAAAATCTATAATTTTGCGAAAAATTATGTCAAAAATATTTAGATTAAGTTTTCTTAATACTAAAATAATAGGTAGCCATGGCCTAAGTATGCCTATTAAAAATAAACAATTGCTAGTTTTATTTTTCTTACAAACGTCAAAATGGACGCGGTGATGACAAAATTTTTAATAAAAACAGTATTTTATTCAAAAACTAAAGAATAATTTGGGGTTTTCTTTAATTTTTATGGTTTAGTTAACGTGCTTCTATTTATAGAATAGTTATAATACTTAATTAATAGGGTATATAACTAATTTTGGGTGAGATCAAAAGCTGTACGTAAAAGAGTGGGTGAAAAATTTTTTAGTCACTAGTGGTAAAAAACTCACTTTTGACATTTAAAATAGTGCTCAAAACAAGTGTTTCTGTGAAGGTGTTGGATAAAAGTATTATTTTTTATTCATACCTGTTATATATAAAAATGATCCAACGATAATAAAAATTCGTTGAAAAATGTAAACGCAGAACAATTTAATATTATTACTAGTAATAATAATAGTAATAATAATGACAATAATGTTATAATACTGGTTTCTGTTGGGTCGTTGTATGGTAATTAGTTTGATGAATTTACTTGTAAAGATTCAACTGACATTTTTATTGCCCATTCAAAGAAATCACTGGACAAGAAACGAAATTGTAACATAACAATAAACGTACAATAATATAATAAGTAAACTGCATATTTTTTCAAAAAAAACTTATAATTATAGTAAAAAAAATTGAAAAAGAAATTATTATTTTAATTGATTTGAATATAATAAATGTCTTTCTGACATTGTCGTTGAATCCATGGGAAATAAAGGTGCAGATCGCTTGCAAAACAACTTTACACTACAATATTCTAAGAACGCTTTGACATAGACACTTGAAATTCTGACCAAAAGTTTTTTGCCACGTTGAAAATCTTAGGTCCAATATTTAGGTTTCTGAGTCAAAACGTAAAATTGTGTTGCAAGCGACCTCCACCATTAATACAACATTTCTAAAATTTTTACACCCTACGTCCATTCTTATTTGTGAGTAGTATTCCTTTCTATAAGCTTTTCCCTAGTTACCTCCCATACGCTTTCTAATCCTTTCATCTCTAACACTGTTTTATCGTTTTATAACATGAAATTTCGGAAAATTTGAGCGCTAAATACTTTAATGTATACGTCCGATGTAACATAACCTCACTCTTTGGTTTGGTAGGTCGGTTTTTTCGCCTGTTCTGTGTTTTTGGTTCCTATATAAATGGGGAGCATACTATTCTGGCGAAAAATATACCTTACAAGTTTTAAAAAGCCTAAAAATCATCCAATAACTGGGCGTACACTTAGCTTTTTATACGTCGGGCGTATAAATAGTTATTCAATACTTTCTATTATACTTATCCAAAGTTTTCGACTGTGATGTTTTTTGTGGGGCAAAGGGGTCAAAAGAGATAAAACTGTTACAACAAAATACCATTTTCGATTAATTATTCCTTTATAAAAAAAAAGTTAACTGACTTCTATGTCTCTAAAAAGTAAAAAATAAAAAATACTTAAGTCGGTGCCAATTTCACCATTCCCTAAATTAGTTACTAACAATTATTTTTTTAATATTTTATTATTGTTTGCTGTGAAATTGGCACCGACTTAAGTATTCTTTATTTTTTACTTTTCAGAGACATAGAAGTCGGTTAATTTTTTTTGCGAAAAGTTTTTATTTTTTACTTTTTAGAGACACAAAACTTGTAGTTTTGTAACGTCATCTAAGCTAAATTATAGTTGTCCTTCCATCTCGGCAAGCTGCTGACGTCACAACGCACTGTTAGTGCGTTTTGACGTCATTATATTAAAGATAAATTTCTAAAAAATAAAAGTAATATTTTTATTTCATCGTCCAAGAGCCCAACCAACCTTATTTAAACGAAATACTAAAGAAAATCTTGTTAAACTTTAAGCGTTAAGTAATAATCAAACAACGCCTTTTGGTAAAATCACAAGATTTATCATTTTCTCTTGGTATTTTAATATTACAGGTCCAGAGAATCAAGTTTAGCGGCATTTAAAAGATTTTTAGTGTGCCGTAACATTTAAGTGACCCCTTAATCAAGTTATCCGGCTTATCCGAGTTATCCGATATTTCTCTAAAAATTTGGCTGGTAGTAGAACCAAATTAAGCTGTTTTTAAGTAAAATTGCGTTAAAATGATTAGATTTATCTTAATTATCTGGCTTACCCGGCATTATCCGAGCGTCCAATTAAAACGGGACCACCTCATGAATGCCCTCTTTAAGTTGCAAAAAGTTTCATCAAATTCCGTTCATTCGTTCCAAAGTTATGCGGGAACAAACATAAAAAAAATAATAAAAAAAACAAAAAGTCAAACGTCGAATTGATAACCTCCTCCTTTTTGGAAGTTGGTTAAAAAAAACTATGTATTCTTTTGTTGGCAGCAGTGTTTTTTCATGAAAATTAATACTTTTGATAACAAATTAAAATGTTATCTATCCAACCATATAATCAGCAAATTCTACTTATCATCATCTATTTCTATTCTGTATTTTGATATCAACACATGTCAAAGTAATTGAGACCAGTGTGAAAAATATGCAGAAACTAACTTATTTACCGTGTATAGTTATCGACCTTTTTTACGTGGAAAAATATTTATTTTTAAAAAATTTTGCTTGGTCGACATGAATTAATTAAAATATTAAACATAATAAAAATTAATATCACGTAATTAATGTTTTTTTATTTAATTAATTTTGTTTAATTTTATAGTTCTGTTACTTTTTGGAACTTTGTATATGTGAGATTCCAGTAAAAAAATACATTGCCCAATTTCACCTCCGCGCGTAAAATGGATTTTTTATTATCAGATTTACTTTTAGCAACCTTAAAAATATACCAATTTTCACGAAAAATACCCCCCGCCTCTTAGGGGGTGGAGTTTGGACTTTTTTATATTCAGATTAATTTTCAGCAACCTCAAAAACCCCAATATACCAATTTTCACGAAAACAACCCCCCACCCCTCAGGGGGTGAATTTAGAATTTTTTTGTTATCAGATTCACCTTCAGCAACCTCAAAACCCCCAATATACCAGTTCTCACGAAAACTACCCCCACCCCTCAGGGGGTGAAATTAGAAAAAAATATTATCAGATTCATATTCGTCGACCCCAAAAACCCCTATGTATCAATTTGGACGAAAATATTGTAAATATTTAAAAATGTTTACCCCCTCACCCCTACGGGGGTGGAGTTAGAAAAATTTTATTATTAGATTCAACTTCAGCAACCTTAAAACCCCTATATAGCAATTTTCAGATTTCAGTAAAAAAATGTATTTTTCCCCATTTGCCCACTTGCCGCACCCCAATGTTCACCAAAAACAATCCCCATCGAGAACTTTAGGTAACATACCTGTATGCCAAATTTCAAGCCTCTAGCTTAAATCGTTCTTAAGTTATCATGCTTACGACCGACCGATCGACCGACCAATCGACAATTTTTTTTTTGCTTGAAATTGATTTATATCGACATAAAACGTCACAAAACGCAAAAATACGCAAAAAAATCAAAATGGGAAAGCAACACCATTTATATATAAAAAAAGAATTTAATTGATAATTATAATAATAAATACATATAAGTAATAATAAGTAATTATAATAATAAATACATATAAGTAAATTAACAATATATTTTTTTAATATTTTAAATTATTTTTTTTCCTCTGTCAACAATAGTTTTCCTCTGTCCCCGGGTATTGGCGAGCAAACCTAGTTTTTCTCCTGTACTCTTCAAATATGAAAATAAAATACAAAAATATGTTTAACAATAAATTTTATTACATATATTTTTAATGGAAGTTCAGTTAAAAAATAAAAAATTCCCACAGACCGAACACCGAAGGTCACAGGTGACTTAAGGTGACCCAAGATGTCGTCTAATTACTGTGATTAATACGTGAAATGACCGAACTGCGTAGAAACGGAAGTCAATTATGAACGCATTTTGTATCACTGCAACTTTTTTTTGACAATAAAAAAAGGGACTCTTCAATGAATGTATTTTTATTTGTTTTTTTTTTATTGCATTTCTTTTTATTTAATTTTTCTCAAAAATTTTCCCAGATAGCACATAATAACTATTAGATATCCAGGGGATAGCCTGGATTGCCATTAGATATCCCATGGACATCCAAATGTCCGCCTATATCCAGGATATCCACTGGATATCCAGGAGATTTCCAGTGGACATCTCATAGATATCCAGTGGATATCCTGGATATAGGCGGACATTTGGATGTCCAGGGGATATCTAATGGCTATCCACTGGATATACTCTATATCCAGAAAGTATATCCCCTGGATGTCTAATAGTTATTATGTGCTGTGTGGGTTGTTTGTTATAGAAGCATTATTTTTTACTACACAAAAAAAAAGTTTCCTTAAACGAAGGACATGTGTCTTTCGATAAGTTTAAAGCCATATTCAAGGATAGCATTTCTTTGGACCAGTCAATTTTCTTGAATCAAACCACGGATCTTCATTCAAAAACCCGTGATCTTCATTCAGGAACATTGACTTTGGTTTAAGAAAATGCTAGCCTTGAAAGCGTCATATAAAAAAATAAAAACTTTTTATTTTTTTATTATGCAGGAAAAAGACTCCTGGAACCAAGGACTCTTTTGATTTATACAAAGCCATATTCTCTTGTTTCAAGGCCAGCATTTCTTTGAACCATAGTCAATGTCCTTGAATAAAGCGCGGTCTTCATTCAAGGACATTGACTTTGGTTCAAAGAAATGTTAGTCTTGAAACAAGAGAATATGGCTTTGAACATATCGAGACAGGTGTCCTTGGTTCAAGGAATTCTTTTTTCTGTGTACAGTAATACAGAATAACTATTTAAAATGTCAAACCCTGGTTGGAAGCGACATACAGCCACCAATAAACACCTCGTTGAAGGCTGTAAAGAGGACATTGAAAAGTCGTAAAAAAAGCACCGGCTTATTTTCCAATATCGATACCCACCTGTTGAAAGGGGTTGTCGCGCGTAAAACACAGATACGCCGTAAATAGGGGTTCGGCAAAAAGAGGAAAAAATCCTGGGGTGGAAAAATCGGTTTGTGGTGTGTTTGCGGCGGATAACAAGAACGAAATGATGTTTTTCTATGCTTTTTACTTTCTCAGATGTGCTTATTATTTCGGAGCTGTGCATTTACCTGCAGTTGGAAAGTAATTTTCACGCTCGTGTAAATATTTTTTTGCACTCGGCTTATGCCTCGTACTTAATATTCCACTTGCTTCGAAAGACTCTACTAGTTATATGCTAATTTACTTTTTTCTTTTGGAACAAAGTAGTTGTTTGTGTTCCATGCCCATGGCCAGAAAGAAATCTTTTCTAGAAGAATTTATTTTGCGAGACGCAATGTTTTTGGACGGGCAGGATAAAAATAATGCAATAAAACTGAGAACCAAAATTGTTTTTGAGGTTAAGTTATTGCTATTAAACAGAATAAGTATTGTACATAAAGCCTACCTTCGGGACGAAGATGTCTTTTGTTTTACTTTAGGCACATGCGTATAATATAGTCATTTGGACTTTCTAAAAAAATGGGTTTCAAAGATAATACTTTTAAGTATGAATATAGCTCTCTAAAACGTTAGTTTACGTTTTCGTTCTTAGTAACTGAGTCTGATGAGACCAAATGGTGCGATCAAGTGTAAAAGTGCGGCGGAATTGATAGTAGGTAACATGATAAAATGTGTCGATTCAATTTTTAGAAAAAGGGGGAGAATTTGTTTTTGTTTCGCGGATTTTTGATGAATTTTATTTACATTTACTTGTACTAGATTGGATTAACATTTATTTTTTATTTATTCGAAATTATTTTATTTAAGGGCAAAACTGGGTTAAAGTATTGTAAGGTTTTTATAAATGATATTTATTTTCCATAAATTAATATATACCTAAAAACCTAAACCTCCAAAAAACGCAAAAATTTTCAAAAAATTAATTTGTCAATTTGAGATTATGTGTTTGACGTTTACTCATTCTCTGACAGCAGGTATGTAATAGTATATTACGCACCGAGTACGCGAACCTAGTTTTTACTGCACGAGAGTGCACTGAAATGGTTTGCGTCGAGGTGCGTGTACTATTTTTCCTACGACCTAACACCTAAACATCAAAAAAACGCAAAAATTCTCTTAAAATTAGTTTATCAATTTAAGGTTATGTGTTTGACGTTTACTAATTTTCTGACAGAAGATATCGATACCCCCAAGCAACAAAGCCGTAACTCATATGTTGTCATTTTTCACGACAGCTAAATTTCTAAAATATTTTTTTTTTGTTATAAGGATGGGTAAATGATTGAAGTGGAAAAGGAAGTCATGTGATACATCATTTGAAAGCTTATAAAATTCTCCATTTAACTGTTTAAGTATTTATTGTTTATTTACTGTTTGTTTCTGATAATATTCAAGTTTAGAATTTCTTACTTTAGTGATTTTAAGTAAACTTTTGCTTAAAGTGGACTGTGGAGAAACCTGAGTAGTACCACCATGTGTGTCTTTTTTCAAGGCGTTTACCTACGAGTATTGTAACGACATAAATCGTCACTTTTTAATATAGCAAGGGTTAATTAAACTATTCGTTTACTTACGTTATAATTTATGTTTATTTTGTATATAAATAGTTACGTACGTACAGAACTATTTTGTATCTGGGACTATTTTGTAGCAGGAACTGAATTCTAACCATATGAGTCTCTATTCCATAGTTCTACCTGAAAATAACATAAAGAAAACATAATTAGAATATGATTTTTAATAATAAAGAATCATATGACTTATTTCTCTATAGTGCATTTGTCTATGGACTTACCTGGTTTTTATATGTTTCAGAGTCTATTGAGGGTTGGATTTCACTGGCTTTCATTTGTAGCTTGTCTCTCTTGTGGAAAGTTGTGTATGATTATCCCTTCGGGATAATCCAGAATTTGTTGAAAATAGTTTGCTGGAACTGCTCACTTAGATTCAGTATTTTGTTTATACTTAGTTCACAGGACACTTAGTATTCTGTTCGTATTTTTATTAGTTTTGCTGATAAACAATAAGTATTGTTTATATTTGTTTCTTAGAGTAATATTTTGAGGTTAGATATCACTAATACAGATTTATTAGGAAACATTCTTTTAATTAGTTATTATTTTTGGTGTCGTTTCAGTTACCTTTATTAGGAATCCTATACGGTAAAACTGTAGTTGATAATGACTTGCATAGATGTCGCTAATAGTTCAGAAATAGGATTTTATTCACCTGAAGGGTTCATACCGGTTGATAAGGTCGATTTTCGCTCTTTCTTGATGAACTCTGTACAATGGTGGTCTCATTTTGACGAGTGTTTATTTTCTGTAATCATCGAAGTAATCCTTCATGTATTTTTATTTAAAGTTAGTGAAAATGAATATTTAAACAATGCGGAAGATATTATAACTGATATTTTCTACAATTATGCATTTATAACGTTTCGATGGACATCGAAGACTTAGAATGAGACGTAAGTTAAGTTTTTCTGTTTCTTAGAATATTTCTGACATATAATTATTGTTTTAGCACCATTATTATTACCATTAATTAAGCACAATCACTAGACCATTAATTACTCACCATTTCTATACCATTAATATGGAATTACATTAATTTAAGTTGAAGTTTATTTTGGTATATTTGATATACAAGTTCTCCGCATGGAGTGATGTTCTGTTGGAACATGGTTCTATAATTTTTGGCATAGATAAATTCTATGTAACCGTCTAGCAGACAATTTTATATTGGACATAATTTTCAAAAGCATATTTAATCCCGGACAACATTTTCAATCGTACATTTTATCCTGGAAGATAATTTTTCCAAAGTAGATGGGACAGCCTATATTTTTTTTTCTTTCATTTGAGAAATGAATTCATCAGCATAGGGGAGACTTGCACAGATGGAGACGATGGAATTCATACCTCATGGATTTTGCAGAAACCAGCTAAGTACTCATTCTGAAAACTTTTGAAAGCAATATTTCATATTTTTAAATTCTTTTATTTCAATATTCTTATAACTGTAAACTTTATCAGATCTGATATAGTATTGATTAATACTATATGCCCTTCTGGCTTTTGTTCATTTTTAGGTACTTATTTTTTTTAAAACATTTAATCTCATTTATTAATTATTAAATATCATACTTTTGATTAAATGATTTCTAATTTAAGCATGACTTTTATACACTGCAAGAAATGATTGTTGTTTACATACATTTCTTGGTGCTTGCTGAACTTCATGTTTTCTTTATACATTTAAGTCAATGATTTCTGAATTTAGTAATTTTTATTAAGATTTCTTTAATTATATCTTAATATAATTACACATATTTTTTATATATATTAATACATTACTTGATGTGCTTTCATTAAGTTTATTTATAATAAATTTCTCAAATGAATTATCTTATTTTATTTAGGGGTTATATTTTCTCAAACTGAAAAGCTTAAGTATTTACACTAGGTTGTTACTTACCTAAAGGAGTAAAAGCTAAAGTAACTGGCGCCCCTAACAACATTAATCAATTCTTTCTATTTTTCCCTTGCCCATACCCATTGCTCCGCTGTCAAAACTAGCCGTTGGCAGTGAACGTATTAATTACGGTACACTAATATTGGCGCCCAAGAACGTGGTATTTGGATAGATAGAACACTTGTTTTTTTAATTTTACTCCATTTTTCTCAGTGTATTTTTTATAAAAATCTAAAGCTTATTTTTTTCAGTGTAACTTAAAGTTCATTTTGAGAAAAACTACATATAACTGTTGAATAAAATATTTTTTGTTGAAAATTAAGTCAAATTAGAGTTAATCTGATAAGATATATCAGATATGTGTTTTTTATGTTTATTCTGAATTTTATGGAATAACATGGAATAGAGAAATTTTGGCGTGGGTTCAGTTTTTCTAGAAATTATCTTTTATTCAATAGAAATAAATGGATAATAGGGTATTTATTTATGCGAAGGATATGAATAAATATTAGCTAATTTTGTAGTTTTGGAGACTATTTATAATTATTAATTTGTCCAATTGAGATAAATAATAATTTAGTATTTTTTTGACATATTTGGGAAATTTTCCAAAGTATGCAAAAACTTTGTTGAGCAGTGTACACAAAAAAAAAATAATTTGTGGTACAGTATAAATATTTTATTATAAAATAAATATTTTGAGTAAATTGAATTTAAATTTTGAAAATAATTATTCAAAATGGAAGATTTAGATAAAATGGAAATTAGATTTTTGACTGCAGAAATGGTAAATTATGAACTTCGTATAAGACATTTAATAGCAAAAAATAATAGAGCATCTAGAATTAAAGTTTTAGGTAGAGCCATAGCTAGGGAAGATCCTAAAGTAAAATATGTAGATCCGACTTTTAATTTTAACAGTGAAGTGGAAAATATTAATAGAATTTTAGATAGTATATCTTCAGAAATTGTAGAATATCATGGTGATTATAGTTTAGCCGATTTAAGAAAATTAAAAACTTATTTAGTACATGTAACAAATCGTCTGCAACGTTTTCCTGAAGTAGAAGAAAATAAAGTTAGACGTATTCAATTTTTAGAAATAACAAAAGCAACTTGTTTAGAAATAGAAGCAGATATTTTAGATCTTTATGAAAAATCTGGTAAAAATTCAGATCTTACTCAAGTAAATAATAATATTTCATTACATAATAGTACACAGTTTAGTCCTAATGTTTCTAGTAAAAAAGATAATGATTATTTAAAATCAGTACCAGTTTATAAATGGAATATTAATTTTGATGGAAAGTCTAATGTTTTAAATTTTATTGAGCAAGTTGAATATATGAAAATAAGTAGAAATGTTACAGACGAAATGTTATTTAAATCCGCATATGACTTATTCAAAGAACCAGCATTGTCATGGTTTCTCTCAATTAAAGATAATTTAAATTCGTGGTCTCAAATAATTCAAGCATTAAAAAAAGATTTTCTTCCAGCTAACATAGATGATAGAACATGGGATGATATCCGTTCTAGATATCAAAATCCCGATGAATCTATCGCAATTTTTATAGGTGCTATGGAAACCTTGTTTAAACGTTTAATTCATGCTGCAAGTTTATATACTAGACTAAAGACGATTAGAGAAAGAATATTACCACATTATTTTACACCATTATCACTTATAGAAATAAATGATTTAGAAGATTTAAAAGACAGTTGTAAAAGAATAGATGAAGCTTATCAATTAAAACAAAAGAGCATAGCAGGTAAAAGTGTGGCAAAAAATAAAGCAGTTAATAAAGTAAATGTCCTAAGTTCGGATATAAGTCAAAATTTTAGTAGTAAATGTAATTGTAGTCATAATACCACAGTGTCCAAACTTACCCCATCTTCCTCTACTCGTCAAAGTTCAGTATGTAATAGTAGTCAAGTTTCTCAAATTAGTCAAAGTACCAATCAAAGCTTTAATAATACACAGAATAGTAGTAATAGTAGTAATAATAAAAGTAGACAAGTAATTTGTTATAACTGTAACCAACCAAATCATATTTTTAGCAAATGTTTAGCTAAAAGAACAAAGTTTTGTTATAAATGTGGATATAAAGATGTAGTTTTTAAAAATTGCCCTTCCTGTACAAAAAAACTAAATAGGAAAGTGGATGATTTTAGTCGGCATTCACTTAATAAAAAGGCTAAAAATAATAATGACAGTCAGATAAAAAAGGATAACAAAACTACTTTTTGTAAAAACATTTATTATAATAAAAATAATATCAATTCTTTACAAAAATCAAGTGTAACAGAAACAAATAAACGATTTTATTTGAATGAATGGAAAGATTGGCTGGATAAAGTTAAAAATTTTTATAAACCGTATAGTTTGTCTGTAATTAATAAAAATTCTTTTATTAAATTACCTAGAGATAACCGTCCATATATTAAAGTAAATATTTTTGATAGAAATATAACAGCTTTGATTGATACAGGTGCAAATTGTTCAGTGGCTGGTGGTCACGCGATTAAAATTTTAGAAAAATTTAATTTAAAAATTGATAAATGTCTTATACCGCATGTTACTACAGCTGATAAATCTAAACAGTTGGTAACTGGTGTTGTTTATTTACCTATTAAAGTAGATAATGAAGTTAAGATTTTACAAGTCTTGGTTGTTCCTTCTTTGGAAACAAATTTTATTTTTGGTGTGAATTTTTTACAATTGTTTTCTATGACTCTGGATTTTTCCGATGAATCTTGGAATAATAAAATTAATAATTTGAATGTGATCAGTAACAGTGATAGTCAGGATATAAATAAAGATAATTCAGTAGGCTTATGTGACTTGACAGACGAACAGAAAAAGATAGCAGATAAATTTGTTAGTTTATTTAAAGAATTATATAGCGAAAAAATAGGTAGAACAAATTTAATAGAACATGATATAGATACAGGAAATAATAAACCTTTTAAAATGCGTCAATATCCTTTGTCACCTTATTTAATAGAAATTTTACATAAAGAGTTAGATAAAATGTTAAAAGATGATATAGTTTCACCATCTTATTCTGATTTTAATTCACCAGTTTTATTAGTAAAAAAAGCTAATGGTACATACCGTTTTTGTTTTGATGGACGTAAATTAAATTCTATTACAAAAGGTGATTCACATCCTTTACCAAGGATAGACTCCATTTTAAGTTTATTAGGCGATGCAAAATATATATCAAGTATAGATTTAAAAAATGCTTTTTGGCAGATTCCACTTACAAAAACTGCTAAAGAAAAAACTGCATTTTCCGTACCTGGTAGGGGACTATTTGAATTTAATGTAATGTGTTATGGACTCAAAAATGGAACACAAAGTCAGCAAAGATTAATGGATAAACTTTTTCCTTTCTCCTTTTATCCAAATATATTTGTTTATATTGACGACATTATAATAGTATCAAAAACATTTGAGGAACATATTAAATTACTTCAAATAGTACATGAAAAATTAAAATCTGCTAATCTTACAATAAATTTTGAAAAAAGTAATTTTTTTAGAAAATCACTTAAGTATTTAGGTTTTGTAATTGATAATTTTGGTTTAAGAACCGATCCGCAAAAAGTAGAAGCAATAATAAACTATCCTAGACCAACAAATAGTACAGAAATAAAACGATTTTTAGGTGTAGCTTCGTGGTATCGTAGATTTGTTAGGAATTTTTCAACAATTGTTAGTCCATTAAATTCACTTTTAAAGGGCAAAGGTAAAAAACAAGCCATTAGTTGGAATACTGATGCAGAAAAAGCTTTTTTATTGTTGAAGGAATCTTTAATAAATGCTCCAGCTTTAGCAAGTCCCAATTTTTCTTTACCATTTGTTATACAATGTGATGCTTCTTTAGTTGGCCTCGGTTCCATATTAACACAAACGCAAGATGGTCAAGAAAAAGTAATAGCTTATGCTAGTAGAGCTTTAACACGTAGTGAAATAAAATATTCTGTAGGTGAAAAGGAATGTTTAGCTGTTTTGTTTGCTATAGATAGGTTTAGACCATATATTGAAGGTGTTAAATTCACAGTAATTACAGATCATTCTTCATTAAAATATTTGAGTAATATGAAAGATCCCTCTGGTCGCTTGGCTAGATGGTCATTAAAATTACAGCAATATGATATGGATATTGTATATCGTAGAGGTAAATTAAATGTAGTAGCTGATGGGTTATCCAGAGCTTTTGATAGAATAGAACCAGAAAAATCAATTTTTCCAGATGTAAATTTAATTAATTTTAATGTAAATGATTATAATAGTGATAAATATTATATTCAGTTGAGGGAAAAAATTATTAAAAGTCCAGATTCATATCCGCAATTTAAAGTTATTGATGATAATATTTATAAGTTCATACCGACCAAGACAAAAGTAAAAAGTAATATTATAGAGTGGAAATTGTTAGTGCCTCAAAAATGTCGTAAACAAGTTCTAAAAGAATGTCATGACGATGTATTAGCTTCTCATATGGGATTTTTTAAAACTTTTCATAGAATTTCAGAAACATATTTTTGGCCAAAAATGCGTAAAGATATTTTAAAGTATGTAAGATGTTGTAATATTTGTCAATCACAAAAAGTTAGTAATTCTGCACGTTTTGGATTGATGGGTCGTGAAAAAGAAGTAAATTATCCGTGGCAAGTTATTTCATGTGATTTGCAGGGACCATTTCCCAGAAGTTCTAAAGGTTTTTGTTATCTTTTAGTTGTGTCAGACTGGTTTACAAAGTATACATTATTACATCCTTTGAGGGAAGCTACTGCAAATGCAATATGTAAATTCATTGAGAATGAAGTTTTTTTAGTTTACGGAGTCTGTCAATTTTTAATTGTCGATAATGGAAAACAATTTGCTGGTAAAGTTTTTAAAAAATTAGCAGATGAATATAATGTACAGAAAATTTGGTTTAATGCACTTTACCATAGTCAAAATAATCCGACGGAAAGGCAACATCGCACAATTTCTACTGCTATAAGATCATATATAAAAGATAATCAAAAAGAATGGTGTAAAAATTTAGCAAAAATAGGTCTAGCTTTACGAACGTCTGTAAATGAAGTTACGGGGTATACGCCGGCATTTCTTAATTTTGGGAGGAATGTACCTATCACAGGAACTTATTATGGCAAAATGACATCAACTGATGGTGTTAAATTAGAACCTTGTGACAGAGACTCGTATAGTCAAGACTTGGGAAATCTTAAAGAGATTTTTGTTGATGTAAAGAAATATTTACATGAAGCTTATGAACGAAATAAGCGTACTTATGATTTTCGCAAGCGTGAAGTAAATTTTGATATAGGTGAAAAAGTTTGGAGACGAAACAAAGTACTCTCAGATGCTAGTAAAAGTTTTGCTGCAAAACTTGCTCCAAAGTACATACTTTGCAAAGTTGTTGCGAAAAAGTCAAAGTTAGTGTATATTTTGGAAAATGCAGATGGTCATAGAGGCGACTGGCATGTTAAAGATCTAAAGAAATATTTTGGATCGAATAGTGACATTTCAGTTGGCTAGATTTGATTAAATAAGAATATATTCTTAGTATCATTCAGAATGATATTTAAAAAATATCAATGTATTGAAAATATTTAAAGGGTACCCAAAACTTTTGTATATAGTAAAAAAATATATAAATATATTTTTTGTAGAAGAGAATTCTGGTGCACACAGTCAAGTCTTATTTCTATTTTTTTTATCTTGATAAAACTTAGCTAAAAAGAAAACAAAATTAATTATGACAATTACCTGATTATGACAATTACCTGTTTATGACACACACCGATAAAGTCCCAAAATTATGTTCTACATAAGAGTAGGCGGATGATACACGTAGTTATCAAGCTTAGCTATTGTTAATTATCAAGTAGTATTTCAAATGATTTACATAAAGTATTGTATTTTTTGTTGATTTATTAAATAAAATATAGTATATATTTTAGCTATTTAAGTTAAATAGTTTTAGAGTTTGGTATAAAAATATTTTTTGTATATTAAATATTTTTATTATTTTTGGAGGGGGCATGTGTAACGACATAAATCGTCACTTTGTAATATAGCAAGGGTTAATTAAACTATTCGTTTACTTACGTTATAATTTATGTTTATTTTGTATATAAATAGTTACGTACGTACAGAACTATTTTGTATCTGGGACTATTTTGTAGCAGGAACTGAATTCTAACCATATGAGTCTCTATTCCATAGTTCTACCTGAAAATAACATAAAGAAAACATAATTAGAATATGATTTTTAATAATAAAGAATCATATGACTTATTTCTCTATAGTGCATTTGTCTATGGACTTACCTGGTTTTTATATGTTTCAGAGTCTATTGAGGGTTGGATTTCACTGGCTTTCATTTGTAGCTTGTCTCTCTTGTGGAAAGTTGTGTATGATTATCCCTTCGGGATAATCCAGAATTTGTTGAAAATAGTTTGCTGGAACTGCTCACTTAGATTCAGTATTTTGTTTATACTTAGTTCACAGGACACTTAGTATTCTGTTCGTATTTTTATTAGTTTTGCTGATAAACAATAAGTATTGTTTATATTTGTTTCTTAGAGTAATATTTTGAGGTTAGATATCACTAATACAGATTTATTAGGAAACATTCTTTTAATTAGTTATTATTTTTGGTGTCGTTTCAGTTACCTTTATTAGGAATCCTATACGGTAAAACTGTAGTTGATAATGACTTGCATAGATGTCGCTAATAGTTCAGAAATAGGATTTTATTCACCTGAAGGGTTCATACCGGTTGATAAGGTCGATTTTCGCTCTTTCTTGATGAACTCTGTACAATGGTGGTCTCATTTTGACGAGTGTTTATTTTCTGTAATCATCGAAGTAATCCTTCATGTATTTTTATTTAAAGTTAGTGAAAATGAATATTTAAACAATGCGGAAGATATTATAACTGATATTTTCTACAATTATGCATTTATAACGTTTCGATGGACATCGAAGACTTAGAATGAGACGTAAGTTAAGTTTTTCTGTTTCTTAGAATATTTCTGACATATAATTATTGTTTTAGCACCATTATTATTACCATTAATTAAGCACAATCACTAGACCATTAATTACTCACCATTTCTATACCATTAATATGGAATTACATTAATTTAAGTTGAAGTTTATTTTGGTATATTTGATATACAAGTTCTCCGCATGGAGTGATGTTCTGTTGGAACATGGTTCTATAATTTTTGGCATAGATAAATTCTATGTAACCGTCTAGCAGACAATTTTATATTGGACATAATTTTCAAAAGCATATTTAATCCCGGACAACATTTTCAATCGTACATTTTATCCTGGAAGATAATTTTTCCAAAGTAGATGGGACAGCCTATATTTTTTTTTCTTTCATTTGAGAAATGAATTCATCAGCATAGGGGAGACTTGCACAGATGGAGACGATGGAATTCATACCTCATGGATTTTGCAGAAACCAGCTAAGTACTCATTCTGAAAACTTTTGAAAGCAATATTTCATATTTTTAAATTCTTTTATTTCAATATTCTTATAACTGTAAACTTTATCAGATCTGATATAGTATTGATTAATACTATATGCCCTTCTGGCTTTTGTTCATTTTTAGGTACTTATTTTTTTTAAAACATTTAATCTCATTTATTAATTATTAAATATCATACTTTTGATTAAATGATTTCTAATTTAAGCATGACTTTTATACACTGCAAGAAATGATTGTTGTTTACATACATTTCTTGGTGCTTGCTGAACTTCATGTTTTCTTTATACATTTAAGTCAATGATTTCTGAATTTAGTAATTTTTATTAAGATTTCTTTAATTATATCTTAATATAATTACACATATTTTTTATATATATTAATACATTACTTGATGTGCTTTCATTAAGTTTATTTATAATAAATTTCTCAAATGAATTATCTTATTTTATTTAGGGGTTATATTTTCTCAAACTGAAAAGCTTAAGTATTTACACTAGGTTGTTACTTACCTAAAGGAGTAAAAGCTAAAGTAACTGGCGCCCCTAACAACATTAATCAATTCTTTCTATTTTTCCCTTGCCCATACCCATTGCTCCGCTGTCAAAACTAGCCGTTGGCAGTGAACGTATTAATTACGGTACAGTATAACTCAAAATGGGTCTAACTTGAGTTACATCCTTGTTGCTTGGGAGTGTCGATATGTAAAATCAGAAACGGGTGGGAAATAGGCACTAACTACTAACTAGGTCGTAGGAAAAATCAGCTAATTTTCACTTTCCGACCGCTGTCGTTGCAACGGTGGAAAATGAGCACCATCTTAGGAAATAAAATAAAGCAGGTTTTGAAGACATGCCATAGATATTTACGAAGGGGTAGAAGGGACATAATAATTACTTTTTTAAATGAGATTTAATTCTGTAATACTAACTCAGAGTAAATATTTAATTCGTTGTTACTAACACCGAATTAAATGTTTTTCCTGAGATAATATTGCAGAATAAATTCATTTTCTCTGTCTTAGTAACACAGAATTAAAGAAATATTGAATTCTGTGATACTGACAGAATTAAATATTTTCTCTGTGTTACTATCACAGAAATAAATCATTTTCTATTTATTCTGTAATACTAATACAGAATTAAATATTTTCTCTGTGTTACTAACACAGAAATAAATCTTTTTCTCTGTGTTACTATCACAGAATTAAATAATTTTCGCTGTGTTACTAACACAGAAATAAATCGTTTGGACTTTTGCACAATAAATCGGAAACGCTTTAAGCTAAAACGTGGCAGGTAAGTAAATTAGCTAATTCTTACTATTTTTGTGTTAAATGTGGTCAATAGGGGAAAATCAGTACTTTCTGAGATATCTAGTTAATTGCTAAGTAAAAACATGTTTCACTTGAGCGAAGTAGTACTAATAAAAAAAATGTGTTATTGCAGCGAGACTACGTTCGTAAACCGACTGCGCCAATTTAAATATTTTGCCAAATATTTATTATGTATGTCTTACTATATTCAAAAATATATAATATAAATATGAATATAGATATAAATATTTATCTATGTGTTGTCGAAAACCCCATACTGTTTCCGGTTTGTTCCGGGATGGCCCCTCGATGCTCTGATGTCAGTTGTCATTCATTTGTTTCAAGATTAATCGGCCATTGTTCACAGCTATTGGACGGACTCGATGTTTCAATTGTTTTCGGTGTTTTGTTTTTAGTGTTTTGTTTTTGGTGTTTTGTTTTTCGAATAAAAAACGTCAATGAAATCATAGCCAAGTGCGATCTCAATGGACTACGAGTAGGGGATTGATGGATATGCAAAACAAATGAATTGTAATGTTTGATTCGTTTGTTTTTCGACTGTTTTGTCGACTTTGATGATTGAACCTGTTTGGATGTTAGGCAGCCATGTATTGTTTTTGTTTCGTTTTAAATCAATCAAAACTTTTGATTGATATGATTTGTTGATTTGCTTGTTTTGATATTCACACTTCATTTATTATCGTTGAACGTGTAAATTGATTGATTTTTATATTTTTTAGCTTAAAGACTTTTTTTAACTGTAGGCTTTTTAACTATTAATTTGTCTTTTTGGTTCTTCCCCTCTTATTTAATGGTAATTTTAACATTTTTATGTACAGGGTTTAAGATTTATACACAGTAAAAATAAATTACATTAAATTACATAGTCCGTAAATGGTAATATGTTGCCATAGATCGGAATGGTAAAAATTACATAGTCCATAATGGTAATATTTTGCATAGACCGGAACGGTAAAAATTACATAGTCCAGAATGGTAATATTTTGCATAGACCGGAACGCTAAAAATTACATAGTCCAGTCTCTGTGTCAAAGCTTTTTTGAAATATCGTAGCGTAAAGTTCATTTGGTTTAATAAACCAAACGATTTGTACCCTTAATATGAGTATAAACTGCATACATCTTTCTTTAAAGATCTATTGGTTGATAAAGATCGTAATTTATAATGAACGTAAATTTTAGGCCACAAATAAAGCATTTAAATATCGTACATAATTAATATTTACCTTTTTTTACACTTTTAACACTTTAACCTAGCAGCATACGTCGCTATTTCTCTAACAATAACAATATTAAACGGTCCGTCTCATGATGCGACGCCTTCTTGGTTATGATCCAAAGCGCACGCGCGTCTTAAAATAACATACCCCGACATTGTAAAATCATGTAAAAATATGTAAATCAATGTAAATATATTTTTTTACATTATTTTACATTCTTTTACATTATTTTACATTCTTTTACATTCTTTTACATTCTTTAACATTCTTTTACTTTCTTTTACATTCTTTTACATTATTTTTCATTATTTTACATTACTTTACATTATTTTACATTATTTTCCATAAATTCATGAATTATGCATAGTCCAGAATAGTAAATTTACTATTCCGTACTATGTAAATTCATGTATTTTTACATGCAGTTTTACAGTAAGATAACAAAAATTGAGTTATTTCTGAAAACACGGAAAGTGTCGAGGTTTAGAAACGTAAACTGTAAGGGCTATTTCACAAGTTCATTAATAGTCCAAAAAGTCAACGAAAAATTCCTGTGTTAATTTACAATAAATGCACATAGGCTGATATTTTAAAGGGGAGTAGTGGATGGTAGCAGAACACTTCTGTTATTTTTTCACCGGGTGATTTGCGTAAGGGGTGTCAGCTATCTTCAATTTTAGGGGTAAGTGCGGTTATCTCGCTAAATATGCATCTTACGGTAAAAATGCATATAACCAATTTTGTTCAGGGAACGTTCGAGTATTACGTAACGCAAATTTTGATAATTTTGGACTTTTGCTGTATAAAATTCGGCAAAATTTTACAAATTTCTTTTAAAATTCTGTTACCGATAGCTGGTAATTTCATTGCATGGAATATTCTTTAGTATAGGAGAAAATTAAAAAAAATAGAGGTGATGTATTATTAAAAAAAAAAAAACCTAGTTGGGATTGCGCCTTCGCCATAATTTTAAATAAACGATATTTTTTTTGCCGCTAAATGGGCCTAAAAGGGTTAAAATAATAGTATACTATTATGGAAATCTAATAAGATTTTCATACTAAGGTAAAATGAAATAAACACTTAACTTTCCATTAAAAATAGTCTTTAAAACAGATTTTATTGCTTAAAGAAAATATAAACCCCTTTATTTTTTCACTGGTTAATCTAATTTCCCACAAAAACAAATGCAAACACGGTCCTTTGGGTCATTTAAATTGATCTTTTTATCTTAAAATCCCCGAAAATAAAATTGCTATAAAAAAGACCAACCCTTAGTATTGGTCATTGAACATTGAAACCACTGATAAAGTAACAATACACCCAAGTTTTGAAATGTGTAGGGTATATTTTGTTCATTTATTCTTGCCCATATAAAAAAGGGTCCAAAGATAGGATTTTTCAAAAATAAATACACATATCGACTTGTAAACTTTAAAACCTCGTATCTCAAAAAATCTATTTTCGGTTTCTTGTGCTAACCAACTCTATACATGGTAAGTGATAATTTATAAAAACTCCAATTTATTACTCGAATATCGCGTAACTTATAAACTAATTCAAATAGTTAATTGGAGTTGGTATATATTATCATTCATCATGTATACTGAATCTAAAAATAGTACAACCAAACGTTGTTGTAACAAGTTTAATGTATATAATACCATTTTTACGATTATTCTAAAACATTATAACGTCATATTAAATACACTATTAAAATTGTAGATTCGTATTATTTAATATTACAACAATGTTGTTGTTACTATAATAGATATTTTAACAAAATATTGAAAGTAGGCATTTTGGGCTAAAATTTTTATGTAAATAAGTATACCCAACGAAAAGCATGTACATGTACATGTAATTACATGTGATATGTAGTTTCTATGTGCACATAAATATTTAAAATGCATTAAACCAAATGCAAATGCAGCCCAGGGTCTCTGCTAGCCAGCCGGACGGACGGGTCAGCTGAATTGCCTGCGCCTTGAAGCGAGGATCGTGACGTAGAAAGTAACGGCAATCCGAACCTGCGGACTTTTAAGCCACTCCCACATCGCTCTTTGCGCGATAAAGAAAAATCTGATCGTTGTTGTAAATCAAACAACTGCACTCGTTAGTAAATACCGAACACGTTTACTTTTTTGTTGTTGCATTATATGCAATATACAGGGTGTATTTGAAATAGCGTAGGAAATTTTAACAGGTGATTCTACATGATAAAATATGACAAAAAGTTCCTATAAATATATGTCTAAAAATGCGTCATAAGGGAGCTACGCCCCTTTGAAAGTGGCTAAAAAAATCGGTTTTTATTTAATAACTCAAGAACCCTTTGAGATATATTAACGAGGTTTTGCACGTGAATTAATCCCAATAAGGCCCATCTTTGTATTTCATTTTCACGTACTTATTTAAACCAGGGGTATGCGAAACGGGGGGGCCTTATCAGTTTTTTGTCCCAAACTTTTTTCTGTGTAACTTTTTTGCAATTTTATTTTTGAAATATGATTCCTCAGGTCCAAATACATAAAAAAGGTACTCTTGTTGTAATACTGTAGGATTAACCGTTTTCGATAAAAGTTCATTTGAAGGTGAAATTCCACGGTTCGAGGACGAAAAATTAAATACTAAAATGTCGAAAACCAAAATTTTAATGATGCAATGTTATTCTTCATCAAAAACTAAGAAAAAAAGTTTCCATACATGTAGGTCGAAAAAACGCTTTTAAAGCTACCATAGCCCTTTAAAAATGGTGCATATTTAGGAGACCATAGCTCCATTGAGATTGATTTTTGGAAGTACCTGTATATGAGGTTTTTTTCTTAGTTTTTAATGTACATTCGCTCTGCATCATTAAAGTTTAGGTTTTCAACATTTTAGTATTTAATTTTTCGTCCTCGAACCGTGGAATTTCACCTTCAAATGAATTTTTCTCGAAAACGGTTAATCCTACAGTATTACAACAAGAGTACCTTTTTTATGTATTTTGACCTGAGGAATCATATTTCAAAAATAAAATTGCAAAAAAGTTACACAGAAAAAAGTTTGGGACCAAAAACTGATAAGCCCCCCCCCGTTTCGCACACCCCTGGTTGAAATAAGTACATGAAAATAACACATAAAAACGGGCCTTGGTAGGGTTAGTTGATGTACAAAACCTCGTTGATATATCTCAAAGGGTTCCTGAGTTATTAAATAAAAACCGATTTTTTTAGCCACTTTCAAAGGGGCGTAGCTCCCTTATGACGCATTTTTAGACATATGTTTATAGGAACTTTTTGTCATATTTTATGATGTAGAATCATCTGTTAAAATTTCCTACGCTATTTCAAATACACCGTGTATAGTGGTTGGCGCATATACAACTATTTATTGTTTTATCAGTGTACAGAGGTAATTAGTGCAAGGAATTTTCTAAATGAATTAAATATATATAACGACGACGATTTTTTTCCACGGGCCAGTTTACAACAAAAAAAAACGCAAAGTATCCTCAAATTACCCTGGGGTAGTATAAACATCCCTTTTCCTGAGTTGAAAATCGCTTCGGCCACATAAAAATCAACCCGATAAAAGGTTAAACGACATAAAAAAGAACAAATTTGTCCACTTTTCAATTGACTTTTTGTGTATGTAATACGGATTGAGGGTTGTATTACAAATAGATAGAAAAATACAAGGGGGATTCTTTATTTTCGTAAACCCTATCAATTTGTGTTTATTTTAGTATTATAGATTTAAATTGAATTAGAATTTATTTTTTTTATGACCCTTTTAGAAGGTAAAAAAAAATTGGGGACCCGGATTTTCTGGGGGGTGATGAGGTTTTTTTCAGTCGTCAAAATTTTTGGGAGAAAAAAAATTCAATCGGGAGGCCCGTAGGTTACTACCCCCGGGCTCCGATTTTCTCTCGACGGCCCTGCTGTTTAGCGATTAGTCAGCTGACTTAAAAATTATAATTTTTAATACTGTTAAGGTTACTTTGAAAAGTGAGTATTTCATTCTATAGCTTTTATAAGAATTTGACGTCAAAATGCCTTTATTCTTAAATAGCTCTAAAAAAAAATTGTGTTGGGAGTCCCAACTTGAGACTATAACAAAAATTAAACTTTTCCAGGTTTTTTTACTGATTTAAAGTATAATTTTGAATTTCATTTCGTTTCTCACATAAATAAAGTTTTACTTTTATTCTTTTGATTTAGATTAATTCGCAACCATAATATGTATAAATATCGCAACCAAATTTATACAAAACGAAAACCTAAAATCATAAATAACAAATACTTGGTCTATAGAATATGTAGATGACACGTGACCTTTCCACCGCTCCCGCTTGACCATTCGATAGTCATTTGTTTCAAGAACTTTTAATCCCCCGGCCACCCCTGACCGAAAATAAAGGATTTCAATGTATTTTGAAAACCATTTCAAAGGGTTTGTCTTCTCAGCCGTACAATTATTTACAGTGCTTTTAAATAATATACAATTAGCAAACCGTTCGTGGTTCGATGTAGTTCGCTAAGATTTCGTTCTTGATATTCGAGTTGAAATGTCGTTAATATATTTGTCGTAAAACCTATTTCGTGGTCGTCAAATATGCTCGTTCTCATGCACTATTTTATCCTAATAACCCAACACGAAGAAGCACTGTGCACAGTTGAAGATAAGAACATCAGAACAAAAGGTTAGTGAATCCCTATTTTCTCTTCAAACCCCGAATTTATAACCTCTAAAGGAGTCCACTATCTCTCGTTTCGTTTTCGCTATATGCCAAGTTAGAAAGTTATCGAAGGCATAGTTTTTTTATCTACCTAAACATATGTTTGGTTGTGTTTCGGTCTAGGTTTGGTTTGTTTTTGGTAAAAATTGCAATGGGATATTGTTTTCGAAAAAAAGAAATTTTATCCAATACATACAGATAATAAGACAATTACCAGCTTTATTTTAAATAGATAAACTCAATAATAACCCCCGCGTGGCTTTTACTTTATTGAGGGGATAATTATTTATTTTACCCACTCAACTGTCACTTGTCAAATTATTTTCTTGTAAATTTCCTTAAAATTTTTAATAAAAATATGAATTCCTAGGCTATTTATTGGATAAAACCTTGTATGGCACTCATGGGTAAACCGATATTGCCCTCTTGAAAATTAACCTGCTTGGCTGACGCCTCGCAGGTTAATTTTCTCATGGGCAATATCTTACTTTACCCACTAGTACCATAAATAACTATAACTTTGTATGGCTTAAATGACAGATGTGATTTGGAGTTCTTCAGGAGGGTGGACACATTCTACACTCGAATGTGACATTTCGAATGCTGATGAATTCTCGACTTTTTGTCTTATATATGTGCAAGGCACGTCTGATAATTTATTACGCGCCGTTGACCATTCAAATGTGTAATCAAGTCGTGAAAATGCCTTGGTCGTCGATTAAAAAAAATTTGATTTTGAAAAAAAAAATATTAAAAATATTTTATTTATAAAAAAAAATAGAACCTTTTAAAACAAAAAAAAATATCATGTGACTAATAATACCAAACCAAACATATGTCTAAATTAGATAAAAAAAAACTATGCCTTCGATAACTATTCTAACTTAGCATATACCTACTTTTAATTCACGAAACGAGAGATAGTGGACTTCTTATTTTTTATTTTTACTAACCTTTGGTTGCTGGTCTGATTTTGTTGATGCTCATGTGCACATGATGGCTTCTTCTTGATGTTGAGGTTTGTTAGGATAAATATGAGTTTGGAACGAGAGTATTTGACACAATGAATGGGTTTCACGACAAATATATTAACGTCGATGTTTTACATGATACCGACTTATCACGGTTGACTTTTTTAAATTTCGTCCGCCATCTTGGATCCGTCATCTTAAATTTCGCAAATCTAACCTCAGGTTCGTAATCAGCGACCCCAAAAACCCCCGTATATCATATTTGGCATAAATCGGTTGATTTTTTAAAATTTCGTCCTCCATCTTGGATCCGCCATCTTGAATTTCTCAAATCTAACCTCGGATTCGTATTCAGCGACCACAAAAACTCCTTTGACCACTTCGACCTTAATGACTGTTTTTTTTTTTAATGTGCCCCTCAAAGGGTTAACCCTCAGCACTCAATTGTTATACCTGAAATCAAAATTGTAGCAGCAGGCTATGAAAGTACAATTCTTAAAAAGTTCTTTTATAAAAAAATTAGGAAGATCGATTCAAAATTGACCGTCTTCTGGAATTTTGAAATAAAAAAACTCGAAAATCCCCAACGTGCTTTCGCTTTGCGCGAATAAACTTCACAGGAGCTTAAGGGGTTAAAACAATGTTATATTTAAGTGATTATACTAAAACAACATGTTTAACGTTTATAACAAACATACTTTTATTACCCAAATTAGGTTGTCTCCATATGGTTACCGAGTTAAAAAATTGAAGCGGGTAAGAAAAGACCCTTTTATGGCGAATGTGCACCAATGTTTTATTGTATCTGGCCATTCCATCTTTGATTGTCGTCGAGTAGAAAAAAAAAGACGATTCATTAGTTTATTTTTGTGTTTTGTGTTCTGTGATGGGATCATTAATTATAGGGAATGTATACTATATGGAATTGTATAGAAATTGTTTTAGGGCTTAAGATCGGTCAATATATAGGGTGATTTTAAAATTACTTTACATTATTTATTATTTAGCGAGGAAAAGGTATTCATCAAGTTTGTTTGTTTGTTTGTTTACTGGGTAGTTTTTTTATGTATGGATCAGGGAACTCCGAAGCGATTTTATTGGGGGAAGGGGGGAGGAGCAAATATTTCCCAACCTTAAAGGTCCTCACCTCTCAAAAATCCCAACTGTATAGACCAAATTCCCAACTTTTGTCAACTCTGATAAAAAATAAAAATAACCAAATTTACCAACCAATTTAATCCTCAAGCCCCTTAATTTTCCCAACTTTCTATCAATTTACCGAAATTTACCACTCATTTTACCAACTGAACAGTGGATTTTCTCAACTCGAGCGTGATTGGGAGGGGGGTGGCTTTTTATTATTTTATTATAACCTAAGAACGTTATCAGCTACTGTAAATTTAAAAAAAAAATCAGAAATAAATCAAATATTTTTATAGCCATAAATATTTCAGTTTTATTCATTGAAACAAGTTGTTGAAATAAAATAAAATAAATTTAAATTTTAAATTTATTTATTAAAAAAAAGGAAGTTATTTTAAGTGACTTTTATAACTAATAAATTATAAATAATTAAAATAAATCACAAATACCACGATGATGTCTCTTTTATAAAAAATAAAATTTTATTTAATTATTAAAATAAAATTATTATTTTAAATAATAATTGTCATCGTTCATTTTAAATTAGTTTTTAATTTTTGATTTTTTAAATGATTACACTGTTCCTCGGCAAAATTTAATTAAAAATACTTCAACAAAGTTAATTTTTAAGTATTAAGCATTATCTCCCAAAAAAGAACTTCTGGTATTTCTGTAGTATCGTGTTCTTTATAAATATAAATATTGCTGGAGAACACTGTGATTAACTTTTCGCTAAGAAATTTCTGCGTTTAGAACGCTTTGAGATAAAGACTTCTTAATAAACAGTTAAGTTAAAATTACTAATTTTTGACGATTTTGGTTTTAAACAGTTGGTATAATAAATATTTAGTAGCATTGTTTAAATCATTTTTTCCAAAAATAACCAGTTTTTTGACTGCTAACTGATGTAGCATGTTTTAATAAAAAAAAATATAATGCGATATCAAATAAAACAGGTAGGTTTGAGAGTATTCCTGGAATTAATATGATATTAAATTTTAATTTTATTATGTGTTGTAAGAATATATATTTCATAGAAGGAGAAAATTAATTTGTCAAGATAAAATGATAATATTTTACTCACGTGTTCCATACAACGTTTTATCCTACCCATTTTTTTACAAAATTTAAACAAAAAATAACATAGAAGGCTGTTAAAACAATTTTATCTGACATTTCATAAAAAAATAGCCTGCCAAAGTATATGAAATTACTACCTCTGTTTTAAAACAATAAAAAAAAGTTAAAAAGCCCTTAAAAGTAAACTAATAATGCCAAAAATTATTTTAAAAAGTAAAAAAATTAATTTTTACAGATTACTGTTTTTTTTTTGTTTAACTATAATAATGCGCCGCCACTGTATATTACTTAATATTTTTTACAATAATTAAAATAAAACGATCTTGTTATAATTTTTTTAACATTTATATTATTTAAAATAACATGTATCTACAATCCAATGTACATACGTACTTTAAATTAAGTTACTTAGAAAAATGAGTTATGTTAGCAATAGCGGTAGTTATAAATCTTCTCCTTTTACATTGCCCTAAATCCGGATCTAACTCCAGCAAATCAAGAGTAGAGGATTTATAAATCCGGATTTATAACTACAGTAGAAAGATGCGTTTACACACGACTTAACTACTGTGTTAATAAATACGATAGTTATAACTATGGTAGTTAACTGATATGTAAACGAAGTAAACTTTATCGTTTTAAGAGCCTTTACCTCCCTCTTTCGTAGTAGGTTTCTTCCCGTGTGTCTGAGACACGGGAAGAGGGCTTAAGAATTACGCTTTTGGAGCGTGCGGCTGTCTATATCTCAATACCTCAATTTTTTTCATCTCTAGCAAGCGTAGATTTATGGTCTGTTTCATCAAGCAAGATAGTAAATTAAAAATCCCACAGTGAATATTTTTACAACAGGTTTGAATAGTATATGTTTGTGTATAGAATATAATTATGTTTTATAAAATAAACTACGCAGTATATTCGCACATCCAATATTCGAATCTGTTTTGAAAATATTCACTGTGTGATTTTTAATTTACTATCTTGCTTGATGAAACAGGCCATAGTAGAGATTTAAACTTTGAACTTTGATAAGTGCGATAAAAAGACGCGTTACGGACCTGTAAAACATTTCACGATACAAACGATTTGTACATGCGAATAAGCGTATTATTAGATGAACTACCGAGAGTTTTCCGAAGTAATTCTGATAACGCTAGTTTACAAAATTTAGTTTTTTTTTCTTTTGCCACTCACGTTTTTGTGTTGATAACACAAGTCAACAAAAAAAAAACATTTTTCTTATGCTATGGTATATTTTATGATTTTTTTATTTGGGCTTTTTCATGCTGACTTGTGTAATTCATATTGAATTCAAATTTGCTAAAAAAATAGTTTTTGGCAGATTCGGATTCATTAAATTATCCAAACATTTTTGGGTTAAACACTGTCTAGAAAAGGGAGCGAAACCTTCTGAGCTTGTGTTATTATAGCTTATTTACCGAAAAAATTATTTATATCAAGAAAAAAATACATTTAAATCATGGATTTTTGTAAATTTGTAATCAGCGTAACAAAATACCCCATAAAATGTGTATAACTCATAATGGGGTAAAAAACCTTGTAAACTAGTGTAATTTTCCTTGAATACAATTTTACGAACTCCCCGCTTTTAATATTTTTTCGAATTTGGTCAAGCTCGAAAATAAAAATTATTTACCAACCCTTTGTCATATATTTTCTGTCTATAATATAGTAGTATTAGTCTTTGTTTCGTTTACTTTTGCAGACGGTCAAATGTTTTTATTCTCTTGTTGTATTTTTGCTTTTTTGTTGAAAAATACGTACGTGTATTGTATTAGACTAAAATTGTCATATAAAATATCTGTATAGATTTTAAATTGCTTTTCTGTAAAAAAAAATGTATATAAAGAGAACCGTATCAAATGCATTTTCTAAATCAATAAATCTGTGACAAATAATTTCGGAACTTGGATGACACAATTAAATTGAATCGGTTATTGCTAAAACTCCCTCAGTCAAAAACAGATATTTAAAAAATAATAAATAAGTGCTTGTAATAACACTTGTTTAGTGTGCAGTAACAGTTACTGAACACAAAACAAGTATTTACTCGAATTCCTAATTTTTTGAACTTAGGACATTATTAAATATCGGTTTTTGACTTAGGGTGTTTTAGCAATAACCGATTCAATTAAACTGTATATAAAAATAAAAGAAAAAATCTTAATAGATTTATGGTGCTGAGTTTGGCCCAAATTAACTCTACGCCAAGTATTGGCACTGACAAATAAAACTGTCCAATTTATAAAGATGGGCGCTTTTATCCGGTGTTGCCAAGCTGCAAATAAGCGACATTGCCCATAAGCATTAAAATTCACTAAAATCTAAGATTAATAGTTATTTATGGTACTAGTGGGTAAAGTAAGATATTGCCATGAGAAAATTAACCTGCGAGGCGTCAGCCAAGCAGGTTAATTTTCCAGAGGGCAATATCGGTTTACCCATGAGTGCCATACAAGGTTTTATCCAATAAATAGCTTAAGAATTCATATTTTTATTAAAAATTTTAATGACATTTACAAGAACATAATTTGACAAGTGACAGTTGATTGGGTAAAATAAATAATTATCCACTCAATAAAGTAAAAGCCACGCGGGGGTTATTATTGAGTTTATCTATTTAAAATAAAGCTGGTAATTGTCTCATTATCTGTATGTATTGGATAAAATATTTTAAACAGATAATTTAGCTTGTATGTGTGTGGGTTCGACCACAAAATCTTCGTTAATTCGACACTGATAAATTCTGTTGTTTTTTCGTTGCTTTTTTTTTTGAAAATGCATATTTTAATATTAAATATTTATTCTCTTTATAGAAAAATGAAATATTTTTCATTATTGGTATTTTAGCACCCTTTGTATATAAAATAATGTACAATAATGTACAATAAAGGGTTGATACACTTTAAACAGTAAATTACAGCCGATCTAATGGAGTTTAACACCTTTTTCTCCCCATAAAATTAGCGATATTCATGTCTCGAGCAGCGTAAAGTATTGCCGTTTCGGTATAACTTTTGCTATTCTCAATGCGTTAATGATGGCTGTATATCTTTTTTGGAGCATTTGGGCTATGCGTTAAATAACAGTTTTGATAATATATCGCTTTTGGAATTACTGTTTAATATCTTGATTATGTTCTGAAGGTCACAAAGAATCTTTTGATACACTCAGAAAATTGTTTTAGTAAATATTACAAATTTAACATGCATTACTTTGCAGGTTTTTTATGGGGGGTTAAAAACTGTTTTGTACTCGCTTAATATTGACAAAGTTAAAAAATTATATTTTTTCGAAATTATTTTGTTGTAATCTTCATATTATCTTATACTAGCGCGGTCTTTGCACGGTCTATTTAAAAACTAAAATTATTTCTTTATTTACTAACCTTGTTTAATTTTTTTAGAACCCTTCTATTCACTTCACTCATAAATATATCTGTCCTCAAATCTGCCAAAGCCTTTTTCACCCACTAGTACTATAAACAACTATTTTTTTATAATTATGTATTATTTTCGGATGGTTTGATAAGTACACCGGACATTACAAAAAAAATTATTAAATATTTGAACTTATTTTAAGCGTTTACTCTTTGCAAGATATTCGAAATGAAAAATCGTTGTTTCATCAAAATTAATTTTCCATCAAAGGTGGTATCTCCTGTAGGAGGAAAATATCCTGGAATTCATCAACTATTCCCGATACCTGGGGGCTGGATCGTGGGATCAAAGAGCTCAAAGGAGATGCAAACAGTTCAAACTATGCGAAAAATTAATATTTTGCCTGGCGATTATTATTGTTGAAAATTACGGATTAAACACTTTGTTTCTGCACCCCACCCGATCATTTCCTTTGATCTAGTTACCTTTCGTTTATCATTGTTTTGTTTTATTAAAACAGATTACTACTGATCCAAGCATTCTACTTATTTTTCACATATTTGGAATTTATCGGGGAAAATGCCTAAAAGCCACTTTACACGGAGCAATTTGTGCGCAAGTTTGATGCTATGCAAGTTTGTTGCAATAATGATTCAGTCACTGCGCATGCCTTCAGGCAACTTTGGTGCTATTTTCGAGCCATCAAATTATTAGAACAAGTTCTATTTTTCGACGACGACAAGCAAGATTTATAGTAATTTTCGTGGTACCAACCTGGAAAAAAGTTACCAAATCGATTCTTTTTACTAATATATTAGCAACTGCACATGTTAATAATAATTATTATTAATATTGGGCTGTCTAATAAAACACTTCCTTAAAAAAACAAATGCTAGGTTATGGTTTTGTCAACAAACGCAGAGACACGTCAAAATTGCCTGGTTGGCAGCACTGTTTAACTTGCAATATATAGCGTCAAACTTGCGTACAACTTGCTCCGTGAAAAGGTAAATGAATGTGCAATTGTCCTCATGCTATATCTGGCAGCAAACTTGCATAGCACCAAACTTGCGTACAAATTGCTCCGTGTAAAGTGGTCTTAAAACTTTATAATTTCATCATTTTGTTTTAACATTTATATCGATAAACTCTATGCAGAATCTGATTAAATAATTTTTGACATTTAGGTTAAATTGCCTAACAAATATTTATAAGAAATTTTTTTTAAAAAGTGCAAGTTTGTTTAAAATTATAATATAAGTTAGTATTTTATTCATATTGTGCTATTAAAATAGAATTTTAAGTCTTTTTTTTATAATTCTGGATCAGTATTATATTACCCTGCCGAAAAAAAATCTGACACATTGATTACTATGAAACTTATAGAGAAATGCGTTAAATTGCTTCATTTTAACAAAATATTTCTATGGCTTGGTTCTAAAAGAGCCAATGTCACTATTTCCTTATTATGTTTTACAGCCGTCAGATCTATATAACCTAAAAAAGCCAATTTCAATGCTTGTGAGATAAATGTAGACTTTAAGCGACAAGGGCCGACGTGTGTTTCCAAAAACATTTCTGTTAAACTGGTAAAACGGCCAATATTTGACAGTGTATCCTTTCAAAATTTTTGACATTAGCCCTTTTAGAACTAAGCCACAGATTTTTACATTGATGCTTTAGTTTCCTTTTCGGAAAACCTGACTTGTTTACCGAACAAAAGGATTCCTTGAACCAAGAACACGTGTATTTCGATACGTTTAAAGCCATATTCTCTAGTTTCAAGGCTAGAATTTCTCTAAACCAAAGTCATTGTACTTGAATGAAGAGCGCGGTTTTTTGAATGAAGATCCGCGCTTTTCATTCAAGGATATTGACTTTGGTTCAAAGAAATGCGGGCCTTGTAACAAGAGAATATGGCTTTGAACATATCGAAAGATACGTGTGCTTGGTTTAAGGAATGCTTTTTTATCTGCGTTCTTTTTGCTTTTTTCTTCTTCAAAAACTTATTCACAACAGGAAAATACCATGGGTCAAAATTACAATAGGTAAAATGCAAAATACGATGGTATTTAGGTAGTCATTTATGTGTAAAATTATATATTGATTTTATCGAATGAAGATTAATCTTAATTTTAGGGGTAGACATTACATGTTTGTTTAACCTCGTACTATTCTACTTAATTAAGCATCCCCTAAGTCCAGGACTTGTGTGGGCTAGTAGTAGAGGTAACCACCGGCTTATACTGACTTTTGAACCAGTTTTTATAGGGAGTGTCCGCTTCACGTACGCCTTCGCCAAAGTTCAATTATTTATTAACTAAAAAAGGCAAATCGGCGCCAGTGAGAATCGAACTCACGCTATTGGCTAGTACTGACGTACTAAGCTGAAAGGTTCTATCTATATAGGTTTAACATACACAGATAAGACCTTTCAGCTTAGAAAGACAGAGTAGACTTGTCATGTAAAGACGCGGTAGACCACTACACCAGTCCTCCCATAAATAAAACTCACCCGGTACATCCAAGAACATAGTTTGAGTGGTTGTATATGTGTTAGTAGTATTTAGTATTTAGTATTTATTTATAGTGAAACAGGGACCTTCATACGAAGGTTTTTATACTTTACACTGTTAAATATTACAATTATTATAAATTTAAATTGAATCTTTGCTGATCTTCTTGTTTATCGTGAGCTCTCATATTTTAAGTCGATATCTTAACTCGTTTAAAAGCTAAGACGGTTAGGGGGTGTCTTTTGGACTGCTGTGTATGTACAATTTTCGCATTAAAAAGGCGCGATAAATCAATTCAAGTGTGATAATTTACCAACGGTGAATATGTAATAAAAGAAGATTTCCCAAAGGTAAAATATTGCGTATCAACTAATAAGAATATGAAATCAGACAATTACTTCCGCCGGATACCAAATATAGGAGTAATGTATTATTATCAACGGATCGTCTTCTTATTACTTCGAAGGGTGGAACAACCCCTTATTGCAACCGAAAAATCTATTTTTTTGGTCGTCAAAAACCAGTAAAATTATTCAGAATGATTATAAATTTTTTCACATAATTTTCACACATTGTTAATAAAATTTAATAAAAAGCAAGTGGGTTAACGTTACGCAATTTTAGTTTTAAATTATCTTACGTGGGTATTTTTTTTTATTTTAGGTTGGGGGCTTGGGGGTAAATTTTATATAAAATTTTAATGGTTATCGGAGATAAGCATGTGTACTAAATTTCTCTAAGTGGTTACAAAAAAGGGTCTTTAAGATTTTAAAGGTGGGGGTTGGGGGGTAAATTCAAAAAAGTACATATTATAAGGGAAGATAAGCAAGTGTTCCAAATTTCAGCTCTCTAAGGGTTAAATCTTATGGATTTTATTATTTAATCCTAATATCTCTAATTTTAACCCCATATTTTTACAGTGTATTGCCATGATTTTCAGTTTTTTTCTTTATTAACTGAGAAAAAATCTGCTGTGAGTTTTTCAGAGCTAGAACTTTTGGACTCTTAAAAAAAGTCTGTGAAAAATTGTAAAACATTCTAATATTCTTTGTTTAAAATAAAAGCAATAAAAAATTATTTTTTTAAAAAACGTAATCTCCAGATAGGCACATAATAAATTTGTCGTGATATGTTCTTGTGAGTATGCAAAGAGGGGTCAAATGTCATTTATGACCGAGAAGTAGTAGAGTTCGGTAAAAAGAGATCGTGAGAAAATCACATTTCTCATTGTTTAAACAAGAAATAATAAAAATAAATGAATAGTAGCAAGCGTGTACTTTTTATTAAAACTTTGGCAGTTAGTGGGTTTCGTTTATTTACGCTAAATATTTTTAAATAACTTAAGAGCTATTTAACGCAGTAAAAATAATGTTTTTTAAAAAAATTTAAAAAAAAATACATTTTATTTTTCAAAAAAATGTAAAATAAAATATTTTATCCAATACATACAGATAATGAGATAATTACCAGCTTTATTTTAAATAGATAAACTCAATAATAACCCCCGCGTGGCTTTTACTTTATTGAGTGGATAATTATTTATTTTACCCACTCAACTGTCACTTGTCAAATTATTTTCTTGTAAATTAAAATTTTTAATAAAAATATGAATTCGAAGCTATTTATTGGATAAAACCTTGTATGGCACTCATGGGTAAACCGATATTGCCCTCTCGAAAATTAACCTGCTTGGCTGACTATGACGCGTCAGCCAAGCAGGTTAATTTTCTCATGGGCAATATCTTACTTTACCCACTAGTACCATAAATAACTATTTTTTTTTAAACAAATATATTTTTTTTACCCCTGATCCAAATTGGTCTTAAGTTTCGTGGTCCAATAGACAGATAAACCGACTGTCAGGCCGACAGACCGACAGACTGACAGTTCGACAGGCCACAGGCCGACATAATGACGGGCAGATTTTTTTTTAATATCATCTTTTTGCATAAAACTACGAGAGAACTGAAAAAAGAGCACAAAAAAATGATTTTTTTTACTAACGAATGATCCTAGTGGCAATATTAAATAGCCATCGGCCATGAAATCAATACTTTCCCACCTTTTTGTGGCAAAGTAATAAAAATTAGAGGAATGGTAATCATTTTTAATAATATAAATTTTTGACTATCGTCCATAAATTACCTTATAATTACACATATTTGTGGAAAGTAGCGTTTTACGTTAACGGTTACTTCCGTGAAATAATGTTTATTTTTTAATTTCATTAACTAATTCTAGTAGTCGAATGACTAAGCAACTGTTTAACATTCACAGACATTAATAATTATTTATTTTGTTCCAGAAAGATTTAATGAAGACGTTTAGAGAACGGTGAGTCTACTTTTACATTACCTTTGGTTGCCACTTCTACAGCGGCATTTACACTTGAGCAACAGTGTCACGACTATGGTTCTTTTAGCCTATTAGAAACCAGCATCCAAATTTTCTCTAGTCCCAGCCAGCCGCGACACTGCTGTTTAAGTGTAAATGCCGCTTAAAGCCGCGGCTAGCCGGCCCCACAACATCGCGCCAAGTACGACAGTATAATATTCGCTTAATCAAGTACCTAAATGCTGTTCCTTTACTATACTTGGCCGAATATTCGTCGTACTTGGCGAGTAGTGTGGGACCGACTTGTCTGGACCAGGGTCCAATCTAAATTTAGTACCCTAGTCTAGAACACAATTCACAGTTTATGTGATGTGATGTTATATGATTACCGGAAAACGTCAATTTCAGACTCTGAAGTTGACGTTTACCGGTACAGTTGACATTTGACTGCTGCAGTTATTTTGATGGAGTAATTGGTCCAAACATTACGTCACATGAAGTGTGAATTGGGTCTCTGCCAGGGGCTCCCTGGTTTGAAGCAATATCTGTACATAAATGCCTTTCTTATAAAACGATTTATATTTTTTTAACTGACTCCCAGGTTTCTTAATACCCTTCCCCCTGCTTGCATCATTTACGGACAGCTCCCAGATCATACAGGATTTTTGTAATTATTATAATAAAATCTCTTATTTTTTCTCTTATTTCTTTAATTAGTTTTATTATTATTATTATTTTCATTATTATAAAAAGTGAGTATGACTCAACACTGTTTCCATTAATAGTATATTGTTTTACTAGGAGTAAAAGTGAAGCTTTTTTTACTAGTCTGTAGAATTTACGGACGACGCGAAGCGGAGTCCGGAAACTACAGACGAGTGAGACTGAGTGAAACATACTATTTTTTCTTCAAGCATCCTATATATATTTTTTTAAAGATTAATTTTTGAATTTAATTTATTCAGTAATAAAGTATGTTTTTTTTATTAAAATAGGCCAATAAAACCCTTTCGAAATAAACTTAAACCTTCCTTAGCTCATTTTAAATTTTTTCGTAGGCTAAATCGTACTTTTCGCGATTTCGATGGTAACTTGTCTAATGTAGCATTTGTAATTTCGGAGAGATTTGTAGATGTATAAACGATATATTCTTCTCCAATTATTTTTAATCAATTTCACACAAGGTTTTTGAACAGAATCTCGAGTCAACCACCTGTTTACATAATAAACAAACAAGTTTGAAGTATGGCTGTCATCAAAGTCAAAGAGTGTTGTCATCAAAGTGGTGGTTTTGCTAACTAACTTTTTTTACGGCGTACAACAATGATTTTTTTACTGTAAAAAAAAATAGATCACAAATATGAACATTTGCAGAATCTTTATTACACTCAACATTGTTTATTTGAGCCAGTTCGTTCTGGTAATATAAACATTTATATGAAAACACTGTGATGTGATTTTTATCTAAAAATATATACACCTGTTGTGTTCATTAAAAATCGTATAATTCTTATTAAAATTAATTGTTGAAACGAAAGCCCAGAAGCGTCCAAAATGAGATATATCCAAGAAACTGAACAAGTTATAAGATTATTATCTTATTTTTAAAATGTTATATCTCGATTTGGGATTTTCGAAGAATAACCATAATATCGCATTTCTAATAAAAACAAAAATATGATTTATTATGAAACAACGTTATCTATAAAATGTACTTTATGGTATTATAAGGTGACGCGGGGTAACGGTAATACATACCAGCATAGGGCCAATTATAATAATTTATTTGGAATAGAAAATATCCCATTTTTTTATAAATAAAATTTAATGTAATATAAAGTTTGATTTTTTAAAAATGTTTAGTATTGCACTGTTCTTCACCACATTTATCTTTAGTTCTTAAATATATATTTTCTGGTAGGTCTTTCTTTGAAAATAAATTGCTTTAAGAAAGAAAAATGTTTATGAATATACTGAAATACCGATTTATTTTTTCTAATTAGATTTTCTTTTTTACTTCTAATTAAAACCGTGAAGGTCTTGATATATTTAATAAAAATAAACATATTTTTTATTTAATAAAATTATTTTTTAATTACTTGTACGCTGAAAAGGCGACATTGCGCGTCAATAAAAAATTAACAAAATCATTAAAATTCTGTGTTTAAACCCGAAATAAAAATAATTATAATTAACGTCGGCCAATTAAAAATTTGTTCAATTCTTTCCTTTCTTTCCCACATTATTACATTCGGAACAAAAAATTCAAATTCCTAATGAATGATTTAATAATCTACGAAGAAAAACACGTACTGTACATAAAAATATAATTAGCTGAAAAGCAAGAAGATAGAAATAGTACCTAATATAGAGTTCTTTATAACTTTTAAGGTTATTTTACTTAAAATTCAAGTCTTGAATAATTATAATTATTATTTTAGAATAGTTTTATCAATTTATTTTTAGTCTTTTAGTATTTACATTTTTAAATACTGAAAGACTAAAAATAAATTGTTAAAACTATTCTAAAATAATAATTATAATTATTCAAGACTTGTATTTTAAATAAAATAACCTTAAAATTTATAAAGAACTCTATATTAGGTACTATTTCTATCTTCTTGTTTGGATATTTATAGTCTTTCAGTATTTACATTTTTAAAATTGTTTAGATTTCCTTTACGGACAGTACATTAGTTAGTTTTTGAATGGGAGTCTCGGTTGCTCAGTTAGTGAGTCTCAGTGAGTTTCAAGGGCGTATCCAGGGGAAAACAAATTAAATATGTGTGAGTTAGACCCGGTTCCAATCGGTTAAAATGCAATTTTTGGCATTTGTAAGGCTTTTTTGGGGCGAAAATTCTAGGTTATTAATAAGGATATCGATATATGGGGTTTTTACCGTCGTTTAGTTAAAGAGTTGCTTGAGTGCCTAAAATCGCCCTTTTTTCGTTTTTCTGTTTTTAATATAATATATTTCATTTTGAAAATTGGAAATTTTTACATAACTTCATCACAAAAACTAACCTTTAAAGCAAAAAATAAAAAACGGACGACCTTGGGCACTCAACAATGAACTAATAACTTTTCTCTCTAGAATAGGCATTTCATTTGTAAAAACTGACAAAAACGTAGCCAACATATACATTTGTCTGTCTTACTCGAACAGATATGTTCTAACAGAGACAACAATAACAGTTACTGGTAATTTTATTGTTCAGGCCTGAATATACCTACTATTTGTTTACAAACAAACCGAGATGTTGGCGATACTTTATATTAACGGTATGCGTATTCTAGAGAGAAGAGTTGTTAGTTCGTTGGCACTCGAGCAACTATTCAACTGTACAATAAAAATACCCCATCTTAATATCTTTAATAATAACTGAGAGTTTTTTCCTCAACAAATGGTCTGCAAGAACGAAAAATATGACTCATTATAATATCCATTTAATCTGAGAATGCGACTCTGACGTCACAGCGCGTAAACTAAATACCACTCTGTAGTGTAATTGAAACCTATTTCTTAATATTTAATAAATAATTTTTGTTTATCTACACGGTGTATTTGAAATAGCGTAGGAAATTTTAACAGATGATTCTACATCATAAAATATGACAAAAAGTTCCTATAAACATATGTCTAAAAATGCGTCATAAGGGAGCTACGCCCCTTTGAAAGTGGCTAAAAAAATCGTTTTTTATTTAATAACTCAGGAACCCTTTGAGATATATCAACGAGGTTTTGCACGTCAACTAATCCTACCAAGGCCCGTTTTTATGTGTTATTTTCATGTACTTATTTCAACCAGGGGTGTGCGAAACGGGGGGGCTCCCTTATGGCGCATTTTTAGACATATGTTTATAGGAACTTTTTGTCATATTTTATCATGTAGAATCACCTGTTAAAATTTCCTACGCTATTTCAAATACACCCTGTATATTTGAAAGGACCCTTAAGATTAATCGAAGTTTTCTTCTTTTCTGTGGGCCTGTGTAATTAATCCCGTATATATTGAATTTGACTCATTTAGTGTGAATAGACTGAATCATTATTAAGCAATTACTGGTATTAAAATTAAACCGTTAATTAATCGTTAATTTATCGTTAATTTATTTTTTCATGATAGCTTTTTTTCTTCTCCACCCGTATTATATTGCAACGCGTATGCAAGTTAGGCATGACCAAACAAATTTTGTACAAATGTTTTAAAACTAAATATGCAGATTAAAATTTAGTTGTAAAAAATGTGAATCTTTTTTCAAAAAGTATTTGTTAAACGAATGAGGTATATTTTTTTATTTATTATTCCATCAATCTATTTTCTAATCATCGTACAGAGTGATATTGGTAGACTGACAGTTTCGGGCTGCTGGCCCTCTTCAGTACCAAGAGTCAACTCTGCACGCTGATTAAGAAAACGTTTTTAGACTTTATTCGCAAAAGGAATATAGTCATTAGATTGATGTAGACTTGTGCGCCATCTATTGCTAGATGTAGACAACTACTCATACCTCTCCTAGTCTGGAGACTTTGAATGGTAGCAAGTTGAAGACTTGTGTCTCAAGCACATAGTACCACTAACGTGTGGTTAGAAGTAGAATTAGGAAGGATAGAATTTTTTAATTTTAAACAAAATTATAAAAATATTAATTTATTATTCCATCAATCTATTTTCTAATCATCGTACGGAGTGATATTGCGATACCCCCAAGCAACAAAGCCGTAACTCATATATTGTCATTTTTCACGACAGCTAAATTTCTAAAATATTTTTTTTTGTTATTTAAGGGTGGGTTAATGATTGAAGTGGAAAAGGAAGTCATGTGATACATCATTTGAAAGCTTATAAAATTCTCTATTTAACTGTTTAAGTATTTATTGTTTATTTACTGTTTGTTTCTGATAATATTCAAGTTTAAAATTTCTCACTTTAGTGATTTTAAGTAACTTTTGCTTAAAGTGGACTGTGGAAAAACCTGAGTAGTACCACCATGTGTATCTTTTTTCAAGGCGTTTACCTATGAGTATAACTCAAAATGGGTCTAACTTGAGTTACATCCTTGTTGCTTGGGAGTGTCGATTGGTAGACTAACAGTTTCGGGCTTTTTTTATGTTAATTTTTTATAATTTTTTTAATGTTAAATATGTAGTAATATTGAATTTTTTTATAAACCATTTTTTCTTTTATTTTTGTAAATTTTTTATTTCTTTTTTTATTTTTCTCTTTTTTTTTTTCTTTTACTTGTATTCAACCTTTTCCGCAGTTTAAAGACATTCAGCGTTTCATATTTGCAGTCAAAGAAAAAGTATAGTCTATAACACGTATAGAATATTTATTCTGCCCTTATCTTTTTAGAAAATTTTGTATCAAAATAGTGAGACAGATAATGAGACAATTACCAGCTTTATTTTAAATAGATAAACTAAATAATAACCCCCGCGTGGCTTTTACTTTATTGAGTGGATAATTATTTATTTTACCCACTCAACTGTCACTTGTCAAATTATTTTCTAGTAAATGTCAGGTTAATTTTCTCATGGGCAATATCTTACTTTAACCACTAGTACCATAAATAACTATTATTTAAAAAAAAAAAAAAACAGAAATTTTACAAGAGTAAAAGAACATCATTACTACAGCCTGTTCCAGAACTCGCGTACCGAAATTTAAGAGGTGATTCTACATCCAAAAATATGAAAAAAAGTTTCTATAAAGGTTGGTCCGGAAATGAGCCCTAAGGGAGCTACCGCCCTTCGAAGATGACGTATTGAATGGGGAACAAAAAAAAGCACCAATAAATTTAATGCTGCAGGGTGATTCTTCATTTAAAACTGAGCAAAAAAGTATTATACACCAAAACACCTAAATTTAATATTAAAGGAGTAATAGCCTTTTAAAAAGTAACGTTTTTGGTGGCACAAAATGTTACTTCCTCTTAATTGCATTTTTTTTGATAACGGTTGCTCCTACAGTGTTACACTATATGATATTTTATATGTATTTTTACTCTAGAAATCTATATTTTTTACAACAAATCCAAAAAACATACACATAGAAAAGTTTGGGGCAAAAATGTTTCAAGCCTCATATATTTTGTCCGTCTGGGCACGCCTCTGGATAAATTAAAAAAAAAAATTAACATAAACTTATTGCCCTTATTAATACTAGTATACATGCAAAAGCTCGCCGCTCTAGCTTAAACGGTACCCGATTTATTAATTAAAAACCTTATTTTTATTACAATTTTAAAGGGCCCTAGATCCCTTAGGGCTCATTTCCGGACCAACCTTTATAGGAACTTTTTTTATATTTTTGGATCTAGAATCACCTCTTAAATTTTGGCATGCCAGTTATGGATCACCCTGTATTTAAACATCAGAGTTGGCAATTAGAAACAAATGAACGTAGCCCGCATCTTATTCTTAATTAGTGCCTTTTCTGATGAAAACTATAGTTGTGTCTAATTGTCTAATGAATATTTAATATTTTAGTTTACACGGCATTATTACGATGAATAAGGGTGATCGTAAAATTTTATGCTCATTTTTCATTTGTTTGAGCAATCAATTTTTGGTTTATTGCTTTTCAGACTACTTATAATTATTTTTTAGTGCTAATAAATTTCGTCAAGATTGGAGATGATTAGAGTATGTTCTGTATTTAAAAAAACAATACTACATAAAAATACTTCTACCACTGTGGGAAGTCTATGTACAAAGTCGTGAGTCTTAAAATCTTCCAATAATCTCTAAATTCTTGGCAAAAATCTCGTAAATATCAGTAAGACAGCCACACACCATTGTATACCTATGTATTTTTAGGCGCTGAATCCGAATTTGAGGTCAAAATAGCCCCTCATCTCGTAAATTTTGGACATGACCTCAAAAAATGTTATTTTCGAGTATATGATATTTTTATATGGTATAATTATAGATTTCAAGCCTCTGAATCCAATAATGAAGTCAGATCATTTACATTACTAAAAGGTTCGTAACATAACCTCAAAACAAAATTGTTTGAGCGGAAATTTTAAGGCCAGCATCGTATTTTTATGAATTTTGAGGCGCCGAACTTAGTTTTCAAGTCAGATCAGCATAATAACAAACAAATCTCAGACGTTAACTTTGATTAATTAAGGTCTTTCGAATACAAAATAGTGCGTTATAAAAAAAATAGCTGAGACGTGAAAACCTCACCCAATTTTTTACGGAATTTTTGTTTTAATATTTTCTGGCAACTTTTCTACCAATGATAACTACCCATTAAACTGAACAAAATGCCACAGCTTTCAAATTTATGTCTCGTACAAAAGGATGGCAGATTTTTGCTGTTTTCCTAAAGTCAGCCATATAAACCTTTTGATCTTGAATGCCCCAATTTATTTAAAAGACTTATCGACAAGACTTGTTCCCACTTTTTTGTTCGATTGTTCACATCTATACAATTATAAAATTATTAGAGACGTTCTTTTTTATTATTTTTTCGTTGCATGTCATAAACGATTTGATTTCCTTTTCAAAAACATAAAGGTACGACGACGATTTCAGTAAAGGAAGTTCTCATAAGAATATTGTAGTTGATATATAATTATTTTGTACTTTTCAGTTTGATAATATTACAAGGTTATCATTAATTTTTATACTCTTTACAAGAAGAGTAACTATGCCATGGTTTTCATATTCCCAAAATATTGAAATATTATCCTATGGGATCTATGGGATCTAGACCAAAAAAAATTATATCAATGGTTATTTTTGTACCGAGAGCGCAAAATTTCCGATTTCTGCTTGAGTTAATTGAGGCGACAAGAATTTCATTTAATTTTTCCTTCGGGAATTAGCAGACCGCGGGGCACGCCCCTTGGTCAGCTAACTTTCCCTCAGGAAATAAAACATTTTCCACCTCAGTGTGCAATATACTACTAAAATAATTTATTTAAAATACAATAGAATTTTTTCTCTCATAGAACTTGATTTTTAGTTAGCAGAATAGTAGAAAAATTCCGATAAACTCCAAATTTTCAGAAAACATTAATTTTATTGATAGAAATTTTCATGCCAATTTTGTAAATAATAACTTCATAAACAAAAAAAATAATATGAAGCGTCACTTCAAAAATAAAGTGCGCACAAGAGTTTAAAGGAATTTTATTATGGGAAGTAAATCGAGGAAAACGCAATATACTATCCACTATGAAAAGCTTACCAGGGAATGCGAAGCATGGAATATCTTTACGGCTTGTTATTATTTTTTTTATTCAATTAATTTTGATCGAAAGCTTTTTAAATATAACTTTTTGTTTTGTGTAGAATTAAAGTATCATTAAAGAGTTTCTTTAACCTACCTATTTGGTAAGTGTGAATGGTTATGGTTTATGGGTACCATAATGGCATACCATTGATTTATGGTACCTTCCTAATGAGGTGGTTACAAAATTTTTAATACATATTTAAAGAAAAAGAATTACACAAGCCCACAAAAAAAATATGATATTCCTATGTATTTTTTCCCGCTGAAACCGAATCCGTAACTCGTTTAACCCCTACACGTCAGGATTTTGACATAACCTCAAAAAACACCCGAAAAACTACTGAAACCGCTAAAATCATCTACTCCATACCACTTTCACCCCCTTCCTCCAAATTCGTAATTTTGTAACCCCATAATCCCCTCGCCTCAGAATATCATTACTCCATAACCTCAAAACCCCGTAACCTCATTAAGTAGAAAAATCTGGTTCGGGAAAACAGAACAATTACGTGAAATTTTCTTGTAGAATATAGTTATGAATAAGTAACTGTATAACCCTAAAATCCCATCACACCTCCTAACCCCTTTACTCCGTAACCCCATATATTATAATCTCTTAACCCCATCATCCTATTCTGTGGAGAAGTCCGGTTCTCAAAATCATAAGAGTTTTGTGAGTGAAGTCATGAATCAAGGTCTACTTCATTATTTTTTTAACCGGATTTCTCCACAGAATAGGATAACGGGATTAAGGGGATATAGTATATGGGGTTACGAAGAGAAGGGATTTTGAGGTTATGGTGTTGGGGGATTTTGGGGTTATAGAGTTACTTACCTATGACTATGTTCCACAAAAAAACCTGAAGAATTTTTTCTGTTTTCCCAAACTAGATTTTTCTACTTAATGAGGTTACGGGGTTTGGAGGTTATGGTATTATGGTATTATGAGGTTAGGGGATTATGGGTTTCTGGGGTTTTAGAATTAGCAATTTGGGGACAGGGGGGTGAGAGTGGTATGGCATAGATGATTTTAGAGGTTTTAGTAGTTTTTCGGGTGTTTTTTAAGGTTATGTCAAAATCCTGACGTGTAGGGGTTAAACGGGTAGCGGGTTCAGTTTCAGCGGGAAAAAATACATAGGAATATCATATTGGAATCCAAGACTCCAAGAAAAAAAAAATTTTGTGGGCCTGTGTTATAGATATACATATTGCAATTGTAAAAACAGAGAATTGTTTTATTTAGTTATCTGGAGTACCACAATGCACTGAAAGGGAGCCACTGTTGATTCAACTAGGAAATAAATGTTTCATTAGATGTTTTAATTAAAAAAACCGCCTACTCTAAATATCAAAGGATGAATGTCATTAAACAAAATTATTGTGTTAATTCAAATTTATTATCACATTGTAGGTTTTCAATAATTAATTGTAACACATATCTATGTTAATTAAAAATATCCTGTGATGCTTAATTTAAATTAAAAATAGAGTAAGGTAGCCACAATAAAATGTTGTTAAGATACCCTTATGTTGACACCTAATCAAAATACCTACTAAAAACCGAAGTACACTAATAAAAATGTTTTTACAAGAATCAAAACTGAAAAGAGTTTGCGTTTTAAACACTGTTGTGCACCGTTCTTTTTTTTAACATCAGCATTACGTATACCCTCTAAAGCTAGTCTATATCTATATATATATATATATATATATATATATATATATATATATATATATATATATATATATATATCTATGCAGTTTGCTGATTTACAGGTGTGTAGCAAGACGAAATGGCAGAAGTTATTTTAAGCTTTTTTTCTCACTACATAATTCAAGAAATGACGCGCATATGCGTATTCAAAATTGTAAATAGTCCAAAATCAATTTGTATCTTTCCTTTTTGCGAAATTTCAAACGGTACAAAGCAATGCAAAATTCTCAAGTTATCAAGTTCGAATGCATTTGTTTTTTTTTTTTTATTTTTGATCATTTACCGAACAATTTTGAATATTTTTTTTAAGCTAGTAAATTTTTAAATCTAAGGCATTAAAACTCTGTAACAACAACAATAAGAAAACATTTTTTTTGATTTTTTAAGGTCCAAAAAGTTTAATATCTTAAAAAAAAGACAAAATATTTGAAAATGCATATCAGGAAAAAAAAATATTTTACTATTTATGTAACATTTTTAATAAATGTATTTTACACTGCTTAAATCCAAATTGTTGACTGCACATTTAAATTTTCCACTGCACATTTTGTGTTCATCTTCAGTTAAAATAACACCTGAGAAATGAACCATGAAAATGCGCTGTAAATAAAAGTCAGAGATTGGTCCATTTAATCTTGCAACAAAGTCGTATATTGCTAAAATTTAATGCAAGACTAGCTTAAAAAATTAAAATTATATTTACGGTAATGTCCCCTAGAAAGTAACTCTGACAACGCGATCGACTTATAAAAATGGCGCATATCCGTTTCAAACAATAAACTTCATATTTATGAAGAAATGAAATAAAAATCACTTTTATCAGTGTACCTAAAAACAGTAAACTCTTCAATTTACACATCTGTTTTACATCCAAACAAGGTGACTCACATTTCCAACCAATTTTACATTAAATGTGTGATAATTTCCATCTATTAACGAATAAATAGAATTTTAAATAAATTAATATTCCAGCTCTACACTTTCTGACCCACACACATACTGTACTAATATTAATTTGCCGGATATATCCAATTATATGTATATGTACATATATGTATATGGTAGACATCGTTTAACAACTCACCAGCAAACTCTGATACATTCGACATCTTTTTATCAAAATTAGTATCTACACGGAAAGAAATTAGTGGGCTTTGCGCTATAAATTACAAGATATTTGGTAACAGTGACAAATTATAGTGATTTAAGCTATACAGAGCGGTCCAAAAGTCACCCCCCCCCCCTCTTAACTTTTGAACGAGTTTAGATATCGACTTCAAATTTAGAACTCTTAAATAAGACAACTTAAACTATCTTTAATCATATATTTGATACTTTTAGCTCTTAAAATGTGGGCAGGGGGGCATAGGGCGACATTTTTTTAAATGGAAAGGTAGGTCGTGTGGACCTCACTGTATATTATAAGGGACACGAAAACTAATAATGTTACAAATAAATTGGAAACGATTATATTTATTACAGGCACTATTATAAATTTACAGAAATTTTATTATATTATAAAAATTATTAGCACGGAACATTAAATCTAAGTAAGTTATAAATATCATACTATTTATTAAATTTTATTATTCCTGAATAACCCTGTATAAAAACGGGCCAACCAGATCAGTAGTTAAATACGGACCAACTATTTAATCTGGTAAGGACACCAACAAAACTGGTTATGGTTACCAGAAACAAAACTTAGATTTTAGGGATCTGGTAAGGGAACGTTCAAGTATTACGTAACGCAAAATGTACCAAAATTCATACACTTCATACCTCGGTTCTAGCGTTATTCAAGGCTGTAGAGATTTCATGTTTTGGCTACCCCCCCCCCTAACATACCCTCTATTAGGGGGGGTAGCCAAAATATGAAATCTCTATAATCTATAATAACGGGAGAACCGGGGTATGAAGTGTATGAATTTTGGTACAATTTGCGTTACGTAATACTTGAACGTTCCCTAAGCGCACCAATTTATTTTGTCGCCCTTCCCAGATTTCTTGTTGCAGCTATTGATCTTGTTGCCTCAAGCCGATATTCTTTTCAGTGTATCAAAATAAAACTATTGTGAATGGTTAATACAGTGTGCATTAATTAATTCATCTTACAATTAAGCCATGTCGGATTATTTTACATTTGTCATGTATTTATGGTGGACAATTACGATAGCAATTAGCTTATTTTGACGCTGGTACAATGACACCCAGTAATTGAAGATGTAACTTGATTAATTTATTAGAAACACTTATTTCTCTTTACTGTATTCCATTAAGGATCAAATAAATACTGCGTCATAGTTAATCATTACTTTAAATAATCAAAAATGCGTCAAAACTGATTAACCCTATATGGCCCATAATTTTATTTTGCAACGAAAAAAAAAATTGATTTTTTTTTCTTTTATTTCAAAAATAATGTAAAATAATGTAAAATAATGTAAAATAATGTAAAAGAATGTAAAAGAATGCAAAAGAATGAAAAATAATGTAACAGAATGTAAAATAATGTAAAAAATGTATTTACATTGATTTACATATTTTTACATGATTTTACAATAACAATATGCGGACAATAACCAAGATGCGTCGCATCATGAGACGGACCGTTTAATATTATTATTGTTAGAGAGATAGCGACGCATTCTGCCAGGTTAAAGTGTTAAAAGTGTAAAAAAAGGTAAATATTATTTAGGTACGATATTTAAATGCTTTATTTGTGGTCTAAAATTTACGTTCATTATAAATTACGATCTTTATCAACCAATAGCTCTTTAAGGGTGAAAATCGTTTGGTTTATTAAACCAAATGAACTTCACGCTACGATCTTTCAAAAAAGCTTTAACACATAGACTTGTAATTTGGAACAAACATTTTCTAAGTAGTAAATATTTTTTTTCAAATTTCAAGTCCAAACCATTCTGGACAATGTAATTTTTAGCGTTCCGGTGTATGCAAAATATTACCATTCTGGACTATGTAATTTTTACCGTTCCGGTCTGTGCAAAATATTACCATTATGGACTATGTAATTTTTACCATTCCGGTCTATGGCAATATATTACTATTTACGGAATATGTAATTTAATGTAATTTATTTTTACCGTGCAGTATTCCCAAAGACTTTGAGGGTCAAGAATTTTTTTCATTGTCATCTACGTGTTTGCGTCCAAAAATACGTAGAAAAAATATAGTTTGGTTTATAAAAAAGTAACGTTACATATAAATAATACCTAAAAATACATTTTCTTCGTAAAATCGAAAAAAATCTCAATTAAATCTTAATATTCTACATTTCCGGCATATGTCTGGTTAGATAAAAAAAAGTCACTTTTTTCTATAAAATCCATGGATTTGTGCACAAATGTGTATATGCTCATATGGACGGTAGTGGTTTCCATTTAAGTAAAGCTATGGTACGTGAAAAGGTATACGTCCTATAATTCTTGGCGTTATTTTTCACGCTTGCTCGGATCCACTGAACTTAAATAATAAATACGAATATAATGACAGTTGAAGGTGCTCGGCCATAAAACAATAACCTGCTTAAGGAAAAATTACGATTTTTAGTGTTGCCAACTATTATTTTTACATTTACCAATTACGCAACCATGAAATCATCGTGATATAATTTTTCTATGAAATAGTTAATTGTTGAAAATAACACACACAAAAATAATATTAGAATCCATCCAACAAAAAAATAAATAAATATATAAAAAAAGGTTTCTCAAATAGGGTGAAATGGTACTATTTACTGATAGATAACCTTTTTTAAACTTCAACTATTGTTAAATTCAAATACGAGTCTGTTATTTCTACGAAATCATTTCGATAAATTATCAATTCAATTCAATTCAATTCAATTCAATTTATTATAGTTGAATTCTGAGTATGTCACAACAGTTGTTTTACACTATGATACAAAACATATTAATTTAAATAAATCTTTGGGTTAGTATTAAATTTTAATATATGGTACTAATATAAGAAAAGATGTTGTTGCGAATATATGAAGATAACATTAACTTAACTCAAATAATATTCAGTTGGATTAAGATATTGTTTTTATCTGTGTATAATAGAACTAGATAAACATATTATATAAATTATGAAGTAAAATATCTATTGTTAAAAAAATACATAGAAATGGCATAAAAATGTGATTAAAAGATGCTTAACTTCTGCATATTTAATACATTAAAACTGTACTTTAACCTATAAAAAATTAACGAATTAATTTTTAAGAATAAAGATCGTTAACTTATTTTATTTACAAAATTTTATTTATGTCCTTTGCTAAAAAGGTATGGTGCCATATAGAACTCAAGTTCTTTACAAACCTATAGCATTTTAAGACTTAGAAATATGTTTAAAAAGTTTAAGGTTTGATCCTAGATAATAAAATATTAAAATGTTTCTATAAAAGTTAAAAAAGTTTTAAAAAAATATTCAACAATGCTTTATACTTATTACTGTACATATACGTTTAATTATGTATTCTAAGATTTATAATATACGGATAATTATTATCAAATTATTGTTATATAACTTATTTTTCAATCGAGGTAAACATAATTTTCAATTTTCTTGATTGGGGATTTTTATTTTCCTTTTATATTGTAATAATTAAACATTATTACTTTGTAATTAAAAATTATTTATAAATTACGTGAGAAACGAATATACATTCAATTTATTGGTGGTTAATATATTTTTATAAATATAATCTTTTTTGTTTAATTTAATGTTTTTGCAATTAAAAACTGCTACTTATAAAACAATATACCTAGTTTTTACAAAAAAATAGTTATTTATGGTACTAGTGGGTAAAGTAAGATTGCCCATGAGAAAATTAACCTGCGAGGCGTCAGCCAAGCAGGTTAATTTTCGAGAGGGCAATATCGGTTTACCCATGAGTGCCATACAAGGTTTTGTCCAATAAATAGCTTAGGAATTCATATTTTTATTAAAAATTTTAATGACATTTACAAGAAAATAATTTGACAAGTGACAGTTAAGTGGGTAAAATAAATAATTATCCACTCAATAAAGTAAAAGCCACGCGGGGGTTATTATTGAGTTTATCTATTTAAAATAAATCTGGTAATTGTCTTATTATCTGTATGTATTGGATAAAATATATTTTTCATATTCTGTGACAGCAGATATGTAAAATAAGCTGATTGTCACTTTCTGTCATGGCAACGGGTGGAAAATGAGCACTAGCTACTAACTAGATTGTAGGAAAGATTAGTTACAGTTTTTTAGTTAAAACATTATGTAAATCCTAATAGAAAAATTAACATAAATACATCTGCATTTCGATATTACCTGAAAACACATAAATAACGAAAATTTCCCGATAAACATTTTGCCACGCCAATTAAAATCATCAATTTGCTAAATAAATAGCTAAATGAATAGCTAAATATTCCATTTCCGTTATTAATAAAATTTATTGCGTTCATTTCAATGTAATGTTCGATGACAACATTAATTTAGATAGATACAAATTAGAATATAATACAGCCTGCTTGACATACTTATTTTTAAATAAGTGCACTTTACATCACGGTATTCAATAATAATATTTTCCTACGATCCTCTATGAAAATGACATTTAGCACACTCTTTTGTTCTTTAGAAAACGCCTTATATCACACTAGTTTGATATTTTTATATCACCCTAGTTTGATATTTATGTGTGTAGATTTGCCTAATTTTGTTTAGATATTTACGTTGTAAATTCTTCGAATTTTACTCACCTCGTTTTATATGCCATTTTACACCTTTCATTAGAATTTTTTGATGTCTTTTATGTTTTTCACAAATATTTCTGTTTTACATGTCAAAAATAAAAACTATAGTTATAACCTTACTATTTTGACCCAGGTCAATATAACTTAAAATGTTTTATTAATGTCTAGATTTTATAAAAATTACTTAATTTGTGATTCAGTTACCTTACATTTTATAAAAAACATAAACATTACCTCATGAAATGTAAAACATTGTAGAATTTTACAGTGTTATATGGTAGCATATCCACAGAAATCAAATTTAATTAGTAAACTGTGAAAATTTCCTTGATTTAAAAGATGCTTGCGGTAGGCAACCCATTACACAGTGTTAAGCTTCCATAATAATATGTTGTATTAAATGAAATACCAGAAGAAAACTAAAGATAAATAAAAAACATATTTCCTATTTTGTGTTTTGCTTTTTTCAAACATTCTCGGAATAAGTAATAAAAATTAGAAAATATTAAATTAAGATTTCTTAAAGTTTCAACTTTATATTTTTTCGGGGTCGTAGGAAAAATAGTGTAAATAACTCGTTGGAAAGTGTATTTCTTACACTCGTGTGGTTTCCTCACTCGCCTGACGGCTTGTTCGTAAACCTTCCCACTCGCGTGCAATATGTCACTTTCCACACTAGTTATTTAATATACTATTTCACTACTAGCTTTAAAACGTGCCATTATTACGCATATAATACGCTCGGCTATAATGTTTTCCCTGCCTTGGTATATAATTACTAGGTACTATTTACTAGTGAGTAAACTAGGGTATTGCTCATTAAAAAAGTCCCAAGACTAGTTTGAAGTAAATTTCCATATCCTATCCAATTCTTTCAGTATTGTAATATTTCAATAATATACATACTACATACAACTCTGTTATTTGTGAGCTGTATTCCATTTTTGGCCTTTTTACCTTTTTTTTTTAATGCCCTGCACGCTCTCCAGATTATCTTTGTATTTCGTTTTATATGTCCAACATTTGGTCACTTCTCGCAACTAACCTTTTTATAATATACGCTTTTCCTCAAGTTTTTCCAACACTCTTGCGTCTGTAACTCTATGTGACCATTTGATCTTTAACATTTTCCTATAGCACCACATTTAAGTCGAAACCAAATTTTCTTTGTGCTATTCTCTGCCTAATATCTCATAATATGTTAATTGATATTAAAAGCACGTTTTTGAATCAAAATCAAATTTTAAATCAAATTCAAATTTTGATACGAAAATATTGAGTCGAAACCTTTCAGGTAATAATAATAATAATAATAATAATAATAATAATAAGTAATAAAGGTCTTTATTAAAAATCTATATATAAGTATAACAAAAAAGAAATACATAGAATTATACTGGGCGAGGTTTAGTTCGACAGAGAGTATCTTTGCAGACAGCATCGCATACTCCCGATCGACTATTCTTCCACCTAACCCAAAGAAGAATAGTATATTCTATAACTAGTATGGAATAGACAATATTCCGCGCGAGCGGAAAGTTTCCATACGTGTTGTAGAATATACTTTTTCTTCGACTGCAAATATGAAACACTGTATGGCTTTAAACTGCGGACATGGTTAAAAACAATGTTTTTTGTGACTGGACATTGTAAATGCAACAAAACACATGTTTTTAAATAAAGCAATTAATGTTATTTAATAATTTTATCAAATCAGTACTTAAAAAAGATTTTTATTTAATTTTAGCACATATTTACAAATTATAATGCAAAAATTGAAGGTTATTGTTGTGACAGATATAAGGTTTAAATATTTAACAATAGATGGAGCAGTTTTAATTTTTTGAACTAAATTGATAAAAAACTGGTCAAATATTAAGAAGAACTAATAAACTTTATGTAATTTTAACGCAAAACTTTAAATTGCATTAAATTATTCAATATTTCATGGTAAAATATATATACTTTTGCTAATTTTGCTACAGTTTTCTTTACTTTTATAAACAAGAGATGACACTACATGTGCTCATTCTAACACGTGATACGGAATATTCATACCGTATCTAGAGCTAGAATGGATTCATTCTGTGTTTGAAAAGTGTGTGTATTTGCTTACATTCTAAAGCAGTCGTAGAAAAAAACATATACAGATATGACACAAAAATACACAGGTTAGTTAATTGCATACAGGTTAGTTAATTGCACACAGGTTAGTTAATTGGTTAAGGTTTTTTTTTAAGTTTTTTTTTATTGATTTGATTTAAAATTTTACATTTAGTAAGGTATTCTTTACGCCTTCTACGATAAAATATAAAGAATTACCCATTTGCGAATCGGTAGTGTATCTCTAATCTTGATATTGCGAAACAATGTACCGAACAAAGATGGAAGTAATAACTTTATATGGTTCTTTAAGGTCCTCAGGACCACACAGATGAGTATCAGGGCTGGACCTAGGATAATTTTACTTTTCTTCTAAAATAAGTTTTAAAAATGCTATTAAAATTTATATTAATGTTCATGGGCTTAGGAAACCCAGTAAACCAATGTTTTTGTTACACACGGTAAAAATAAATTACATTAAATTACATAGTCCGTAAATGGTAATATGTTGCCATAGACTGGAATGGTAAAAATTACATAGTCCGTAATGGTAATGTTTTGCATAGACCGGAACAGTAAAAATTACATAGTCCACAATGGTAATATTTTGCATAGACCGGAACGGTAAAAATTACATAGTCCAGAATGGTAATATTTTGCAAAGACTTGGAATTTGAAAAAAAATATTTTCTACTTAGAAAATGTTTGTTCCAAATTACAAGTCTCTGTGTTAATGCTTTTTTGGAATATCGTAGCGTAAAGTTCATTTGGTTTAATAAACCAAATGATTTGCACCCTTAATACGAGTATAAACTGCTTACATCTTTCTTTAAAGATCTATTGGTTGATAAAGATCGTAATTTATAATGAATGTAAATTTTAGGCCACAAATAAATCATTTAAATATCGTACATAAATAATATTTACCTTTTTTTACACTTTTAACACTTTAACCTAGCAGCATGTGTCGCTATCTCTCTAACAATAAAGACTAAAATCATGTAAAAATATGTAAATCAATGTAAATATATTTTTTTACATTCTTTTACATTATTTTACATTCTTTTACATTCTTTTACATTATTTTACATTATTTTACATTATTTTATATTATTTTACATTATTTTACATTATTTTACATTATTTTACATTATTTTACATTGTTTTACATAAATTCATGAATTATGCATAGTCCAGAATAGTAAATTTACTATTCCGTACTATGTAAACTCATGTATTTTTACATTATTTTACATGCAGTTTTTACAGTGCAGTATAAAAAAATAAAAAGCCAGAAGTATAAAATTTTTACACATAAAAACCGTTTGCGCCTTCACAAAAAATTCAAATTGAAACCATTTTTTTCCAAAATAAAAGTTTAAAATTTAAAAGTGTAATTTATAAAAATATACAAAATAAAATATATTTTGTATCCAAGGATTGTCCCTGGTCTGCACTTACAAAGCTCAAAGCCAAAGAAAATCAGTCCTTATGCAGTTATCCTTTAAGGAAAAGCCAAAGGATACCGCCTTAAATCATTGAATATAGTAAGAAACTATAGAAAAGGACAGCATCAATACATTTCTATTTTCTCCTTCGAGTTAGATCGAGACAGAGATAGTGATTCAGAAGTGAACGATATATCTTAGACGCTTTTTTCCTTCGAAGAAGCTACGCTAACCGAAACATATATAGCGGTTTTGTTGTAGAACATTTAGTTTATGGGTTAGAGTTAAGACGTTTTCGTTCTTGCCGTAAAATCAATGGCCACTGGGTACATACAGAAGCTGTGTACTGTATTTCTTATTCAAACTACTATAAATACAGTGCGGTCCAAAAGTCGACCCCCCCCCCTTTTAACTTTTGAACGAGTTGAGATATCGATTTCAAATTTAGAACTTTTAAATAAGACAACTTAAACTATCTTTTAGCATATATTTGATATTTTCAGCTCTTAAACTGTGGGCTGGGGGGCATGGGAGGACTTTTTTTTAAATGGAAAGGGGGGTCGTGTGATACATCATTTTAAAGATTATGAAATTCTCTATTTAAACTAATATTTTTAAATTTTTTAAAAATGTTTTTTAAGGTTTTGATTTTTCAATTTTTTGTGCTAAAACATTCGATTTTTTAAGTTTTTTTTTATAAATTTTTATTTATGTCAACTAAAATTAGTTTAAAAGTATAATTAACATTTTTTTATGATGAAATTAGGCATTTTTAAAAAATTATTTGTTTTTTTTTAGAGGAATTTTGGAATTTTCAACCCCATTTTAAACCCAATATTTTTTTTTTTAATTTAAAAATATGGAGTTAAATGGAGTATTTTATAAGCTTTAAAATGATGTATTACACGACCCCCCTTTCCATTTAAAAAATGTGCCCCCATGCCCCCCTGCCCACAATTTAAGAGCTGAAAGTATTAAATATATGCTAAAAGATAGTTTAAGTTGTCTTATTTAAAGTTCCAAATTTGAAGTCTATATCTCAACTGGTTCATAAGTTAAGAGGGGGAGGGTGACTTTTGGACCGCTCTGTATATACAACTATATATTTATTTGTTTTCATTTATAATTATTATTGTTTTAAAACTTATACACAGAAAAAAAGGATTTCTTGAACCAAGGACACGTGTCTTTTGATATGTTCAAAGCCATATTCTCTTGTTTCAAGGCTAGCATTTCTTTGAACCAAAGTAAATGTCCTTGAATGAAGAGCACGGATCTTCATTCAAAAACCCGTGCTTTTCATATAAAGACATTGACTTTGGTTAAATAAATGCTAGCGTTGAAAAAAAAATAATATCGAAAGACACGTGTCCTTGGTTCAAGGAATCCTTTTTTTTCTGTTTAGTAATATATTATACAGTGCGATCCAAAAGTCACCCTCCTCTCTTAACTGTTGAACAAGTTAAGATACTGACTTCAAATTTGGAACACGAAAGTAAGACAACTTAAACTATCATTTGATCATCATCAACATATTTGATATATTTAGCTTTTAAAATATGGTCAGGGGGCATGGGAGGGATTTTTTTAATGGAAAGAAGGTAGTGTGATCTATCATTTTATAGCAAATAAAATTCGCTATTTTGCCAAATAACTTTTTATTTTTTAAACATGATTTAAAGTTATTGATTTTTATTTTCTTTGCTAAAAATGCGTTTTTTTATTTTTTTTGAAATTAGTTTAAAAGTATAATTTACGTTTTTGCATCATGTAATTAATCATTTGTCAAAAAATATCGTTTTTTTTAAACATTTGACAAAAATTTCCATTTTCAACGAGGGTTGAAAATAGGGCCATTTTAAACCCTCAAAAAAAGTCTGAAAAAAATAAAATATATGATCAAATAGATAATTTCATGGGCTTTAAAATGATGTGTCACACGAACTCCATTTCCATTAAAAAATCCCTCCATTGCCCCCTGCCCACATTTTGTAAAACTTACAAATATCAAATATACCTACTCAAAAAAAATAATGGGGGGGGGGAGCTGATTCAAACCAGACTGACAACAATCATAATATAGACACATTAAAAGAAGTAAACAATTTAAAATTATTCTAATTTTACAGTAAATTGGTTGATCATATTATGAGTCACAATCATTTAACCATTTATCGCGACGAGGAGTCGTGGTGTCAAATTGGAATCCACACATATTCCAGTAAATTACAGAAAATTATATATTTCCTGTAAATATTGTAATTATACACAGAAATATAAAATGGTTAGGCTTAAACGTTTCAGATATCATTGACAATTAACATAACATTATGACACTCCTCGCAGAAAAAGTTGTTTATGCCACTAGTGAGGTATTCTGCCCTGCTAAGAAAAGTTGTCCTATTTGCAAATTAGATGTTTTGTTTTTGTTTGCACTTTTTGGAAACATTTTTAAATAAATATGGCGTTGGGTTCTGCTTTATTTTAAATCAAAAATACGTGATATCCTTTGAAAAAAATATATATATTTTTTGTCCGAAAAATTAATTGTCATACTAAATGCATTTGTTCTATCTGAGAAAGTTAGGACAAAATGATCTAAAAAGTCCAATCCAATTACTAAGATCTGTAAAGTTAGTCCTAATCCTGACTTATCCGTCTTTTAAAGACTAGTAGGGACAATTTTATTTAGAAAACATTGAAAATTTTTCACTTAGGACAAATCGACACTCCCATGCAACAAGGATGTAACTCAAGTTAGACCCATTTTGAGTTATGGTCATATATAAACGCCTTGAAAAATGATACACATGGTGGTACTACTCAGATTTCTCAACAGGGCATTTTAACCAAAAGTTTACCTAAAATCACTAAAGTAAGAAATTCTAAACTTAAATATTATCAGAAACAAACAATAAATAAACAATAAATACTTATACAATTAAATAGAGAATGTTATAAGCTTTCAAATGATATATCACATGACTTCCTTTTCCACTTTAATCATTTACCCACCCTTAAATAACAAAAAAAAATATTTTAGAAATTTAGCTGTCATGAAAAATGACAATATATGAGTTACGGCTTTGTTGCTTGGGGGTATCGAAATATCTTAGGCTAATTTTTAAGGTTTGGGTTTTAGATAGGACATTTCTTTTTAGTAGACACATGGGGATAGTATAAAGCAATGCAATGGTGTGCTTATCTCAAAAAGTGAAATTTTGCAGATAAGACAACTTGTCTTAGCAGGGCAATATTGCTCACTCCTGCTGCGCAGTCGTTGAATTTCCCAATCAGGACAACTATTTACGAATAATTGTCCTTATTGGGACTTTTATTTAAACTCGCGAATGCAAAAAGTTTTTTCCGACAAGTTATGTACATTATTTTTCCTACGGCCTCAGCAAAAAATAAATTAAATAAATATTTTCCGTAAAGATAAATAAAAGTATCAGTGTTTAAAATTATTAGATTGATTAGTATTAGGTAACTACATACTAAAAAACATAAGTACCTACTTTACAGAAAAATAAATAATTTTGCTAAAATTTCCGAATTTGTATGCGTCAACCTTGATAAATTAATTTAAGTTTACCTTGGTCTCTTTCATTTATTTTCTTAGATTGACAGTTAAAATTAGTTAGGTTTTGTTCATTTAAACTGTTTTGTCTCATCAAAATTAAAACTATTTATAATTCAGAATTAACTAATAAAAAAGTGGAAAACATTATACCATCCAGATACATACAAATATAATGGAAAAACGTCTGATAAATGATAATTATTAAAAAAATATATATCAAAATGGCTTTGCTTTTCCGCACATGCATGATGTTATTTCGCACCATTTAAAATATGACATTTTCTTAATCTCTAAATTATGGAAATTTTTCGTTTTCATAGGTGGCTGTAGGAAAAAAAGTCCAACGACCTAATTAGTAGTTAGTGGGTATTGCCTATGACAACGGATGGGAAGTCACAATCAGCTGATTTTATATACCTGCTGTCAGAAAATTAGTAAAAGTCATACACATAACCTCAAATTGACAAACTAATTTTAAGATAACTTTTGCGTTTTTTTTATGTTTAGGTGTTAAGTCGTAGGAAAAATAGTATACGCACCTCGACGCAAACCATTTCAGTGCACTCTCGTACTCGGTGCGTAATATACTAATACATTGTATTTTCTTAGTACAGATTGTATAGTTTTGCATGCGAAGCATTTTACATGCAGCTTTTATTGTTTTAAAACTAAAATGGATACGTAAAAAGTAAAATGTTATTGCGACTAAAATTATAGATATTTACATATATTTATCAAATTTGATAATATTAGTACGGTTTAATAAGTAATAATATTTATTTTATTATAATTTCGGGTAGATATTCAAAAATTTAACGTAGGTACTGCCTGAATATATTATAGATTGTTTATATGCCTTATAGTGTATTAAAACCTTTTAGTGACGTTTTTTTTTTATTTTTTTCGATAAGGATAATATACCTGGTGTCCCAACTAAGACAGATCACTCTTTTTTTTACGCACACTCAGAATTTGTAACTGTATTGAAACAAGTTTGCATACTTAGAACCCCTACTGAAAAAAAGTATCCTTTGGCATATATGAAATTAGACCAAATGCTTCGCACTCTTGAATACGTCCAAAAGCGCCTTCTCTTAACATGAAAATATAATTCACTTCCCAAGATCTTCCTGATTCTTTAACTTAAAATTCATTGATCTTGTGTAAAATGCAAGTGGTCTTGTCTCAAAAGAAAATTCTTGTATTTAAAATTATTTAATCTCAAAACAAGTTAAATGGTTTTTGCCTCAAATGCGCCAGGTCCAAGAGAATTTTAAAAATATTTCAAAAGCGACACTTTTCTTGGGACAAAATGAATACTTTTGTTTGAAGATACACATCTTTTAAGCTAAAAGAATAACTGCCAAGAGTGTTGACTACTTTGCGCCAAGAACGTTATTTTTTTCAGTATAGTTATTGATTTTGTTACAGTAACAGAACAACGTTTGTTTTACTGTACCAACTTGTATTTAGTAAATATTAGTAGGTTAAAGCTAAGGGTTCCATATATTCAAAGCACTAATAGAATTATATCGTTATTAATACAACAACATAGTGTTATATATGCGCCAACCATAAATTGTACTATAGTATAATACTAACTATGATATAAGATAAAATTTGTTGTTGTATTTATTACAATTTTATTGTGTTAACCTCCTAATTCTACAACTGGTTGTTGTATCGTATAACATATTTATATTATGACATATTACCAAATATGGTTGGCGCCTATATTACAACAACATTTCTGTCAGTGATACTTCCAGTAATTATTACGGTAACAAATTCTTAGTGTAGTTATAGCTTGTTAAGGGTATATTACTGACATAACTTTTATTTCGATGGCTTTAACCTTTTCGCTCCGGGACTGGTCTATGTATGGACCAACAAGAAAAGCGAACGTAATAGATGTTCATAAGGTCAACTTAATGCACTAAATTTAGGAAAAGTATTGAAAAAAATCCTGGTTACTTCTTTGACCTTCAAAATTAACTTTGAAGGTCAAACAATGAAAATGCGTATTTGTGATTGAAAATTGGTATACCTACGTTTTATGAGACGCTGAATACGATAAAATTAGTAAAAAAATTCTAGTGACTTCGTTGACCTTGAACTTTGAAGGTCTAAGTATGAAAATGCGCATTTGCGCTTAAAAACTTGAAAATTGGTGTACCTAGATTGTATCTGCTATAGTAAATAAGAATATTAGTAAATAAGTCTATCTCACCGACTTTGAAGCGCTAATACCCAATTTCATGCTTTGACCTTGAAAGTTCAAGGTCAAAGAGGTGACAAGAACTTTTTTTACTATTTTTATCGTATTTAGCTGTTCATAAAACATAGGTATACCAACTTTCAAGCTCAAATACGTATTTTCATTATTTGACCTTCAAAGTTCAAGGTCGAATATGAATCTGACATTTTTATTGTAATCAGCACATCAAAAAACATTAAAAAGCCCTCTTAAACCTTCACTTATAATTTTTTACATTTAACTTTCTCTCCGGGAGTGGTCCATATATGGACCAGCACTCCAAGTGGCGACTTGTCATAAGTTCATTCATTTAAGTCATGAAATTCAGCTAAAATGCGAGGTCAATTTTAAAGGAAAAATCCCCGGAGCGAAAAGGTTAATAATGACGTCAAAAAACTAGTGATCTGTCTTAGTTGACACACCCGGTATATTAAGTGCTTTTGTGTATTAAAAACATTAATTGTCGTTTTTTACTTTTTTCGATAAGAATATATCGACTGTTCACTTGGCGTGTCCTATTTTAAATAGGCCCATTTAAATAAATATCATTTATTATTTTTGGTAATTATGCCATTTAGAAATTATAATGCTGATAATATACAAAGGTGATAATTTGTAATTGCTTTTACGAATATATGGGTTTAATGGATTTTAAACGGGGCTAAATTGAATGATTACAGACCCACGCTTTAAAAAAAATAGCACTTTGTCAACTATACTATTTTTTACATGTATTTTAATATTTAGCATTTTTTTACTTTAAAACTTAAAATTAAAGATTGCAGCTCTTTAACTAAAAGGGTAATTAAAACCTCTGTATAATGTGCAGTACTCGGCGAATTTCCAGTACTCGCATAGGCGCCGCGTCGACTCTAGCGTTGACGCGAGGTTTTAAATATTTACATTTTTAATTCTTTTTATCTTGACTTTTTTTAATGATTCCATTTAAACGAGTAAGGTGTGAAAAAAAGTTATCGATAAATAAAAATTAAAAAGTGCTTCGTATTCCTAAAAGATAAAAATTGAATATCTTTTTTTTCTTTGAAAAACACCGATATATATATATATATATACATATCTATAGTTAATATGTATAGTCAATATTGTTGTGTATAACAAATTAGTCGTCAAATGTTTCAATTTAGTGACCTTTATAAAAATTTCCCTCATAATTTGAAAAAATTATTCCGTAAGCCTATGTTTCTGTGTTTATTTTCAATGTTAATGAGTCATAACTGAGTTTACGCTGACTACTGATAATGTGGGAGGGTTTGGCTTAGTTGGCTATCGCGTCTACATGACAAGCCAACTAGCCAAGCAAGCGTGAGTTCGATTCTCACTGGCGCCGATTTACCTTTTTCAGTTATTAATTAATTTGAAATATGGCGAAGGCGATAAGTGAAGCGGACGCTCTCTAGAAAAACTGATTCGAAAGTTAGTATAAGTCGGTGGTTCTGTCTACTACTAGCCCACATCATGACCCCTGGACTTAGGGGATGCTTAATTAAGTAGAATAGTGCTAGGTTAAATAAACATGTAATGTAATGTAATGTGTAATAACTAGTATACAGGGTGTTTTTTTTATAGATCCCATTTTTGTTACAAGTGTTATAATATTATAGCAAATTTAACTAAATCTTTAACTTTACGTAAAAACGCAATATTAACACTGATAGAGAAAAACCCATGGCCTAGTCACCCTTTGGGTCCAGTTACCTTAACACACTTTATATAGTTCACAATGACTGCGCCATGATATGATTGTGACAAAATCATATCATGGCGCAGTAAAATTGACAAAAGTTGACAGGACAGACAATAATATTTAATTTATTATGTACATGTGCTTAAAATCTAATGGTTGTGGAACCTTTTTCATATTTTCTTTATAATTGTAAATTAGTCTCAACTGTATCATTACGTTATTAAAGTCAATTCGGACTGTCATTCCGTAACGTAAAGCTTCTGTTTGCTTATCAAGCGAACCATCAAGTTCGGGACGATACATTCGTACGATATAAAAAAAAATTAAACAATTTTTTCATACGTGCGTTCATTAGAAAATCACGATGCCATGACACAAGGAAATGTCAATCGAAACAAAAAATTCACGCGACGATTTAAAAAAACAATCGCCATCATAGACCGTGTCTTTTAACAGGGACTTCTGGTTACGGCACTCTAGAATACATGATTACAATTACTTTTTTCTTAAAAAACTCATTGGTTTTTTCTTTAAACTTCAAAAACTCTTTACATTTTTTCTCCAAACTTCAAAAACTCATTACTTTTTCTCTTCAAACTTCAAAAACCCCTTACTTTTTTATTTAAACTCTAAAAAACTCATTACTCTTTTCTTCAAACTTTAAAAACTTATTATTTTTTTCTTCGAACTTCAAAAACTCGATACTTTTTTCTTCGAACTTAAAAAAAATCATTACTTTTTTCTTTAAACTCTAAAAAACTCATTACTCTTTTCTTAAAACTTTAAAAACTCATTACTTTTTTCTTCAAACTTCAAAAACTCCTTACTTTTTTGTTTAAACTCTAAAAAACTCATTACTCTTTTCTTCAAACTTTAAAAACTTATTATTTTTTTCTTCAAACTTCAAAAACTCGATACTTTTTTCTTCGAACTTAAAAAAAATCATTACTTTTTTTTTTTTTAAGTCCAAACTAAAAAACTAATTACTCTTTTCTTAAAACTTTAAAAACTCATTACTTTTTTCTCCCAACTTCAAAAACTCATTACTTTTTTCTCCCAACTTCAAAAACTCATTACTTTTTTTCTTCAAACTTCAAAAACTCGTTACTTTTTTGTCTAAACTCTAAAAAACTCATTACTATTTTCTTCAAACTTTAAAACCTTATTATTTTTTTAAATAGAATATATAATTTATTTGAGGCGTATATATATTTACAGTATTATTAATTTGAGCCATTTCGCCTCAATGACTATTTATATCGATAAAAAATCTAAAACAGAAAATAAAATTAAAATTTTCTTATCAGGCGCACCTATTTCTAGATGCGCTGGTAAGGTATTGCGTTTAAAATAATACTTATCTGCTATATCTTCTTTACCTAAAAAATATTATTAGTCAATACCTTACCAAAGTTTAAAATGTTTTGCCTAAATAAAGAATTTTCAATAAAATTCTTGATAAATCGTTAAAATAATTAAAAAAGAACGAAAAAATGAATAAAAGTTTTCTTCAAACGTCAAAAACTCATTACTTTTTTCTTCGAACTTAAAAAAAATCATTACTTTTTTCTTTAAACTCTAAAAAACTCATTACTCTTTTCTTAAAACTTTAAAAACTCATTACTTTTTTCTTTACACTTCAAAAACTTAATACTCTTTTCTTCACAATTCAAAACTCATTACTTTATTCTGCATCATCTTCACGTTATCAGTGACCTAGCCAATTTTTTCATTTCGCTAAAAATGCTGCACTTTCATTCCTTTGTTACTTGTGAGCAGTATTCTGTTTTACAGTGCGGTACAAAAGTCACCCTCCTCTTAAATTTTAAACATGTTGAGATATAGACTTAAAATTTGAAACTCGTTAATCCGACAACAAACTATCTTTTGCACAATTCAAGCATAAATTGATAACCATGACATGGTAATATATTTGTTTATTTTTTATTATTTCTGGTGTCTAGTATGCCATGAAGGTAGTACTAAATTATATATGGTTTTAGAGTTCATCTTCTTTCAACTGTTTTAATAATTTTATATATTTTTTTTTTAATCGCAGTCAGCCATTGTGATTTTAATCGCCTAAAGTTATGATATAAAATAATGACAATTGCATTAGATTACGTGATTATTAAATTTAATTGTAGGTAATTATAATTTAATTACCTATATAATGATTAGTAGATATTGATAATGATATAATAACTGGTAATAATGTTATTATTTAATAAGCTAATATTTTTAAGGTGATTTAGTATTAATAGTATTAAAAATTCTACACACAAAACATGCCTCTACGCACAGAGAAATTATTACTAAAAACAAGTATGTACTATTCAGAATGTATGTACTATTCAGAAGAAGTGGTCCAAAAGTTTGTATATGCGTACACTGAGATAAATGTTGACATCCACGTGCATGGGTAATTTACTTGCTGCTGCTGCTGATGTGAATTTACACTCTAAGCCTTAATATAAATGCGGTGTGTATTATATTTTTACATCCAGTGTGTAAAGTTTACACCAACGCGTAATTATACTTTTTACCTAAAACCCTTCAATTTATTAAAAAAAATAGAACCATTTTGTTATTTTTCTATTTATGAATAGTGTTTTATGGAAAAACTACGCAACAGAAAAATAAAACGTATATTCGTAATCAGTGCTACAAAAAGTACCAATATAAAATAGAAACAGAAAACATACACAAGTCTTAACAACTCAAAATTTGCAGGCCAGTGTTACCGCCTAAATAAGTAAAAATTATAAAATGTATGTTTTAAGGATATTTTATTAATCACACTTTTTAAATATTTACTTTTAATCAACACTTACCAATTATTTCTTTGAAAAGTCTAGCACACACAAACAATTTTAATGGTCGACAGCCACCAGAATCGATGAAGCAGGAATTCTGGCTTCTCGAGTCACGTGACTAGCTTAACGCCCGCGATTGGCTGGCTTGTACATCAGAAGTATGATTTTTACACTTCGGGCGTATTGTTGCTAAAGGTATGTTTATAAAAATACACTTTCTTGAGCTCCGAGTGTATTGTTGCAGAAGGTATGGATGTAAAAATACACACTAGGTCAAAATCACCTCACCTGTGTAGTGTCACATCAATGTTTATGTACATTTATATAAAGGTGTAAAATTTACACATTTATAGAGTGTATTTTTTACACCTTTTCAATGTAATTTCTTTCAGTGTAAGCATGTTAAGTACTTAAACCAAATGTTCATTGAAGTTGAATACGTTTTTTATTTAGACCAAGAGGTTAAAACTCAAATCAAGTACCTAAAAGTCCTCAGTTTGAATAATAAAATTACTTGTATCGAGTTTTAAAGAAATATAAATGAAAGATGTCAAGTAGCTGAGTTTTCAAAAATATTAAAAAATGAGTACCGAACGAATATACTTTCGAATATATTCAAATATGGCCGTCTAAATATAATATTTGTAATTTTTTTCTGTGTATATGTACATGTAATGAAATATTTTTATTTCATTTTATGTTATCTTATGGACATTTCTAAGAATTTTATCTAAATAAATAAAAGATATTTGTTATATTTTGTAATATAATGGATCAAAAAATCTGCTTTGTTTTATAAACAGAATGTATCAAGTTCTTTTGTTGGAAATAGTTTTCTATTACTAAATCGCAAAGATGTTATCAAATTCTAAAGACTGAACTATTTCAAACGAATGTTTTAAAGTAGTGACTAAGAACGAAATCAATTTGGTTCTTAATGTGTTAGTCCTTTCCAAAAAATAAATAATAATAATAATAATAATAGCTATTAAAGACTTTAGTCTTTCTTTCGTTTTCTTATTCGCCAAAAATATAAAAAGTTCATCCAAAATCATAGTATTGTTTTAAGTGATGCCACAGAATGACCCGAATGACCTTTTTTAAGATTATGCACAGGCGACAATCAAATAAGCGTTTGCAATTCTACGTATTCTACGTATTCTATTCTATAGTATTCTGTAGCAGTGAACAAGACCGAGTCTAATCTCATTTATGTCCAAATGAAAGATATTTTTTGCGAATTCTTTCTTCACTTTACATGTAAAAAACTGCTCCCTGGCCGACATTGGTGGCGTATGTTTCCAACATAAACTTTATCTGTTGGAAGATCTACGATTTAGCAGTAAAAAAGTATAATTTTCGTTCGACTATCCTTCATCTTCTATAATGTTTACTGTTGTTAAATTTTTCTGCATTGTTTGCAATGTTTCTTCTTGAAAAAATACTGGCATGTCCAGTTCGATGTTTAATTTTGAAATTTATTTGCTGTATCCCGGACAACATCCAAGAACTCATGAGGCCTCATGAGATCAAGCATGAGATCATCATGTTATGATTTCCACGTTTTGTACTCATACGAACATCATGATGAGAACATCTCATGATTTTTTTGATCATGTTATGAGTTTCTCATGAGGTGTATACATTTAACTTTAAATCCTTAAATGATGTCATAATGACTTCCACGTGAAATAGCAAATGTTGCCCGGGACCCGATTGAGAACGATTTCCGAATAGTACAGGCTTCTGTAATGTTTCAATTTCAGTGCACTTGACAGCGTTATGCTATAGGTGGCGCCACATGTTATTTCCTACCACTAACTAAACTTTTTAAACGAATAAAGTCGCCTTCTAGGAATACTAGTATTAAAAGGCAGCTGTCTTTATAAGGATATAATACTAGTAATTACTAGTAGTTAACTTACTAGTCAGCTAATTCGATACACATTATTGGATTGGTATGGTGAGCCGTAGTCCAAACGAAAATGGACTTGTATGGGTCCTTGGGGGTCGATTTTTTCGTTATTTTTTTTGGTATCTCTTCGCGTTTTCAAGATATGAGCAAAAAAGTGTGTGTGATCTTTTTAAGCAGGGGAATAAAGAAAATTTCCTTTCTTTTTTTTTAATTTCGCGGTAATTCAAATTTCGCGGTTAATTTAAAGTTTGCGGTTAATTGCGCATGCGCATTCCGTAGACCGCTGCTAGATCTTCATGACATGATCTCGTGTTGACTTCACAATGAGGAGTCATCTGTATGCGTTCATGAACTCAGAGAAAATCATTAAATGATGTCATAATGACTTCCACGTGAAATAGCAAAATGTTGTCCGGGATGTAGCTTCTTTTTTTGGGACAAACCTGCGCCTAGGCCTAGGTTGCTGGCATCTGTGTCCAAAATATAATTTTCTACTGTTTTTTTGTAAATAAGTATGATTTATAGAGGAAAATATTTTTTCCAGTTGTAAATGTTTCGTTTTATGTTGTTCTTAGTAACTGATTTAAAGTATTAATTTTTCTGGAAGAACATTGTTTTCTTGATAAAATTAGTTTATTCACCTTCGTAATAAAAGTTAAAACACGGTATGGTTACTAATAATACAGAATGGAAAAGGATATTTGAAAATTTTATTTTCTTTTCCTTTGTTTCGTAAATTCAAATTTTATATTTATCTTTGCTACTGACAGTGCAATGTCTACTGTACAGGGTGTTCTTGAAATAGCATTAAATAAAATGATCGGTCTAAAGTCAAAGTGAACTAAGCGCCATTTTTCTTTACTATTGTTAGTCCATGGTGCAGAGTTTGATATCCTACGATCTACAATAAAAACCAATTTTTTTTGAAAAAGTGGCGCTTAGTTCACTTTGGCTTTAGACCGACTAAATACAGCCAACATCTAACTATACTCCGTCCAGTTATGCAAGATAGTAGAGGACGCGGTCCGTTTTACACCACAGAGCTCATATAGCTCATAATTATGCATAAATCGTAGTGTATCAAAAATTTAACACATGTCGGTACTGTTTTCCTGGAAAGGGCATATCCAAAGACTCACATAACAAGCATAGTACATAAGAATGCGATGCCAGGATTGGCTTGATGTGTCGTCATGTATCTTGTAATGGTTGTTATGCGAGCCTCTGGATAGGCATAAGTTGTAATTGTAACCTTAAAATTTGACGTTTTCCTTGTGTTCAATATAATTTTCGTTTGTACAATATGTAGAATATGCTAATTTAGTTTGAGTGTATGAAGAATAAACCAAAAAAGTACCGTTTTCAATACCATACAAAATAACATTAAGTAAAACCATTTTTTTATGTAACTTTCTATTCTTTTAGAAGCTTTAACGACCGTCAATCATTGTCATAGACAAAAAATGTCACAATATTTTATATGTTAAAAGGTACGAGTTTTTAACCAATGAGGTAGCTTAAAAATCGCGAGAATTTTAAACTATCTTGCGTAATTTACAAAAACAAGTGGTTACATAGAAATTACACTAAATCTTATATAGATGTTTTTTAATAGAATATTTACAATATAATATATGCCAAAAAAGAAAATTAAACTTAAAATAACGTTGTGTTTTGTGGCCCAGAAGAAAATTTGGTAATTCAAAATATTTATACATAATAATATGTTATTCGCACGAGTAAAATTAAATGGCAAATGACGGAAAATTAAGGAATTCAAACCTTTATTAGAGATGAGAGGACATGGTGTGACCATTTAACCCTTTAAAATATACCAGGGCTATTCAAAATACAGAGTTATTCATTCAGAGACTTTAATAATTTATCGAGTTTAATCAGTCTGTTTAACGCTTTAGTTAAGAGTAGCTTGGAATATTGTTCTGTCGTATGGTCACCATTTTATAATTGTCACACTCAACTAGTAGAAAGGGTGCAAAAAAAGTTTCTTAAATACTTGGTCTATAAAGACACAGGTATATACAATCATAGAGCAAACTATAGTTCTCTTTTGTTAAAGTTTGACTTTATTTCATTGGAACAACGAAGATACAACAAAATGGTTATATTTCTATACAAACTGGTCAATAATCAACAAGACAACCCAAATTTCTTAATGAGACTACCATTTCGAGTACCTATCACCAATACCAGGAATGAGGATCCTATTTTACTTGCCCAGAACCAGAACCAATCAACTCATTATGTCTCCACTGTATCAAATGTGTTACTTCTCAAACATTGTAAATAGGCATACAGACTTTTTTAATATTAGGATCTCGAATTTTAAACACTTTATAGTCGACTTAAACCTCGGCCGTAGAGTTAACTTGTAAATAAGTAAATGTTGGTGTATATATTTTTGACCTATCCTGTAATTGGATCGTATGATCTGTTTGGATTAGAAATAAATAAATAAATAAATAAATAAATAAATAAGAGAGTATATTCTTTTAAGGGGATAAATCTACATACGTTTATAGGGTCCTAAAGAAACTACCCTTCAAAAGAAGCTAAAAAAATCGGTTTTTATTTAATAACTGAGGAACCCTTTGAGCTATAGTAACTAGCTTTGTTTGATCTAACCTTAATAAGGCATATTACCCTATGTTATTTTTCTGTAATATTAACCGGGGGCGTGCTAAAACTTATCACTTTTTTGGCCCACACTTTTTTCCGAGTAAGTTTTTTTGTATTTTTATTAATGGAATATGATAAAGAGGTAAAAATACATAAAAAAGATACTCGTTGACATATCTAGGATTAAGCGTTTTCAAAAAAAAAAATTATAATTTAAGTGTAAAATTTATTTTTTCAAATTATTAAAAATTAAAATTTCAATGATGAAGGGTGGCTATATATATCGCAAACTAAGAAAAAGAGTTCCTGTACATGTAAACGGATAAAAAACATCCTTATATGCAATAAATAGTACTTAATCAAAAGCCCTCGTATAATCAGAAACTCATAGGACTATCTATGCTGCATAAAATTGACGTGTAAGTTCTGAAGGGTCTGTGGGCCTAAATTAGGTATATTGAGTTATACATGTATAAAGGACCCTAGTGTCATGCGCAATTATACTATAATGGTTATATAGAAAAAGTCCATCCTTATAAGAAACATAAATAAGAAATTAACAGTACTTAACGAAAAACCCTCGTATAATCAGGACTATCTAATAAAATGGTCGAATAATTTTCTCTATAGAAATCAGCGAAAGAAAACTGCATGAAATTCTAAATACAAACAAAGTAACATTCCGTTTGTAATGAGGGAAATTCTTACCAACTTCACTTTACTGTCCCTTTCATGGTATATATCTTTTTGATGGGTGGGCTTTTGTTATAGTTATAAAGGTATTTAAATAATTATGTCAACTCTGAAAAATGGGAGGTATTTCAATTATGAGAGAAGGTATATGTGTATATGAACAACATATATGTCCTATATATAGTAATTAAAGGTATGGTATTTGTAAGTCAGCAATGCACATAAGGATATTCCATATACGAGCGTGATCAAAATTGTCTAATAAAATCAGAAAATTTACAGGTTTTGCCTCAATATATTTTAAAATACATTTATTTTATTTCAATTAATTTATTTTTATATATTTATTTTCATTTATTATTATTATTTATTTATTTACATTACAGTGTAATGGGGAGCCCCAAAGAAGCTTTTGGCTTGTGCTAGGGGCGGCTCTTCATTAATTTTGTTTCAAATATTCCAAATAATAGGTATGAAATTTACATTAATCATTTTCTCTTAAAGTATTCTCTGCTAGTGGTTCCTTTTCAAAACTTAATATTTTTTTTGCAGCCTCAAAATTATTTTATGAAAATATAACTAAGTATTTTAAAATTTTACTAAAATTTTGATTGACATTGGCATAATTTATTTTCATTTATTTATTTTATTCAGTTTATACCCCATAGGGAATATTATAAAAAAGTATTTTATAACATAAAAAATCCATGTCTGCTGATTTACTGAATTTTTTTCACTTACTTTATTCTAATTAACTGTAAATTATTATACTATTCACAGCGCCTGCGCTAGAATAGTATTATACGGTAGTTTCGAATTTTCCAAAATAGCCAAAAACGTCCTAGACAAAAAATTTTTGGATACAAATGTGATTCATGAAAAAATAAGAAACTTTGAAAATGCTTGTCTGTCTGTCTGTCTGTCTGTCTGTCTGTCTGTCTGTCCGTCTGTCTGTCCGATGCCACGTTTTTTGTGGGCACGATAACTCAAGAACGAATATTCCTATCGACTTAAAATTTTCAGAAAAAATATAAAAGTTTTATGAGGGGAAGATCACTCTTGTTTCTGAAAGTAATCCCAAAAAAAAAGTTATGGGGGGTTAAACGAAAAAAGCTGAAAGAAAATTCCGATTAACGTAACTTTTTCAGGTAAAAATTATATTTATTATAAGGATCAATTCTACCAAATTTGAAAGTAATACCCCCAAAAATTATGGGGGTTAAACTTAAAAAAAAAATTTTTTTTTCAAAATTCTTTGTTTTTCGCAAAAAGAAAATAAAAAAAGTTGATTTTTTATTATTTTTTTTTGAAAAAAAAAACTTTTAAGCTTATAAGTACCTATTTGGGAAAATACCATTTACTGTGGATAATATATAATTCAATGCGTAGCATTACATATCTTCACGGCTTGTTAAATAATGTTTTTTCTTAAAAATATCTTAACATGCTACATATTTACATAACGCTAGATAGCGCAAGTTTTTAGTTAGCGTTTACCGTTACGATTTCTGCCCAGAAATTCTAAAAAGTCGAACTTATTTGCATTCTGTCGTATATTAAAAAATCACAAGTTGTAATTTTTTAGTTTTTAGTTTTAATGATCGTTGATTGCTCAAGATTTTACACGGAATTATTATTGACTGTGGGAGAATAATTTTTTAAGATATCCGATCAGCATTTTTTTATTTCCAGAGATAACCAGATAGATAGACTTATTGTTTTTTAATTAGTTTGTGTACATGATACAGTCGTAGTTTTTCACAGAATCATTACCCAATAGAATTATTATAAGATTAGCTTCTAAGAGCATTAAATTGTAAATAAATTATGTGAATATTTTATATACAATTAAATTAAAAATACACAAGTACAACATACACATGTATTTTTGGAATTAAAAGTTAAAGAAACTTCTAATTCCAATAATACACAAAGGGGATGTTTCTACTTCACAAAACATAAAAAACTAGCATAGGGACATATGTCTGGAAATGAACCCTAAGAGAGTTACGACCCTTTAAAATTGTACTAAAAATAAGGTTTTTAACTATTAACTCTGGTACCCTTGGAGCTAGAACAGCGAGGTTTTGAATTTATACACTATACTAGTAACAATAATGGTAATTAGTTTGTTCATTTATTTGACAAAAGACAAAATATAAGTGTGGCTTAACATATTTTTGCCCCAAACTATTTTATATGTATTTTTTTGTATTTTTTTTTGTAAAAAATATAGATTCCTTGAGTAAAAATACATAAAAAATGTTATAGTGTAACACTCTAGGAGCAACCGTTTAAAAAAGTACAGTTAATGGGAAGTAACATTCTGTGCCACCACAAATGTTACTTTTTAAAAGGCTATTACTCTTAGATAATTAATTCCTTTAACTAAAGTATGCCCCCCCCATTCAACCCACATCTTAGAAACACAGTGTTTAGAACACTGACCAAAAAAAAACAACCCCCACCCCCTGAGCGCTCTCAATACCGATGTCCACTGCGTTATAAAAGTTGTGGTAAGGGGGGGGGGCGGTGGTGGGCGATATCTCGCCCGCAGCATCCGCGGCGCAAAGGGGTAGGAGAATGGTTTTCGACTTTGGGGGTAGCGAGGGGGTGAGGGAGAAGGTTCGACGGAGTCCCGATCGCGATACACGCTGCATCGAAAGAGGCATATCGTTGGTGAAGGTGCAAACCCTCAAAACACTATAAAATTTTTAAATAATTTAAAGAAAATAAAATAAATTAAAAACAAAATCAAAAAAAGTAAAAAACAATAAAAAGAACAAATTAAATGAAAGGAAAAATATTTAGATACGACATAAATTGCTATTGTCAAAAAAAAAAATAATGCTTTAAATCCTTTTATCTTTTTAAAATTTTGTTTGGGTTTTCTTAACTTAGGAATCTTAAGTCAACTGTATGAAAATATAAATGCAAAAAATCTGATTTCCTACAAAAAATCTGTCTGTGTTCGGAAAAGTTTTGACCAAGATAGCTCCAGAATGCTTTAAGATAAAGACTTCAAATTAAGACAATAGTATTCTTGTCCAAAATTCTTAAAGTTATCAAGATTTGGTATAAATCAGGCTTACCCCGTGAAGTAAGCTTATCCCTTATAAGGGATAACGTCAAAAATTGTTATTATTTGTATGAAAACAATTTTTGTTGTAAAAAGACTAAATCTACTTTGAATTTTACATATTTGTTAAAAACTTGTTTTTTTTTAATGTAATTCTTTTATATTTTTGTTCAAAAAAAAGTTTTTTCTCATTTCCCTCGACATTGCTATACTTACCTATCTCCAGCACTAGGTCTAGGACTCGTAGATGGATGCAGCCATGCAAAGTTTATATCTCCACACTGATAGAACACTAGCGTAATTAATAATGTAATTAGGTTGTAGTATATACAGTGCGTGCATTAAGTCTGGAATCACCCGATTAACTTTTTAGTTACAAGTAAAACACAAAAACCCTCGGATAGGTCGATTTTTATTTTTAATTTTGCAAATTATGGTGTAATAAAAGTTATTAAAATTTGCACCCCCTTGCACCCTCACCCCCCAACTTTTTTTTTCAAATAGCAACCTACCCCTTGTGACACTTCGTTGGAAAGGTAATTTAATAAGCTTTCCAACGGTGTATAATAAAGCCTAATTTGGTAAAGGGCTAATGATAAAATGCACAATTTAGTTTATTATAAAGACATGTAAAGTATAACTTTAGTTCACTATAAATGTTCAAATTGATGTCCTTCAGCTCTTTGACAGTGGACAGTAAAAAAACGGGATTAAAATCGATTAAATAGTAAACATAAAATTGGTCAATAAAAAGAAAAAAAATTGCATTTTTCAACAGGGTATAAAATATTACAATAAGTTTAAAACAACCTTATTTAGATTCTCAGGAAGGTGCAAGTAGGAAATAGGGCAACAATTACCATATTATGCGTAATATTTCACACAAACAATGTTTAAATAAAACATGCGTTTTTTCATAGACCCTTTAACAAATTAGGCTTTATCATACACTGTTGGAAAGCTTATTAAATTACCTTTCCAATGATGTATCACAAGGGGTAGGTTGCTATTTGAAAAAAAAAGTTGGGGGGTGAGGGTGCAAGGGGGTGCCAATTTTGATAACTTTTTTTAGACCAAAATTTGCAGAATTAAAAATATAAATCGACCTGTCTGAGGATTTTTGTATTTTACTTGTAACTAAAAAGTTATTCGGGTGATTCCAGACTTAATGCACGCACTGTATAATAATATATACACGGTGTATTTGAAATAGCGTCGGAAATTTTAACAGATGATTCTACATCATAAAATATGACAAAAAGTTCCTATAAACATATGTCTAAAAATGCGCCATAAGGGAGCTACGCCCCTTTGAAAGTGGCTAAAAAAATCGGTTTTTATTTAATAACTCGGGAACCCTTTGAGATATATCAACGAGGTTTTGCACGTCAACTAATCCTACCAAGGCCCGTTTTTATGTGTTATGTGTTATAAGCTATAAATGCCATACTATTTGTTATATTTTATTATTCACTAAACAATTAAAGTATTTCATATAAATTTTTACACTGACTGCCATAATTGTAAGAGAAAGCCTTGTATTTATATAATAAGCGATTATAATTTGCTTGGTATGTGTGTTATAGCGCTCCTAGCTATAATTTTTTTTTTCCGTGTACTGCTAAAATTACAACTTTTATCCCTACTTAGAAAAATTTAATGACTAAAAAAAAACATACTACTGCTAAAATTACAATTTTTATATTTTCAACCCATGAGATTTACAATTTTTTCGAATCTCAAGATAAGTGGGGCCCTGTCTGAGATGAAAAAGAATAAAAACCAGTTGTAAAAAAATATTTGTCTTTATTTAACATATGTTTCAACTAACCCCAGGTACTGATTCAACTGACCCAGGTTTGGGGACAGTTGACACATTTAACATTTTGTTATAAAAATGCTTTCATTTATTTTAATGGTAATGGTAATTAGGCTGTAATTAAAGCGCATTGCCAAATGGATCAGAGTTAAAATCTAGTTACAGTAATCAATTTTCTCAAAAATGTTTCAATTGACCCCAGTCTCCCCTACATGTGCATGCTTATAGTTGGGTATACTTATGCACATAAAAATTTAGCCCAAAATGCTTACTTTCAATATTTTGGTAAAACATTTATTAGAATCAGCTGATTGTCGCCATCTTTATTAATCATCCTTCCTCAAAAACTATTATAGTGACAACAACGTTGTTGTTGTATTACTAAATAATATGAATCTACAATTTTAATACTGTATTTAATATAATATTATAATATTTTAGAATAATCGTAAAAATGGTATTATATACCTCAAAGTAATCACAACAACGTTGTACTATTTTTAGATTTTTCTATCAGTGCAAGGTTTTGCATTTTTGTCAACGAGCAAGCAGAAGCATCAGCAGCAGCAGAAGAAGTGCCCGGCATTTCGGAGGTGGGTGTGGGGGTGGCGCATCAGATCAGATGGACGACGTGTACGCGAGAACCGCCAACGTCCCGGCCTGATCAAACAGAGGACCTTCCGATCGATACGACAGAAAACCTAAACAACTTATATTACTGGGTTCGTAATATTTTATTTTCTAGCACAGATGGGCGCGGCTGTATTTTGAAATTTGGTCGACAGTCTGTCGGTCTGTACACGGTAAAAATAAATTACATTAAATTACATAGTCCGTAAATGGTAATATAGACCAGAATGGTAAAAATTACATAGTCCAGAATGGTAATATTTTGCATAGACTTGAAATTTGAAAAAAAATGTTTACTACTTAGAAAATGTTTGTTCCAAATTACAAGTCTCTGTGTCAAAGCTTTTTTGAAATATCGTAGCGTAAAGTTCATTTGGTATAATAAACCAAGCGATTTGCACCCTTAATACGAGTATAAAGATATATTGGTTGATAAAGATCCTAATTTATAATAAATGTAAATTTTAGGCCACAAATAAAGCATTTAAATATCGTACATAAATAATATTTACCTTTTTTACACTTTTAAAACTTTAACCTAGCAGCATGCGTCGCTATCTCTCTAACAATAGCAATATTAAACGGTCCGTCTCATGCCTTCTTGGTTATTGTCCAAAGCGCACGCGCGTCTTAAAATAACATAGCCCGGACATTGTAAAATCATGTAAAAATATGTAAATCAATGTAAATATATTTGTTTACGTTATTTTACATTATTTTACATTCTTACATAAATTCATGAATTATGTATAGTCCAGAATTGTAAATTTACTATTCCGTACTACGTAAATTCATGTATTTTTACATTATTTTACATGCAGTTTTTACATTGTATGACTGCCTGTCTATAGTACCCTGTAACAAGGATTTATGTAAATTTACAATACACTAGGTGAGACGTTTCGGGCCTATCTAGTGTTTGGTAAATTTTCTCGTGCGATATAAATATTGTGTAATATATTATATCTAGTGTGATATTACCATACGGCTTATGTAATATTTGTACAATTATATTGTAGCGTTATATTAAACTAGATGAAACGTTGCAAGCACCCTGTCAAAACATCGGCACTATTGTTTGCAAATTTCAAACTAGGTGTTTTGTTTGATTTTAAATTCTGTATCTTTAAAACATTATATTCTAGCAAAAAACTGTATATAACATTTTTTATAGGGCTTAAAAAGAGCTTTTATTTAAAATATAATTTTTTGAAATCGGATTATAAATATGTGAGATATGCTAAAAAAAAACTTTTACTGTTTTAAACGCCAATATCCGAAAACAGTGCGTTTTAGGAAAACGTTGTTTATAACATTTTTTGATCAATTTAAAATTATCTTTTATATAAGTGCTAAATTAATTAAATAAATAATAATTGCCTTAATTATAAACAAAAAACGCTAAAAATAGGAGTTTTACCCTATTTTTAGAAGAAACGTGGTCAAAGATTTTGACTTTTCGGCGAAGATTTCAATACATCGGCACTCTTAGTAGCACTAAGTGCCGATGTAATACAAAAAAAAAATAATAATATGGTAATATTACTCCAAAAATGTAAATTTACTTTAAAAATATGACAATACTACCTTTTTTGTATAAAATTAAAAATTACCTTCTAAAATACTTTAAGGTCGCATTATAAATAATACAAATCAACATAGTCTAGTTACAGTTTATATACTGTCATACACAGTTAAAAACTTTATAATACCAAAAACATATTTTCTTCAAGATATAATATAATAATTTTAATATATTAAAATTATAATATGACTATTATATTAATACTATTATACTATTTGTTTGTCTCTTACCTACACATTATGTCTATTTTTAAATTTTAAAACTGTTTGTTTTTATTTTATACTCTTTTAAATTATTTAATTTTTTGTATGTTTTGATATTGGTTTAACTGTTTCTTGATATGTTATATATATTAGTCTTTAAGTTTTTCTAAATTTTAGATTGTAAGTTTTCTATTCCATAATGAATAGTATTATCTCAAAGGATAGTATTATTTTGTATTTATATTATTATTATTATTTTGTATTTATAATGCACATACAAATGCACTAGTTGCGTTTAGGTGCTTATAGCATATTTATTGTATCTTTTTATTCAATAAATATTATTATTATTATTATTATTATTATTATTATTATTATTATTATTATTATTATTATTATTATACTACTTCAACCGAAAAGATTTATTTAAATAATTGTTATTGTAGCATAATGTAAAACAACTGTTGTGACATATTGTCGTGTTAGTTCGACCGAACTCAACTATAATTTAACGAAATGATTTCGTAAAAATAACAGACTCGTCCTTTAATTTAATAAATACGTAGTTAATGAACCAAACGGCAAATAAATATCTACCCCTAACATGTTTAAAAAAACAAACTCTCTTATTTAAAAATATTAAATTTTCTTTTATAATTCTTTTAGTGTAACAAAAATATGTTTATATAAATCATTTTTGTTGGAGATGAAGTCTCCCCGAGGGAAGTTTTATATCCAAGAAAGGTGATTTTCGCAAAAAAATATTTTTGTCGGTCTCTCTATTTATTTGGAAAATTTGTGACACGATAACACGAAAATGCTTTGAGCTAAAGACTTAAAATTTGGACCACAGGTTCATTATCCAAAGTTTTAGGCTGGGATTGGGGTATTTTTTTTTAATTTTAAAAACTAAAAAAAAAATATTTTTTTGTTTTAATTAACCTAGGCCTACAGGGGAAAGTATTCTATTTTTGGCAGCAGTAGGTATTATTTTTATGTATGTACACAGATAAAAATCACAAAATCACACAATAAGTTATGTAAAATTTGACATAACTTATTGCTATATTTTTAAAATTTACATAATATATAATGTATCATATATAACTTATTATGCAATTTTTAAGTTTCACAAAATATGTTATGTATTTTCACAAAATATATTATATATTTTCACATAATATATTATGTAATTTTTGGCGTGCATTATTCATAGAACATAACGTAGGTAAGAATATTTCCAACGTTAAGTTATGTGATTTTTATAGAATATGTTCTGTAAAATTTTATTTTACACAAATTTTTACAGAATATGTCCTCTAAAATTTTATTTCACGTAATTTTTTACAGAATATGTTCCGTAAAATTTTATTTCACATAACTTATTATGAAATTATACAGAATATGTTTTGGAAACCTCACATAACGTTGGCAATATTCTTACAAATATTTTTGTCAGTGTACCATTGGGTGGTCTCGACCTACATTTTTCGCCGTTCACGCACCGGGACTGGGTCAAGTGTGTTTCTAAACTGGGGTAGTTCGAAGGGTAGTTCATGAACCCCTACAGTTTTCGCTGTGAATAGAGAGTACAACACGTGTTTCGCACACACCATGCCAATTTTGCACAAATAGACGAACAAAAACCCTAAGAATTTCTTAAAATAGAAACTTCTTGAAGAGTTGCTTCGTTTTTGAGAAATTGCTTCGTGCTTTGCTTGGAATTTTTGGAATCGGAAAAATATAATATATTATGATTTGGAACCTAAATGTTAGGTAACAACACTTTTCTCCAATTTTTAGTAATAAATTTTTCTAAAAAAAATTAAAAAAAATACCTAGATCTTTTCTGAATTCAAACCAAGTTTTTTAAAGATTTAATTTTTTACATTTTCACTTTAAATGTCGGACTAAATTACGCAAGAAACCACAAAAATTGTTATTTTTACCCCTATCCAATTTTTACCAAAATCGTTGAATAAGTAACCACCCTTTGGCTTATATTCAAAGACTAGTAGCTAAGCTAAGCTCAAAGCGTTCTCAATTCATCGTCTAAAAAAATACCCATAATTCTGCTTGTTAGTGTGATATAATACATATACATGTAAAATTCACTAGATTTTACATAGGTATAATTTCACAATTTTACATAATTTCATATAAAACTGTAAAATTTCTTGTAAAAGTGTAAAATTGCAAAATTACATTTAAAATCTAGTAAATTTTACATGTATCTGCAATATTTACATGCAGAATCATGTGTTATTACATATTAACATTTTTTTTACAGTCTACACTGAAAAAAGTATTCCTTGAATCAAGGACACGTTCGTTATGTAAAGCCATATTCTCTTGTTTCACTACTAGCTTTTCTTTTAACCAAATTCAATGTCCTTGAATAAAGAGCGCGGATCTTCATTTAAAAACCCGTGATTTTGATTCAAGGACTTTGACTTTGGTTCAAAGAAATGCTAGCCTTGAGTATGGCTTTGAACATGTCGAAAGACACGTGTCCTTCGTTCAAGTTATCCTTTTTTCTATAAAATTTTACTTGCTAGCTAATTATTTATTTAAAATAAACAAATAAAAGTAGGTATTGCGTAGGATGAGCCAACCCCCTCCACTTTTCATTTAGACCACGCCCCCTACTTTAATAGCCCCCAGAACAGAGCTGTTTTAACAGGGCTGTTTCTAAATCAGTTTATATCAGATCAGTTTAGATTGGATCAGATCTAATATAAATTTATTTAGAAACGGCCCTGTTAAAACAGCTCTGTTAAAACAGCCCTGTTAAAACAGCTCTGTTAAAACAGCTCTGTTAAAACAGCTCTGTTATGGGGGTATTAAAAAGGGGGATATTAAAGTAGGGGGCGTGGTCTAAATGAAAAGTGGAGGGGGTTGGCTCATCCGACGCAATACCTACTAATAAATATCTGGATTCAGGTATTTTTCTACTGCGTGCTGCGGCGAGTGCAATAAAAGGGTAAATTAACCCTTTACGGCTTTTGAAATTAGTAGAAAATTAGTACGAACGAGAGTTTAAACTTAATTTTTAGTTGAGATCTCGCGTATTACAATAAATGAATAAAAGAAAACTTATAATTGCAAGGAGATATCGATTTTCATGAGCGGCTAGATTTTACTAGTTTGTTGACCTGCTTTTAGATATTTTATTTTTAATAGGTATACCTACTTATGGTTTATTGTAATACGAGATTGGACCGTTTATACAAAATATTTTTTACATAATTATTAAATTGTCCCAAAACTGGTTTGATGCAGCTCTCCATAGTATGTGTCCCACACAGAGGACGAACTAACAAGTTTAAGAGGGGGTGGTAATATATAAAACATGGCAATAGTTGGCTCACCTACCTTACATGTAGGTGCAATAATTATCCGCCATTTATATTCCGCCATTTTAATTTTTCTTAATTTATTATCAGATTTAAAATCGGCGTAATTTAAAAAAATATTGATCAATTTTCATTAAATTTTGTTTGCTTATATTTTTAAGAATGCCTCTTTTAAAACTGATGTCAAAATTTAAAAATTCAAAATGGCGAATTTAATATGGCGAAAAAGTTTTTAAAAATAGGTATTGTCCAATTTTTATGAAGTTTAGTGTGCTGTTATTTTTAGGGATGCTGATTGAATCCGCCATTCTGAATTTCTTAATTTTAATATCAGATTTTAAATCGGCATCACTAAAAATATAAACAAACCAAATATCAGAAAATTGGAATATATTTTTAAGAATCGTGCGCCATATTGGATCCGTTATTTTAATTTTTTTAATTTTATTAAATTATTAGGTTTGAAATCGGTATCATTAAATATAGGTACACACAAATCACACCAAATTTCATGAAAAATTGGATTCTGTTTTAAAATTTTGTCTGCCATCTTGGATCCGCCATATTTATTTTTTTTTATTTTAATATAAGATTTAAAATTAGCGTTGTCAAAAACTACAAAATTATCTGTTAGTCTTTCTAACCAGAATTTTGGCCACGTTTTATAATTTCTTTCCCATAGTGCATTTTCCATAAAATTTACTTAAAATTTCAATAAAGTGTCACGTTCGGCGATAAAAAATTCCACAATTTGTGAGTTGTTGTTCACAGGATGACGTCACTTTTATTTATTAAAATATCAAGTGTAAACTAAGTATTAACAATTGGTATTAGGTAAAATATATAGACATTAGCATTGCATAAAATGCAAATAAATTGCATAATATGCAAATTTAAAAAAAATGGCAAATGGTTTACTTAAATTTAGAACATCTTTCTCTGCGCGCACCATCATTTTACCTATTAGGTAGGTACGCATTTATCTATTTCTACGGTCTCACGGTCGGATAGAAATCCCATTCACTCCACCCACCTTGGTCTCTCTCGCCTATTCCTCGCCGCCTTCGATCGCAACCAGCAGCATTTCCAATCCAATCCAATAGCAATCGATGGTGCAACCTATGAATCCGATCATTTCGATCAGGCCAGGCCGTGCCCACACCATCGGCGCGATGGTGAAGCCCCATTGGTGGAAGTCCACGCGCAGAATCGATACATAGCTATTTCATTGCTATAGATGTGTCGGTATCGACGATATTCGACCAATAACGGGGATGTAGAGCATTTGTGCAGGTATTGGGAATATCGTTCTCGACAATTTGTTGATAATTTTGTGTGCTATCATTAAGGGGAAGAGGTACTCCTTCTAGAGGACAATTTTATATTATTCCTACTACGTACTGGGTAATACCCAACGTCAGCTTAACCCATCAAGACTTAAGATCTTAATATTCATACATCTTTACAAGTTTTTGTAAGAAGTGTTTTAAAATGCATGTAGTCCAATTCATTTATTTATGGATTAGCATATGTGTTTTTAGTTCTAGTGAGTCAATTTTTTACATTTTACTAATAATCTCGTTTAGAAGAAATTTTTCTTAGTAAAAACAACTTAATTGGACTAATAATAATAATAATAATATCATTAAATAATAATATTTGGAGCGGCAAATTTTATGAAACTGCGAAATATGTAGTAGGTGCAATACACCTGGTGTATGATTATTTTTTAAATAAGGGGCTGTCCATATATTACGTAACGCAAAAAATTGACCTCCTTCCCCCCCCCCCTGTGTAACAAACTGTCACATTTACCAACACCCCCCCTCCCCCCTGTGTAACGCGTAACAATATAAAAATTTGTATTTTTTTTCTAACATATCTTGATACAGAATTCCGCATAATGCAAGACGGTAAAAAGACAGTGTAAAAACGAAACATATTTATTATAATAATACATATAGTACTTAATGTACTTAAACGAAAAAATCACTCAAACTTTAAAAAAATATTTATAATCAATATCACACAGGGAAAAAATACTAGGTACCTCTTTTTATACTGAGTGTCACATATAACACGTATATTGTTTATGCACAGGTGCACAAAATAGTACACACATTGGTGTTCTGTGAGTACACATTCCGCGCGAAAATGTATCATCGCCGATGATTCATCTGCAAGATCACGCAAGAACAGGGCCGTAAGATTTTTTTTTAATATCAATGTCAACAGTTTTTTTACTGATTACAATATTATTTAAGTATGCATAGTTTCGTCAATTTTTGTGTGAAAAGGGGAATTATGGGCCACTAAATAGTAATTTATGTTGAAATAAAAATAAATCTGCCAAGCTTAGGAAATAAATATTAAATTTATTAAATTCCGTTACGTAAAGTTTACCTAGTGCCCCCCCCCTCCCCCCTGTCACAAACTGTAACAATTTCTCTGACCCCCTCCCCCCCTAGGCGCGTTACGTAATATATTGACAGCCCCTAACAATATTAGTTGTAATAAACAAATATTAATTTTAAGAATCGATACATAAGCTATTTCATCGATATAGATGTGTCTGTATCGACGATATTCGACCAATAAGGGGGATATAAAGCAGTTGTGCAGGTATTTGTTGTTTGTTTGTTTTACTGTTTAACGTCGTTTTTCGCTACTAATGCCTAATTGGCAAGACCGCCATCTTTACGTGCCCCCTAAAGCACGGTCTTCAACAGAACTCGCATCCACCCTGAAATGTGTTTACAGTTTCACCTGCAACCCACATTACAGTTAGTCATCGTAGTTCCATCTACCGACTATTTACACCACTATACATCCATGCTCTATGTGGGGCTCGAACCCACAACCCCGGAATCCGTCATCAAACCAGGTATTTGTTGACAATTTGTTGATAATTTTGGTTAAGGGGAAGAGGTACTCGTTACCCAGTCCGCAGAACCTCGTCAAAATGACGTCATAATCTGGTGACTTATTTCCAGATATGACGTGACTATATAACGACAATATGACGTGAAAATGACCTCCTAATGTCACAGACCGATGACGTGATATATTGACGTCATTTTTACGTCATTATTATGACGTGAATTTCACGTCTTAAAATATTTTTTATTTACCCAGAAAACCACTGATTATTGTGTAAGTGTATATATTGACCACACTATGATAACAATGTTACATGATTTAATATAGATGTAAACAAAATATAAATTCTACAGACTCTGTAGTACAGAGATATCACTTTGTATGGAAGCAGTAACCAAACTTCTTGACTATTTTAAAATGGCTTTTACTTCTTTTACCTCTTGGCTTAATTTTGGCACTTCTTTATAGATATCCCCTAAACCTAAAATAATAAAAAAATTATTATGTTATAACTGTCTAATTAGATTAATATAGTGTAAAATACCCATAAAAATAGGCCCTAGAACGACAATAAACCATTACAAGTACAATAAAAAATAATGTTATAAGTCATTTCAATATTTAGGGTGTTCCCAGTTCGCAACTATCATAGTCATAGTTCTTCTAACTACTTACCCACGATAATATAAGGAAAATCCTCGGAAAACCAAAAACAAACAAAAGAAAAACTCAAAACAATCACGTAGAGCTAGCGTCCGTGTTGCTGACAAGATTCAAGATGGACGTGGACTGCGCGCGCAGCCAAAAATAAGAGCGCGAAATTTAAGCTATACATAGTCGAAATTAATTTTGACACTCAAGAAAAAAAATATGCATACACAAATTGTAGTTTAGGTAGTTACGTAAAATATAAAAAAAAGTGTAAGTACCATATGCGTTTGAGTAAAGGGAGTTACTTAAAAAATAAACGATATTTTATTTTTAATGATAGATTTTTTTTACTTACCATACCAGAATAACTAAGAAAATGCTTTTCGAGTACTACCTATTGCAGACTATACGACTCGTTGGTGTTAGTTATAGTTTTTTAATAAAAATAATAAAAGTATAATATATTATATCACCAAGAAAAGTTGGCAATATGACGTGATTAAATGACGTCAGAAATTCGTCAATTACCTGACGTCAAAATGTCGTCGATCATTGGTCGACTGACGTCTATTGACCAGTAATCACCAGATTTTGACGTCATTTTGACGTGCCTCTGCGGACTGGGTATTGTTCAGAACAATTTGTTCTACTGTCAACATTACCTATACCAAATTATAAAAGAATACTATATGATAAATCAAGATTTCTCCTCTTCACAGAAAAAAATATTTGTCAAAATATTTCCAACTTTAAGTTATGTGAGTTTTCCAGAATATATTCTGTATAATTTCATAGTAAGTTATGTGAAATAAAATTTTACGGAACCTATTATGTAAAAATTTGTGTAAAATAAAATTTTACAAAACTTATTCTGTAAAAATCACACAACTTTACGTTGGCAATATTCTTTCCTGCGTTATTTTCTGTGAATAAAGCGCGGCAAAAATTACATAATATATTATGTAAAAATACACAATATATATATTATGTGAAAGATAAAAATTACATAATAAGTTATGTGAAGATACATTATATACTATGTAAATTTTAAAAATACATGTATTTTTAAAATTTACGTAATATATAATGTATCTGTAATGTAATGTAGGTATCTTGTAATTTATCTGCAGTATAAGTTATGTGAAACTTTATATAACTTATTGTGTGATTGTGTGATTTTTATTTGTGCATGGCCCCCATGCTCCCCCCCCCCCCCAAAAAAAATCTGCCGGTGCACATGATAAAATTTTTATAAATTACTAGTTATTTAGAATGATGAAAAATATAAAATTAAAAAGCAAAGAATCTCCAGCTCGAATAGCCCGAGGGAAAGCAAAACATGTGGAATATCGAAAGACTGCAATTAAAAAAGTAATTTCCATAGAATTAGCGAGCAAATTGAATGTTTTAATTAAAAGAAGAGCAAAATAAGACAATAAAAGTCAGATAGATTGTTATCGCTTCGGAATGAGCATCGAGTGACAAAAACAGTGCAGTTCGTCTAAACTGAAAAAATAGAATATTACTTATTAAGTAATTATCAAGAGTTGTAAATGAGCAATTACGCACGCATAATTGCTTTACAACTCGATTAATGGACTTTACTTTTTCTACAAGCATGAAAACAAACATTAAAACTACATACTCGTACTATGTAACAAAATATCTGTCCAGAAATTTTCATGTTATTATTATCATTATTATTATTATTATTATTATTATTATTATTATTATTGTTACACTGAAAAAAATGACGTTCTTGGCTCAAAGTAGTCAACACTCTTGACAGTTCTTCTTTTAGTTTAAAAGATGTGTATCTTCAAACAAAAGTATTTATCTTGTCCCAAGAAAAGTGTCGCTTTTCAAATATTTATAAAATTCTCTTGGACCTGGCGCATTTGAAGCAAAAACCATTTATCTTGTTTTAAGATTGTTAAAATCTAAATAATTTTAAAAACTTTGGCCCAAGAATTTTTCTTTCGAGACAAGACCACTTGCATTTCACACAAGATCAAAGAATTTTAAGTTAAAGAATCAGAAAAGTCTTGGCAAGTGAATTATATTTTCATATTAAGAGAAGGCGCTTTTGGACGTATTCAAGAGTGCGAAGCATTTGGCCCAATTTCATATGCCGGACCCTATTTTTCAGTGTATTATTATACTATTATTTATGATACGTCATACCGTTCAGCAGACTTTTGTGGCAATATTTTTTCTGTGGCAACTTGGCCTGTTCAACTACTTTGGTGGTGTATCAGTCGCCGCTTTCTCTTGACTTTTTAGCTAAAACCATTAAAATTGTTAAAATTTTTTAAATATTCAAATAATTTCAAACCATGTACCTACTGAAATTATTTTGTAGAATCTACACTGATATCAAGACTGGAGCCATTCGAATATCTAACACGAAAATTAAGTAGCCTTTCTCAAAAAACAACTTCGTATTAGAATATTTTTTATCTATTTGCATTTTATAATTACGTTTTTGTAGTTTTGGTATGCGTGTTACAATAAGCTTAGGGAACGTTCCCCTGTTCCCATGTAACGCTATTTTCCTATGCAATTAACATGGGCGTAGCACTCCAAAATGACCCCTATCCCCCCTAGGAGCGTTACGTAATACTTGAACGCTCCCGTAACTGTAAAACAGTTTTAGTAACTTTTTTAATAATTGTAAAACAGTTTTATGATTTTTTTTTTGTTTAAGATGGTAACAAAAACAATTGAAAATTATTAGAAATTTCTAAAAATACTGGTTTCTAGATTCAACAATATGTAATGATCTAAAAAACAGCTAAAATTCTTATAATGTAATAAATATGTATGTTTTGTGTTGTTATGTGCGTGATTTTTGGCTATGTTTGATTTGTGTCACTAGAAGTGAAGTTTCTCGGCTGGCAGGATGAAAGAATTTGAGACACCTTTATACGCTGGATTAAATCTTAAAATAAAACGCGCAAATAGATAAAATAGTATAAAGAACTCTTTCCATAAAACATTTAGCGCACTCGTCCATCGGAAAACTTCTCGCTGCGCGGCTCGTTTTCCAAACATGGACGCGTGCGCCAAAATAGTGTCTTATGTAACTTTTTATTTTGTTTTTAAACATTTTTTTTATAGATAGAAAAAAGTAATCATTGTGAAATTTTGTAGGTATGTTCATTTATATTTAGAGAATACAAAAAAAAATAGATTTTTAAAGTGCCATTTTTGACATAAACCTTTTTTGAAAAAAACATCAAAAAAATAATAAAATTGCAGACGTTTTTCTTGAAAATTAATTAAAATTTGTTGAAAAACGTCCGTCATTTTGATATTTTTTGGCCGCTATATAGCGACTTTAATACTGATTCAGTATAAGTATAGGTGGAAAAATAGGCGGCTGGCAGCTCTTTATTATCGACTTGCTTCGTTAGAAAATCTGTTATCTGCACTAAACCTCGCCCAAAATGCAAATACAAACTTATTGTAACTCTGATTTGCTAAATAAAGATCTTTGTTATTATTATTATTATTATTATTATTATTATTATTATTATTATTATTATTATTATTATTATTATTATTATTATTATTATTATTATTATTATTATTATTATTATTATTATTATTATTATTATTATAACTAAATAATATTCGTTTTTTATGTTTTTTTTTTCAAAAAAAAGAAAATATGGAAAAAATTTCACTTTAAAACTCTAAAAAAAAAAAGTTTTGTATTCTTTATATATAAATAAACATACCTACACTGAACCAAAAATTGCCGTGATATCAATAAAAATGAACGTCATATCAATAAAATTACATTGATTTTGCACCGATATACGGTTTTAATTGTGACAATAAAAATTTTATTATATCAATGCTTAAAATTCGTTGTCTTAATGTAAAATTTATTTAATAAAAAAAAACCGTTGTTGTAATGAATTTATGCATAAAGGCAAGGAATTTTAAGCATTGATACAATAAAGTGTTCATCGGTGCAAAATTATTTTCAGTGTACAAAATTTCACAATGATGTCTTTTTTCTTTCTATATAAAAAAAATGTTTCATAACAAAATATTTTTAAAGTTTGAAGGTAGAAAGACCCCTAATATACTATTCTCTATGTGTATTTAAACTTGCACTAGGTCCTGGTGCCCCACTTTCGGAGCGCCACTGCTCGAGCTAGATGGATGCCGTTCTCTGTGATGTAGCATTTTATTCGCAACGAAATGTGATGTCATCTGTAGTTTCGGTTTTTATGCTTTAAGAACCCCGTCCGGGAGTTATCGATTTTTCGTTCTGGAGTTTCTCTCCTCCGTGGCTGTCTGAACTTCTGCTGCCAGTCGATAGAATTTTCTGCTTTTCCAGCATTTGCTAATCGGTTGTTATGTTTTACAACAAGCCGTGAAGATTAGTATTGCTACGCATTCCATTATATACTATTCGCAGTAAATAGGTAATACCTATATTGCATTTTCCCAAATTATATTTTTTTCAAAAAAAAATCAAACTTAAAAAAAATTCAACAATTTTTTTTATTTTCTTTTTGCGAAAAACAAAAACAAAAATCAAGAAAAAAAATAAAAAAAATAACATTTTTTTTGAATATCTTTTTATTTGAAAAACAAAAAAAAATTGAAAAAAAAAATTTTTTTTCAATAAAAAAATTAAAAAAAAAAACAAAAAAAACTTTCAACATTTTTTTTCTTTGTTTTCTTTTTGCGAAAAACAAAAAAAAATTAAATTATAGTTTTTTTTTTCATTTTTAAAAAAAGTTAGACCATAACTTTTTTTTTTGGGGAGATTACGTTCAAAAACATAGGGATCTTCCCCTTGTTGAACTTGATTTTTCCTGAAAACTAAAAAAAAGTCGATCGGATTATTCTTTCTTGAGTTGTCGTGGCATGAAGTGTATGAATTTTAGTCAATTTGCGTGACGTATTTTATGGACGACCCCTAACCTAATATTATCTAAATTTTCCCAATTAATATCTGTAACAATTGTTACATTTTGCATTGACGTCCAAGTTGGCGATATTCAGAATTGAGTTTTGTCCATTTTCAAAATTCCAAAGGGGCTTTGATTAATCCTTGTATTTATTTAGTGTCCAATAAGTCGGGTTGACCGGTCCAATTTAGATGCAGCGCCGCCGCGATTTGCATGCAGACCTTGTTTCGTTATTAAATGACCTAAACTGGAAACAAATGATCTCATATTATATTCTGGTACGGAATGAATTCCTTATGTATCGAACATTTCCCCGTTTTGGTTTTAAAACTCATCATTAGGGAATTGGGGTATTTTTTGAAAATTTTAACTTCCGGGTGAGTTTTAGTTATGTCCATCCCCAAAATTAAGATTAATCTTCATTCGATAAAAACGAAACTGGTAATTTATATAATTTTACATTGGCTATAAAATGGCGGATTTAATTTTTTTTGTTTCACTTCCGGTTTCGCCGGAAATGGCATAAATATGTTTTTTAAATGGAACACCCTGTAATTTTTTATATTTTTTTAATTCGGTCGAAAATTCTATGTATAAAATCGTATAAAAACGAGATTTTTATAATTTACCTTTTTTTTACTTACTTAAGCTTAAGAAAATATAAAACCAATATTAAAACAAAAATTTGATCAGTGACAGCGAATTAAACTAAAACACGGGTTTTTCTCCTGAACTCCTATTTTGTAATGTCCATGTAAACTTTATTTGTTGAGTATTTTTCCGCTATTTTTCTTATGCCAAATTTATGATGTACTTTGAAGATTTAATAAGCAAAAAGAAGATAAATTTTGTATATCTTGTTGTTATACGATAAACACGAAAACGAAAAAAAAAGTAAAAAAACAATCAGTTTTTTATACAAAGAATTTTCGGCTTAATTCAAAAATGTAAAAAATTATAGGGTATTTCCATTAAAAAAAAACATTTATGCCACTTTCGGCGAAACCGGAAGTGAAAAAAATAAATTCGCTATTTTATAACCAATGTAAAATTTAATAAATCATTAAAATTTCGTTTTTATCGAAGATTAATCTTAATTTTTGGGCTGACAGAGCATCAAGTGCGAGACACCGTTTTAAGGGCAATTTCTTATCATGTGTCTTAATGGGCAAACAGCGAAACAAAAACAGAGGGACAGATGATTAAAATGTGACAAAATGAGTAAATTCTACAATTTTTTAGTGTATAGATTTTATGATGCAGAATTTAATTTACCTGCATCAGACAATTACGTCTCATTTATTATAATAAACAATGCCCTATTCGTAAAATTAATATATTAATAAGTACAGTGTGTAATTAATGAAGAAACAAATTGCAATTACAAGGTTAGGGGAGACTAAGGACAGTTTGGGACGGTTACAAAATAATGACAAAAAATTTTAAAAAATTTAAAAACAAATTAAATATTTAATTACATTTTGTACGAACCAATTACTATTTACAATTGTCCAATAATATTTAGAAGAATTTTAAAATTAAGACAGAAATACCAACTAATTCTGTTTTTGGATTGATTATAATTTTTAATTAGTAAATTGTAGTATGTCTGAATATGGAAGTTATTTTTTATACAATATTTAAGAATACATTTTAATAGTCAAATACATTTTTAATTATCATCCACAAATATTAGGAAAAAAACTGAATATTAAGATTTATTTATTTTTATTTTTATTCAATTTTACTTTAAATTAATGGTTAATTGATTTAAGATTTCATTATCTCAATCAGATCGACTTTAAATACATAAACCAGTGACATATTTGGACATAGAAGTGTACCAGGTCCCAGTGTCCCACCAAGTAGTTTATTTACTAAAAAAATGCATAAAACTAATTTTCAATATTTCCAATATTGCCAATAAGAAATAACCAATCAGATAGGCTATAAATACGCCGATAGATTGGGCGTCTCCCACACACACACACACACACGTGCACCAGGTCCAGCCGCAGCATCAGCGAAGCATCGGCAGATAGCTCCTACGACGACTCCACACAGCGTCGGCGTTCCTACAAAAATCGAACATCTATATTTGTACTATGCGCAAGAAACCTATAGCCGAGGTCAGAGGTCACGAGCGGGGGGGTCGCACCACCGATAACCCCCCGTGGGGGTGGCGGGGGGCGAGGGGGCTCTGCGATGGAGTTTTTTACGATACCGACGCTGTTCGATATCGAATCAACTATCCCTACTTCTGCAGCTCGGTTGGTCCATCGAAAAATACAGAAGGTATAACCTAGTGTTTTTTGTTGAAATATTATTAATAAAATACGATTTTAACTCCTTGGTAGTGAGAAAAACGTAGCGCATTACGTTTTTCTCACTACTCTCACTCGTAGGGGTTTTTTTCTGTTTTCGGTCTTGTTTATACGACCTCAGACAGAAAAAGTTACATCTTTACTATGGTCTGTTTTATCAAGCAAAAGAGTAAATTAAAAATCGCACAGTGAATATTTTCAAAACAGATTCGAATATTGGATCTGCGATTATACTGCTTAGTTTATTTTACAAAACATAATTATATTCTATACACAAACATATACTATTCAAACCTGTTGTAAAAATATTCACTGTGCGATTTTTAATTTACTATCTTGCTTGATGAAACAGACCATAGAAGCACAAATAACTATTGCGAAAAATTAAAAAAAAAAATATTTTTTTTTTAATGATAGTTCTTTCATTTTTAAAAAAAGGTTAACCCCCATAACTTTTATGTTTTTGGAGAGATTAGTCTTAAAATTGGTAGAATTGGCCCTTGTAATGAAAGTATTTTTTCCTGAAAAAGTTACGTTAATCGGAATTTACTTTCTGCTTTTTTCAATTTTTTTTTAAGTTTAACCCCCATATTTTTTTTTGTTTTTGGGGGGATCAATTTCAAAACAATAGGAGTCTTCCCCTAATAGACCTTAATTTTTCCTATTCTACACGGAAAAAAAAAATTATAGCTAGGAGCGCTATAACAGACATACCAAGCAAATTATAATCACTTATTATATAAATACAAGGCTTTCTCTTACAATTATGGCAGTCAGTGTAAAAATTTATATGAAATACTTTAATTGTTTAGTGAATAATAAAATATAACAAATAGTATGGCATTTATAGCTTAAATAGATTTAATTATTGTCCGTGCTAATAATTTTTATAATATAATAAAATTTCTGTAAATTTATAATAGTGCCTGTAATAAATATAATCGTGTCTGTAATATATATAATCGTTTCCAATTTATTTTTAACATTATTAGTTATTGTGTCCCTTATAATCTATAGCTTAAATCACTATAATTTGCCACTGTTACCAAATATCTTATAATGTATAGCGCAGAGCCCACTAATTTCTTTCCGTGTAGCCCATGCGCTGTAAATAGTATAATAAGCTTAATTGCTTGGGCCACTCAATATTAAAAGTTTGGTCATTTTTTTTAGTAGTCTTCAGATTACTTACTTCTTTAACATCTTGGTTTTTCGATGGAACAGTCTAGCAGGAGAGATTCTCTCTCGAACGCTGGCTGTTAGCTAGCAGGAGACGGAGGACGAGATGGTAAGAGACGGCAGGATCCGATCGGAACGATTTCATTGGCTGATGGGTTTTCGATTTCATAGAATATTTGACAAATCGGGCTGTTTTGCAGTAAAATCAACTCCCTGGCATCGATAACTTCGAAATTTGTTCAGCAGGATTGGTCCGATCGGCCGGGAATTTGTTGTAAAACTCCCCAGATCCTGCAACGCAAAAGAGAAAAAAAAGGCATACCAACACTAACGATCAATGATTCTCTAGTTCTTATTCAATTAAGAGAAACAGTTCAGCAGGAAAATGTTATTTTATATATTTGAGTTTTACAATGAAGTCTTGGGTTTCGTAATGAGTTATTATTTATTTTATATAGTGACAAAATAAGTTCTGTTTCCATTGATATGTCAAACTTATCATAATGTGTTTGTCTTGAAGAAAATGCCAATGAAATCTTTCCAACATTCCACTGTCTGTTGGGTTGTCGATTTCATACTACCTAACTGCTTAAAATTTTCTTCAATTAAGGTCCTTAATGATTATAAATAAGTATGAATATGAACCGAGTGATTTCTAAACTCGTGCGCTAAATTATTTTCTTATAAAACGTGTTTTTTAATATACTAAGTATTGTAATAAACACAACTTATAGAGCTTACTTTATAAATTTATAAGTTTAGCAGGAACATTATAAGTAGCTGATTTAACATAAGGAGTTCGGCAATAAAATATTAATGACTTCAAAAGTCGTTTACTCTAAATTTAATGGTTATCCTTTCAATGAGGCACAGAGGCTCGCTTAAAAGGTTTTTGCGCTCAATAAATTTAGTGGAAAACGTTGAAATTTACAATATTTCTAGCAACGAAACAAACTGAGAAATAAATAGTCGAAAAAATGAAAAAAAAAAAAGATGTTGACTTCTTACGAAAAATTTTTTCTTGTCTGTCTGTTTATAGGTCGGTTTGTCAGTCTTTCTGGAAATACCTTAAATATAATGTCTCGGCATGGATTGTAAATGGATATAGAAGGCCTTAAGAGGGTTTTGGGTATTCATGTGTTAATAATTTTATTGTTTTTTTTTAATTACTTTTTTTTATTTTTTATTTTAAAATATTCAATAATTTGTTTCAAGTTTATTAAGTACTTATTCTCAAGAAAATAGTATTATGCTCTGTTTCATCAAGCAAGAGAGTAAATTAAAAATCGCACAATGAATATTTTCAAAACAGATTCGAATATTGAATGTGCGTATATACTGCGTAGTTTATTTTATAAAACATAACTAAATTCTATACACAAACAAATACTATTCAAACCTGTTGTAAAAATATTACCTATGCGATTTTTAATCTACTCTCTTGCTTAATGAAACAGACCATAGTAATATATTTTTCATTATTTTTAGTATTTTAAATACTAACTATAAATATCTACTTGCCGTCTTTCATTTAAGTTTTATAAAACTTAATACAAGAAGTTTTATTATTCAAACCAAGCTTGTTTCAAGTATCAACCTTTTATTTCTCGGTGTGTAGATACTACTATTACTTGCCGGACATTTCGAATAAAAGTTTTCTTTTGCTTATAAGCAAATAAATATAGATAAGCAAAGAAAACTATTTAAAACCGTTGCACCGATACAAGGCTTTCTCGTGTTTTTAAAAATTTTAAACGAAACATATAAAATACTAGTAGAATTTCTTTTCAGAATTTCAGCGCCGTTGTTGATTTAATACGTATCACGAGTTTCAGAAACGCTGCCATTCAGGCTTACCAACTACTAAATTACAGTTTGTTTTTCGCGTATTAGCCAGACACGCAATATCTCCATATCCCGCGCGACGAAAAGCGTCTTTCCAAACAAGGGACCCCTCAAATTTTCTTCCTAGCGTTTTCCGGTGATGTATGTGCCTACTTAGGAATCTTAGTGTGGGACGACAATAAATTTTTTCGGATTCAATCTTTTTAAGTATACATAGAATTATTTTTACCTTACAACAATTGCTTTTTTATGAACAGAATACAGAAATACACTATTTTTCCTACGCCTCCGCCTATCAAAAATATATTAATGACTTAATAACAAAAAACGACAAAAAATATAATTAAGTGATTGAAGAAAATTTAAGCAAATTAGAATTTATTTCATAAGAAAAGTTATTATGAGAAAGCTGTGCTGTCAGCAATGATCAGATTTCCTGAATTTTTGTTAATAATTGAAAAACAAAAAAGATAAATTTCTGTAATTTTTAATATGCCAATTCCGGTAAAATACCATTCAATTGTGAGAAAAATTTTAAACAAAAGTTACCATAGTTAGGTCAGTAGTGTGGTAGGTCTTCCAAGTATTCCGCAATGTTTTATACTCAAAGATTTCTTCTTTTTTGACAAGGCACAGCCCTGAGGATGATAATTATTTTATCGAAAGCGCTCGGCCACTAGCATATTATACATTTTATACCTAAAATACGCATTTTTACTAATCATTAAAACCAAGGTATACACGTCTAAACACCATATAAAAACGTTTGTGTTTTTACCAAGAGCTACAGGTGTTTTAAAATAGGTTTCTTTCTTGTAATATTTAAAAATATATATGAATAAATACAAAAATATGCTAAAAAAGCCAAAATATTTGATAAAATATGTGTTATTCGAAAACTGTTACGAAATATGACTTTTATGTACAGAAAAGTATCATTTGCGCACAGAACTGTCAAAATTCAATTGTTTAAAATTGAAAACTGTTCCTAGTAATTTCAGATGGAGGGCTTCGTCAAACTAGTCTTGTCACCGCAAGGTCAAGGTATGGTAGAGGTAATCGAAAAAAGTTTGGGCGCATTTACCAACAGTTGATCAGTTTCAAGGAAAATTATTTCTAAATGTCTTTTACTCAATGACACTAACCAAGAAAGAGCGATTTTTACATATACAGAATAATAATAAAATTGTTTAAATTATATCCCTTCATACTACTTCTTCTTTTAAAATTATGGAATGGGAGGATTGGTGTAGTGGACTACCGCGTCGTACTTGACGAGTTTACTACCCAAAATAGCGTGAGTTCGATTCTCACCGGCGCCGATTTGCCTTTTTCAGTTAATTAATTATTGAAATTTGGCGAAGGCGTAAGTGAAGCGGACACTCCCTATAAATTGGTTCGAAAGTCAATTAAAGCTGGTGGTTCCCTCTACTACTAGCCCACACAAGTCCTGGACTTAGGGGATGCTTAATTAAGGAGAATATTACGAGGTTAAACAAAAAATGTAATGTAATGTAATTACCTCCATTATGCACCCTCTAAATCCGCCACTGTGTGCCCGATAACTTGATGATAAAGTTATTCGCCTTTTAATGAAAGTTTTTCCTCTGAAAAAAAAATATATTATTTGTGCCACCCAAGTGCATACTTAAGATGATAGCTTTTCTGAAAATCGTCGCCACTTGTCGTTTGTATCGCGAAAAACCTAAATAAATTATGGGGATTTTTATTTTCGTGTATGTATGTGAATTTATCTGAAAATTTTCAGCAGAAAAACGCAAATGTATTATCTAGAAATACTCGCGACAGGATTTATGTCGTGTTATGTGGCTGGCGAAGGGTGTTAGAAAATATTTTTTCTATTTTTATTTGTCAAAGATACTTTACACCAATTTTATTTATATTTATGTCAAATTTTCAAAGGTGCAGCGAAAATGTTTTATCTTTTTTACCCGACTACAGCAACACGGAAGTGGGGTTATTACCCGACTACAGCAACGCGGAAGGAGGGTTATTACCCGACTACAGCTCTTAAAATGTGGGCAGGGGGCAGGGGGGATTTTTTTTAATAGAAAGGGGGTCGTGTGATACATCATTTTTAAAGCTTATAAAATTTTCTATATGACATGTTATTTAATTGTTTTAAACATTTTTTTTTGGGTTTAGAATAGGTATTTTTGTAAAAATTACTTAAAAAAATCAAACCATTTTTTGAAAAATTATTTATTAGATGTTCCAAAAACGTAATTTATACTTTTAAACAAATTTTAATTGATATAAATAAAAATTTACAAAAAAAATCTTAAAAAGTCGCATTTTTTAGCAAAAAAAATTGAAAAATGTATAGTCAAAGAATTTTATAAGCTTTAAAATGATGTATCACATGACCCCCATTTCCATTTAAAAGATATCCCCCCATGCCCCCTGTTCACATTTTAAGAGCTGAAAATATCAAATATATGCGAAAAGGTAGTTTGAGTTGTCTTATTTAAATATTTCAAATTTGAAGTCGATATCTCAACTCTTTCAAACGTTAAGAGGGGGGTGACTTTTGGACCACACTCTATGAATTCGTCATGGCAAATAAAATAATATAATAAAATAATTTTTTTCTCGATTTTTTTTACCGTGTATAATCCAATGTCGAGGTAAAAATCCAATCTATCCATTACGTCTGCCGCCCAAAAACGTAATTACCGTAAAGATTTTTATCTTGGAAAGCAATGGAGGCGGGGGCTGCACCGCCCCCCTGCCCCCAGCAGACGCCCGAGCTATCTATCGTTTACCGGAGTACAATTATCGTTCATCATCGACCTAGAGCAAGCAAAAGAATAAAATCGCTTAGAGGAAGGTCGTCTAAAATAGCACACCTGCGCAAAGGATTTTTTTCAAATTTGGTATGTTTGATTTTTTTAATGGTAATTTTTCCTGAAAAAAACATATGGATTTCATTTTTTCGATTTTTTAAAAGTTAGCCCTCTAACTTTCTTGGTTTGGTTTTTCAAATTTGATACGAGTGATCTTTTTGATAAAAGTATTTTTTCTGGAAAAATGTTGATTGTGGACTTCTTCCCCTATTTTCGATTTTTTAAAATGGTAAATCCCCCATAAGTTTCTTATTTTTTGGGGATTATTTTCAATAATTATCATATTATAATAGAGTTTATTTTTATTTTTGGGGAATAGGGCTTTGGATCTGACTAAAATTGTTATCTAATTTTGCTGTGACGTTTCGAGGATGGATTTTCGTCATTTTCGAACCTTTATTGGAAATAAAAAATATATATATATAAGTATAGAAAAATTACAATTGTTTAAACATTTAACTTAACCTTAAAATAAATAATAATATAAATATAATAGGTTTGGTGTTCTGACCAAGATGGATTTTTCCTGAAAATTTGAAGTTGATCGGATTATTCTTTTTCTAGTTATCGTGTGCACAAGGAAATGTGACATACGGACAGACGGACGCACATAATTAAAAGTCTAGAATTTTATATAACGCACTGGTATTTCCTCCTTGTGAATTTTTATTGCTTTTTTAACGTTTCTCGACGTTTTATATCCTAAAAAGATGATTTCTATGTAAGAAAAAAACTGTCTGTCGGTCTGTCTGTCCGGGAAATTTGTGACCACGATAAGTCGAGAAGGCTTCGAGCTAAAGACTTCTAATATGGACCATTTCGCGTCTATAGACGTATGTATACGTTATAACGTATAATACTACTCTACTGTGAAGCTGGGAGGAATATAATAAAAAACTTAAACCAGGGCTTTCCCAACTCTGCCTCCTTGGGAGAAGCAAACTCCATTTGAAATTAGTTGGCTCTGCTCTACAATTATCGTATATCATCGGCATCGGGCCGGAGTAGGAAAAAGAAGAAAAACACGTAATAAGTATGGATTATCAGAGCGCACCGAATGGAAACATAAGGAGAATGTCTGTTGGATTTTTCCCGGCAAAGGATCTGGCTGGAAAATTGCGTTTATTGGACGTGTCTGTTAGTAAAATAGAATTTTAAATCTTATAAATAGTGTTTCTTTTAGATAGACAGGGGTTGATAGTTTATCTAGCAACCCCCATTCCAATTTTTTTTGAGAGCAGGATTTTCATCCACGGTAGTTAGCTTTTTGAGATCTATAGTCGTATTAATGGAGGAGGTCACTTGCAAAACAACCTTACACTACGATATTTCAAGAACGCTTTGACCCCTTAAAATTTGGACCTAAGATTTTCTATGTCAAAGCGTTCTTGAAGTATCGTATTATTCTCTTTTTGATCCTAATTTAGGAATTCAATGTCTCTGACCTTGCAAGTTCAGTACCTACCTTTGAAATAAAAAAGTTTTATTGTCAAAAAAAAAATTAAAGAATCATAACATAGATATACTGGGTGTCCCAACTCTATTTACCCAGTCATTTTGTCATAAACTAAAAGAGATAATCAATTTCTGAGAAAACCTTCTTAAATAAGACAACTTAAACTATCTTTTAGCATATATTTAATACTTTCAGTTCTTGAACTGGGCAGGGGGACATAGAGGGACATTTTTTTTTTAATGAAAAGGGGGGTCGTGTGATACTTCATTTTAAAGCTTATAAAATTCTCCACTTAACTATATATTTTTTAATTTTTTTAAATATTTTTTTTTGGGTTAAAAATAGGGTTGAAAATGGGTATTTTTGTCAAAATTTCTCTAAAAAATCAACAGTTTTTTAAAAATTATTAATTTCATGATAGAAAAAACGTAAATTATACTTTTAAACTAATTTTAATTGACATAAATAAAAATTTACAAAAAAAATCGTATTTTTTAGCACAAAAAAAAATCAAAAATCAAAACCTTAAAAAAATTGTTTAAAAAATTAAAAAGTATACAGTCCAGTAGATAATTTTATTTGCTTCAAAATGATGTATCACACGACCCCTCTTTTCATTTAAAAAAATTCCCCCCATGCCCCCCTGCTTAAAGATAGTTTTAGTTGTCTAACCTAAGATCTTTTAGTTTTCGAGAAAATCGCTTGGTAAATAGAGTTGGGACACCCGGTACAGTACCTATACTATACACTGTATAGTATAAGTGTATAGCACATGCACATGGTATATTTTAAAGGCTTAATTTTTAATAAAATAGAAAATAATTTTAACTATAGTAAGTTATAACTTTGTTATTGTAACGTCAACAAGCATCAATTATATTTGATCAATAATAAGATTGACTGTATAGAGCTATTAAACTTATTGCAAATAAACGTGCCCAGAGTTTCTGCTAGAATCTCTCTATTTTTTTATGTTAGAACGTCCAGAACTAATGTTTATCTGTTTTCACCTGTGATTCTTATGTGCAATTACTATAATAGTATTTGCTCTAGGGTTGATATTTTAAATACTTCTATTTGCAAAATAAAAAACTTTTTTGCTGCACCTGCTGGTAATGATCACTGATATTGTTATTAATTTACTTAACATAACAAACTCTGTAATTGGGGAAACCTGTGTGAGTTTTTGAATAAATAAATAAATAAATAAATAACGGTGTTCGAGGTAATTTTTTTCGGGGTAAAATTTTTTGAGGTAAATACCCCTATCCCTTATACCATCATTATAATTTATTCATTTTCAAGCAAGCAAGTCATTATAAACTTGCAATAACAGCTAGTTAAAATAGGAATATATTAAAATTAAGTATGTTGATTAACAACCAAGAATAAGTAAACATTATTTGAAATTTGAAATTGAAATATTGAAGTGGATTTTCTTTGGAAAATCGATATAACATTTGCATTTGAATTCTACTCGTATTTATTAAAATTTTATACGTACACTGTGAAAAGTATTTTATGCAATATAATTACCGGCTGTCGGCACCAGAATTTACAAAAAAAAATACCGTAAAACTGTAATTTTAAAATAATAGTGTACACTGAAAAAAACGTTGGTATTTTTACAAAAAAAAAATTGCGAAAATACTTGAACATTTTACAAAAAAAAAATTACAAATGTTTTAGCTATTCACAAAAAAAAATTTAAAATTACAAAGACGTGTTGTAATATTGTAAAAATGCGAAATAATTTCACAAATTATTATGTAATATCACAGGAAAATGTTGTGAAATTACAAAAAAAAATCATTTTTATGAATTTACAAGATTACAACGCAGTTTAGTTAAATTACAAAGTTTATATGTAATATTACTAACAAAATCGGTGGCATTAAATAACCAACAATATTGTTAGTAACTTCACAAAAAAAACTTTAGAGTGTAATTTTAAAACTTGTCTACATAACAGTTTTGCATTAATAAAAAGATTTCGCTTCGTGATTAAAATATATATTTTTTACTTAAAATTTAAACATCATATAATATATGAAGTTATTATGTGCTACATGACCTAAATATAGCGCCGTCATAATTTTGAAAACCTAGATTACGTAAAAGAAAAAGAAAAATGTTTACCTCAAAATTTTGAATTTATTTTTAACTTTAACGTATTATTTTTATCATGGCCGTCTAAAAAATATTGTGTGAGCCATGGCCAAAACAACTTATTTGCTGGAGGCTAAATAATATCTCGAGAGTTAAAAATGTCATTTTCTTATGAGGTTAGAACAGTATTATATTTACAATCATATAAAACATATATTGCCAAAATTATTGCATTTTGTTCTGTGAGGTAAAATCTAAAACCAAAACAAGTTAGAAAATAGCTCTTTTCTGTCTTTGGTTAGAAAAGATTACTTTCCTTTTGTTAAAAAATAAATAAGAATGATATACTTTGCACTTTTTAATGCAAAAAAAAAGGACATTTTAATGTATTATTGCGAATAAAATTGGTATTTAGTGGTTTTAAGCTTATAACGGCGTATAGACCCATTCAATATATGCAGAAAAGAAATCTTTTCAAATACTTGTATAAAATTACTGTAAAATTTTATTCTGCTTCTAATGAGGCGAAGGCTGCGCTGATCATATTTCCACCCTGGCCCGAACACCACTTTTCCGTTTGGAAAAACCAGAGAAAAACAAACCGTGAAGTTTTGTTATTGCTACACAAATCTTAATGTAACTACTCTTGACGAAGTGACTCTCATCTTATTTTGATCTTTTAAACTACACACAAAAATGTTCCCCTTGCCCCTGCCTCGATTGGCCCCCCTGACCATAACAAATATACACCAGTGAATGCTCCAATTAAGCTCTTATAACTTTTTTTTTAACGTTTTTTTTTTTATATATATCATTTAAATATTAAGGATTGCCATGAATAATGGACCACTTTTTATAATGTATAATATACACAGTGTTTGCAGTTTTTGGCGGAAAATAAAAGGGCTGATTCTACATAAAATAAAGAGGAAGTAACATTTTGTGCCACCAAAAATGTTAATTTTTAAAAGGCCACTACTCATTTAATATTAAATTTAGTTGTTTTGTTGAAAAATACATTTTTACTTAGTTTTAAATGAAGAATCGTCCTGCAGCATTAAGATTTTATTGGTGCTTTTTGGTGTTTTGTGATGTAGGTTTATCCTCTTTATTTTTGGCCAAAATACTGCAAACACCGTGCTTTAAAGTCAAATTGTGGCGTTATTATCAAAGCTATTAAAATATATTTTTTACCAGTCAATATAGACCTAGTTACCTTTAATTTACGATGTTCCCTTGCGATTATCCTTGTAGACGTGTGGGGATCATTGATAACTGCTTCTTGAATTATAGTTATAGTTTCAGGATCTTTGGTTACTGGACTTTCGCAAACTTTTTTTATGTCCCTCACTCATCCAGTATCCAAAAATAAATTAACAATTCTTCGTACGCTAAAGTAACTAATACTATCATCGGGGAACTTTTCTACTATTCTTCTCGTTGTTTCTCTTAAATTTCGAGCACATTCTCCAAGTTAAAATAATTTCTTTCTTTACTTCTAAAGTTATCATTTTGGCATTCAAAACTTGGTTTTATAAAAATCTTGCTTTGTTAATTTTTTGATTATAATGTAAAATCAAATTTGACATTTATTGTCATCATATACGACTTATTTAAAAAATTTAATTTCAAGGCATCCTACTCTTTTGCCATAGCGGGGTCATTCCATTATGCAATTGCCCTTTTTTAAGGTTTTATAAAATTAAGAATTTAAATCGAAAATTATCGTTTTTAGTGAAAAAAACTATCATATGATAAAGAAAAATTGTTACTTTTTTTAATTTTGGCATTTGAAAGTATTGTTATGCTTTTAAAAGTGCATGTGTGGAGCTCTAGCTCAAAACCAAAAAAGAGTAGAAAACTTTTGTTTTGGGTCAATTGAAGATAATTAGGTCCATATTGACTGGTAAAAGTTTCATGTTGATATCTTTGTTAATAACGCCACAGTTTGACTGATTTGTCTACCGTGGGACACCGTGTATAAAGAATATATATGGATGCTGCACAGTTCTTTATCTGTCCATTTTTTAAATACATTTCTTAATTACCGCGAGGGTGGTGAATTTTTTTGTTCATAGGGGCGGAAAATGCGTTATATTGCATTGTAAAAACAGTGGCGTATTTTCATTTTAGAAGCCGGATATAAATTGTCTTTCTCTACTACTTTTTTCTCCTCTTTTTCTCCTTCTAACATTTTTCTTGTTCTTCTTTTTCTTATTCTCCTTTTTCCTGTTCTTGTTTTTATTTTTTTCTTGTTCTTCTTCCTTTTATCGTTTTACTTCTTCTTTTTTCTTGCACTTCTTCATTCTCTCGTTTTTCTTCCTACTCCAGTTCTGCTTCTCCTTTTCTTTTTCCTTTTTTTTTCCTTCTTTTCTTCTGCCTATTCTTCTTCGTTTTCTTCTTTTTTTATTCTTCTTTTACCCTTTTCATTCTTCTTTTTTCTTTTTATTCTCTTTTTCTTCTTATTTCCCTTCTTTTCCTTTTTATTGTTTTATTTTATTCTTTTTCCCTTATCTTCTTTTTATTCTTCTAGAAGAAAACTCGATCTCTCTGTTTCGTATTATTTAAATATGATCATTATTAAGCTATTCTTTGAAATTAAATTTTTCTACTTCAGTTTATTTGAAACAGCAATTTATTTGTGCTCTCTAACATCATTTGCTTTAAAAACAAACAAATAAAATTCTTGTTATAAGAAAGTCAACTAATTAAGGATGTATACAAAAACGGAGAAATATTAAAAATAACTAAAGAACGCCACTGAATCTAGAAAAATGGAAATGGCTGTTTTCGCGTAACAATATTTATCATTAGTGATTTTATCGTTCTGGCTCACAGTATTTAGACATTATTTTTAATAAACATCATTTCTTTGGTAGATATTATCTTTATTACTCTCTTCACATCTATATTGTTAGAAAAGTATAATACAAAGAAATAAATTTCCAAAATCAAAAGTTATCCTTGATCAGAGTTTTTTTATATATAAATGTTTTTATTAAATTCTGAATAATTAAAAAAAAATCCGTCTGTTTGTCCTTCCGGCCTTCACAGAAATATCACATAACTTATTGCTAAACTTTTATGGGAACGTTCAAGTATTACGTAAGGCTCCTAGGGGGGGTGGGAGTCATTTTGGAGTGTTACGCCCATGTTAATGGTATAGGAAAATAGCGTTACAGGGGAGGGTGGGGTTCCAAAATGATCAAAATTTACGTTACGTTATACTTGAACGTTCCCTATGTATTATATACATAATTTATATGATAAGTGGGAAGTGTGATTTGGGAAGTATATATGTATATACACTGATAAAAAGGATTTATTTGGATATGGCCAATTAAATTATTTGGTTGTGAGTTAAAAATTTTATTTAAGTCAAATAAATATTTAGTTCATGTAAACAAATATTTTAATTTCAAAATGATTTATTAATGGGAACAAAATAGTTTATTTGACAGAATTAAAACTTATTTGTCACAACCAAATAATTAAATTTGCCATATCCAACCAAATATTTAGTTGAAACAAATAAACTGTTTTATCCAATACATACAGATAATAAGACAATTACCAGCTTTATTTTAAATAGATAAACCCCCGCGTGGCTTTTACTTTATTGAGTGGATAATTATTTATTTTACCCACTGTCACTGTCAAATTATTTTCTTGTAAATGTCATTAAAATTTTTAATAAAAATATGAATTCCTAAGCTATTTATTGGATAAAACCTTGTATGACACTCATGGGTAAACCGATATTGCTCTCTCGAAAATTAACCTGCTTGGCTGAGGCCTCGCAAGTTAATTTTCTCATGGGCAATATCTTACTTTACCCACTAGTACCATAAATAATTATTATCCAATACATACAGATAATAAGACAATTACCAGCTTTATTTTAAATAGATAAATTCAGTGATAACCATCGCGTGGCTTTTACTTTATTAAGTGGATAATTATTTATTTTACCCACTCAACTGTCCCTTGTCAAATTATTTTCTTATAAATGTCATTAAAATTTTTAATAAAAATATGAATTCCTATGCTATTTATTGGATAAAACCTTGTATGGCACTCATGGGTAAACCGATATTGCCCTCTCGAATATTAACCTGCTTGGCTGACGCCTCGCAGGTTAATTTTATCATGGGCAATATCTTACTTTACCCACTAGTACCATAAATAACTATTATCAAGGGAAAACTCAATTCACTGTGAAGAGTATTCTACAAAATTTAAGCAATACATATCTTCACGGCTTGTTTTTTGTTACGTTTAATGCAGGACGAGCTGTTAATTGCTGCAAAAGCTTTAAGGACGAGGTAAATTAGGTTTTATGAGACTTGTTCGTTTGATAGATTGAAATGGTGTTCTTTTTTCATAAAATTGGATTTATTTACGTGTATTAATACCTAAAATGCTTAAAAAAAATAAGTTAAAAAATTACATTATGGCGGACATTCGAAAATCTAAAATAATGTTTAGGGTAAGCAGAGGCAATACGAGATAGTAAGTTCATACATCACCATTTAGAACAGTATGATTGACTATCAGATGCGAAAATGCAAAAAAATGTAATGTGGGAAAAATAAGTTAAAAATCAGATTTTATATTACTCTTTTTGATAATAAATAGTTGAAATTTCTATCAGTGTATAAATCCTAAACAAAAAAACAATTTCGAACAAAAGAAAATAGAAAAGAAATATATAATTGGAAACTGCCTAAGAACACTTTTAAAAAAATCTCTACAAGTGCATATATATGTAGTTGAACAACAAAAAATAACAAAAGAATATCACGAAACGAGTGAAATACTGTTCTTCAATTGTTCACACTTGCTATGATTTAAAATACTTGACTCTATTTTCCAACAAGGAACTTTACAAGTTTGAAATCGTCCAGAGATGGTTTAAGATCAATTTTATGTACACACTGTGGTCTCCGAGACATAAAAGGTGACCTCTTGGACTAAAATTTTGCATTTTTTTAATAGAAATATAAGAAAAAGTCTTGTCTATCGGTCAGTCGGGCAGTAGCTTCTTAGTCTGTCTAGGACATCATCATTTTTACCATTGGAAACTAAAAGGTCTAAGTTTTTACCAGAGCTTGGATATTAAGATGTACACGGAAAGAAATTAGTGGGCTCTGCGCTATACATTATAAGATATTTGGTAACAGTGGCAAATTATAGTGATTTAAGCTATGGATTATAAGGGACACAATAACTAATAATGTTAAAAATAAATTGGAAACGATTATATATATTACAGACACGATTATATTTATTACAGGCACTATTATAAATTTACAGAAATTTTATTATATTATAAAAATTATTAGCACGGACAATAATTAAATCTATTTAAGCTATAAATGCCATACTATTTGTTATATTTTATTATTCACTAAACAATTAAAGTATTTCATATAAATTTTTACACTGACTGCCATAATTGTAAGAGAAAGCCTTGTATTTATATAATAAGCGATTATAATTTGCTTGGTATGTGTGTTATAGCGCTCCTAGCTATAATTTTTTTTTCCGTGTACTAAGGGGTGTTTTGTGGATTAAATCGCTATATCTAATAATTATTGTTCTTCAGCAAAAAATATTTAAAATGTTTTATAAAAAATTTAATGGTATATTAAAGTAATAGTTTCATAATATACGTTTAGCGCACGAGTACGAATACTAACTAGGACATACGATAATATTTGTTGTATTTATAGCAATTGTATGTTGTTTACCTCTTAATTCTACAACTGGTTGATGTATCGTATAACATATTTATGCTATGGCATATTACAAAATATGGTTGGCCCATATGGTACTACAACATTTCTATCAGTGTATCTTCGTAGTTAGGACTACCTGTAAAAAGAACATCGAAAAAAATATTTTATCCAATACATACAGATAATAAGACAATTACCAGCTTTATTTTAAATAGATAAAGTCAATAATAACCCCCGCGTGGCTTTTACTTTATTGAGTGGATAATTATTTATTTTACCCACCCAACTGTCACTTGTCAAATTAATTTCTTTTAAATGTCATTAAAATTTTGAATAAAAATATGAATTCCTATGCTATTTATTGGATAAAACCTTGTATGACACTCATGGGTAAACCGATATTGCTCTCTCGAAAATTAACCTGCTTGGCTGAGGCCTCGCAAGTTAATTTTCTCATGGGCAATATCTTACTTTACCCACTAGTACCATAAATAATTATTATCCAATACATACAGATAATAAGACAATTACCAGCTTTATTTTAAATAGATAAATTCAGTGATAACCATCGCGTGGCTTTTACTTTATTAAGTGGATAATTATTTATTTTACCCACTCAACTGTCCCTTGTCAAATTATTTTCTTATAAATGTCATTAAAATTTTTAATAAAAATATGAATTCCTATGCTATTTATTGGATAAAACCTTGTATGGCACTCATGGGTAAACCGATATTGCCCTCTCGAATATTAACCTGCTTGGCTGACGCCTCGCAGGTTAATTTTATCATGGGCAATATCTTACTTTACCCACTAGTACCATAAATAACTATTATCAAGGGAAAACTCAATTCACTGTGAAGAGTATTCTACAAAATTTAAGCAATACATATCTTCACGGCTTGTTTTTTGTTACGTTTAATGCAGGACGAGCTGTTAATTGCTGCAAAAGCTTTAAGGACGAGGTAAATTAGGTTTTATGAGACTTGTTCGTTTGATAGATTGAAATGGTGTTCTTTTTTCATAAAATTGGATTTATTTACGTGTATTAATACCTAAAATGCTTAAAAAAAATAAGTTAAAAAATTACATTATGGCGGACATTCGAAAATCTAAAATAATGTTTAGGGTAAGCAGAGGCAATACGAGATAGTAAGTTCATACATCACCATTTAGAACAGTATGATTGACTATCAGATGCGAAAATGCAAAAAAATGTAATGTGGGAAAAATAAGTTAAAAATCAGATTTTATATTACTCTTTTTGATAATAAATAGTTGAAATTTCTATCAGTGTATAAATCCTAAACAAAAAAACAATTTCGAACAAAAGAAAATAGAAAAGAAATATATAATTGGAAACTGCCTAAGAACACTTTTAAAAAAATCTCTACAAGTGCATATATATGTAGTTGAACAACAAAAAATAACAAAAGAATATCACGAAACGAGTGAAATACTGTTCTTCAATTGTTCACACTTGCTATGATTTAAAATACTTGACTCTATTTTCCAACAAGGAACTTTACAAGTTTGAAATCGTGCAGAGATGGTTTAAGATCAATTTTATGTACACACTGTGGTCTCCGAGACATAAAAGGTGACCTCTTGGACTAAAATTTTGCATTTTTTTAATAGAAATATAAGAAAAAGTCTTGTCTATCGGTCAGTCGGGCAGTAGCTTCTTAGTCTGTCTAGGACATCATCATTTTTACCATTGGAAACTAAAAGGTCTAAGTTTTTACCAGAGCTTGGATATTAAGATGTACACGGAAAGAAATTAGTGGGCTCTGCGCTATACATTATAAGATATTTGGTAACAGTGGCAAATTATAGTGATTTAAGCTATGGATTATAAGGGACACAATAACTAATAATGTTAAAAATAAATTGGAAACGATTATATATATTACAGACACGATTATATTTATTACAGGCACTATTATAAATTTACAGAAATTTTATTATATTATAAAAATTATTAGCACGGACAATAATTAAATCTATTTAAGCTATAAATGCCATACTATTTGTTATATTTTATTATTCACTAAACAATTAAAGTATTTCATATAAATTTTTACACTGACTGCCATAATTGTAAGAGAAAGCCTTGTATTTATATAATAAGCGATTATAATTTGCTTGGTATGTGTGTTATAGCGCTCCTAGCTATAATTTTTTTTTCCGTGTACTAAGGGGTGTTTTGTGGATTAAATCGCTATATCTAATAATTATTGTTCTTCAGCAAAAAATATTTAAAATGTTTTATAAAAAATTTAATGGTATATTAAAGTAATAGTTTCATAATATACGTTTAGCGCACGAGTACGAATACTAACTAGGACATACGATAATATTTGTTGTTGTATTTATAGCAATTGTATGTTGTTTACCTCTTAATTCTACAACTGGTTGATGTATCGTATAACATATTTATGCTATGGCATATTACAAAATATGGTTGGCCCATATGGTACTACAACATTTCTATCAGTGTATCTTCGTAGTTAGGACTACCTGTAAAAAGAACATCGAAAAAAATATTTTATCCAATACATACAGATAATAAGACAATTACCAGCTTTATTTTAAATAGATAAAGTCAATAATAACCCCCGCGTGGCTTTTACTTTATTGAGTGGATAATTATTTATTTTACCCACCCAACTGTCACTTGTCAAATTAATTTCTTTTAAATGTCATTAAAATTTTGAATAAAAATATGAATTCCTATGCTATTTATTGGATAAAACCTCTCCAAAAATTAACCTGCTTGGCTGACGCCTCGCAGGTTAATTTTCTCATGGGCAATATCTTACTTTACCCACTAGTACCATAAATAACTATTAAATTGTTTAGATTCTTTTTATTTATTTTTTTGGTTTAGAAAAAGTCCACTTGCTTATCTCGAACCTAGATAGATATTTTATCTGGAATGAAACTTGACAATCTGGATTATCCACACTCTGGATGTTCTTTGTTTATTCCGTTTGTCAGTTGTCTTCCAATTAAAAATCTACTCATTTGAAACTACTCTATTGTTTTCCTCAGAAATAAAAGGATTTAAACCTATAAAAGTAGGACTTTTAATGAATATTGATTTAGAGAAAAGAGAAAAATTAAAAAATATTTTTTTTACGTTCATCAATATTTTATATGTGGAAAAAACTGATTTTTATAGAAAAAATTGTCAGTAATTATGTCAGTTTGTCTGAAAGATATCTGACTAGGATAATTCTAATTCCGGGATTGAAAAAAATTTTTTCGATTTTTTTTTGCGATTTATTTTTAATAGAGGAAAGGAAGCAAATATAGGCTACCCATTTTATTTTTTCTTGTAAAAAAATAAATAAAAGTTTAGTTCCAATACCAAACGTACCCAACGATAGCTATATTAATTAGTCACAACCTGTTATAAATTCATATTGATTAAAACAAATAATAAATTCATTATTTCGTAAATAGTTAATAATTGGCCCTAAATATGGGGTGCGCCCAAAATTGTGTAATAGATATTAGATTTGAAGTGGCAATCAATCTTATTGGTCGCAATAGATTAAAAGTATAAAAGTTATATCTAAAATGAAATAATAAATCAAATAACTCCTAATATTGAAACATTAACATATTAAACATTTTGAAGGTACCCATCTCGTACTGCCTCATCGCTATTATAGCGCGTTCCATATCGCCCTCGTTCCATTTTCTTCTATTCTTGGCTGTTGCTGATCTTTTCTTGGCCTCCTAGAAAAATTCTAGGCTTAAATACATAGTTCTATATAGCCTATAATAGAAACACAGGGATGGCCCATATTGCAAAAATACTCGGTGTATACAACAAAAGAGGTTATGTCTCAGTAATTAGAAGAAAACTAATAAGCACACATCAAAGCCCGATTATGTGGCTTTAATTTGTTGCAGAAATGTTTTTGAAAACGTTGTTATCTATCACGTAACGGAATTTATAAACTTACCTAAAAAAGTTCTGTGGCTTGCTGAAAAGGAGGCAAAATAAAAATAAATTCTCAAACGTCAACGAATGTATGAATTAATTAATTAATCTTTACTGTGGAACCCACCTAGCCCATATTACAAGACCTAGCCCACATTTGCTACCCTTCCTCTAAATTAAGGGAAAAATATGTTTTGATATAATAAATTCATTAAATAATAATAATCAACCATTAATGGCTTATGCATTAGGTACATCCTTAGCATTTTTCTTATGAGAAATCATAAATGCAAATTTTCATTTACGTAGAACGTTTGTAGGTATATATTCCAATCAAAATTGGATTTGCAATATGGCAGGCAAATTGTAAACACGATATTATCATACATTACTTAAACCCAATCTGAACGCATAAATAAACTAGGACTCGGTGACAGCTCTTGAATACTTGAACATAGCTGATTTTTTGAAATTCATCCTCATCTACGCTGTAATTTCAGGAAAAAATTAGCGATCTTAGATGTTTCAGTTATAGGCTAACGCCATCAGGATTATGCTATCAGGCTTAGGCCATCAGGCTAACGCCATTAGGCTTACGCCATTAGGCTTACGCCATTAGGCTAACGCCATTAGGCTAACGCCATTAGGCTAACGCCATTAAGCTTACGCCATAAGGCTAACGCTATTAGGCTAACGCCATTAGGCTAACGCCATTAAGCTTACGCCATAAGGCTAACGCCATTAGGCTAACGCCATTAGGCTTACGCCATTAGGCTAATGCTATTAGGCTTACTCCATTAGGCTTACGCCATTAGGCTAGCGCCATTATTCCTAATTTCGGATATATCCAAAAAAAAATCAAAAAATTCAAGAGTAGATCTGGATACCATTGCTTATAGGTATTTCTTGTTATTCCTTGACATTTTATTCTGTAAATAAGAAGCAATATAATCGTGAATTTAATCATTAAGCAATTTTTACGAATACTATTATAAAATTAACTACTATAGGAGTCATAATTTTGAGATTTGAAATTTCAACCATTTGTGCTGCCATTTAACGGGAAGAAGCTATACCGTTACCATATTACAGGACGGATTTAGTTTGACTTTTGGCTTCACATAAAAGTGGGTTTCTGTTTACCTCTGCAGATAGTATCTTAGATACACTACTATCCGGAATTAGGAAACCATCCGAAATTAGGCTTCTTTCCTATACATTAATTTACTATATTGGTATGATAATTTTTCTGCGTGTAAAGGGTTTTAAAAACATCTAGTGTGTTAGAAATAGATAACAATCTGAAAACGCTGACACACAAGTTAAAGTTTATTTTGGCCGGCTACAATATCCAAATTGTATTCTAAGAACGAACACATATAATTGCAATTATGTGCACTAAGTAAAGATATTGTCAATCTGCAACTTTTCGAGAACATAACCTGCAAATTTGGGACCTTCTTAATAATAAGGATCAGTCTTTCTAAAATCTAAATATAAGTACATAACTTAAAAAAAAAACTAACATACACTTACCTACCTACCTATTTGCAGGAAACATAAACTATGAATATGGAACATTATCAAATGCTTTACTTAAGTCAGTATATAAACAAAAAAAAATTGGAGCGAAATTTTTTTACATAGAGGAAAGTTACAAGTTGCATGGTAAAATATTTTTAATTAGTTATGTAGAAGTTATTTGCAAATATCTTTTTACCTAGATATTTGCAGAGAACATGCCTAATGTTAAGAGGCCAAATGGATTAGATAGGTCTGATTGAACCAAAATGATGCCTGAGAAGGTGAGAAAAATAAAAAAGAAAGGGGAGAAAGCATTAGGGAGAAATAAAGATCGTTGGAAAGACAGAATAGAAAAAAAAAGATAAACAGAGAAATATTGAAGTGAAAAGAGGAGAAGAAGAAGAAAATAAAAGAACATGATAAAATGTTTAAAAATGTATAGAAAAAATAGAAAAAAAGAGAGTAGTAGTCTAAAAGCTAGTGACTACAGGAACGGCCCATAACCACTGTAATTTACGTTTTTGTGTGAAGTTCCGCTTAAATATAGAAATCTTTGATTAGAACGGAGATGATTTGAGTAGACAGCGGGATAGATTGGGATATGTATTACCCGAAGTGATACAGTGTTTGGCAGGTGTAATGACTTTCTGGCCCAGAGCCAAAACCGTTTTTTGATACGTACACGAAACTAAGAGATTTTAATAACGATCTCAAGATATATTAATGATTATCGTAAGCTTTATTGAAACGTTATATACAGGGTATACTATACTTGGTGCCCAGACTTATTTATTCAGGATATATCTCATAGACAGATTGAGTTAATCAAGTCGGACGAAAAAAAAATTATATTATTTTTAAATCTCTTGAATAAATTTATTAAAAAGCTATCCCTAAATTAATAACCTCAAAAAACATACTTTTCGCAATGATATATGTTTTTTGAGGTTTTATTGAAAATGGGAGCTAACTTTTAAATTCCGACCTCAGATTCGGATTCAGCGGCTCAAGATACATAGGAATTAACTAGTCGAGTACGTCAGAGATCTAACTTTTTCAATTTTGTGTGGCTGTGTTATCTCTGCAACTAAAAGTCCGATCAAAAAAAGTTTTTTACAAAAGATTTTTTTTTGGGGAGAATTAAATAGCAGTAAAAAATACGTTTCTATTAAAAAAAAAGTTGACCTTAAAATTACCTTGAAAACGTAAATATCCGTAAAAAATAAATACGCCATTTTGTCTCCCCCATTAAAATATATAATAAACAACATAATATGTTAAAATATAGGACATACTATGTCCTATATTTTTTATTTCTAAAATGCATAGTATTCGAGATATTTAAAGTTTCAGGTTAAAAAAATCACCCTGATAATTTTTACATATTTAGATATAATTTTTAATTCGTTATCCAAAACTTTTTAAATTTGAAACCGACAAATTAAAAGTTTAGGGTCCCTAAACTACCCCCAAATGAACCATGATCAACTGCATTTTTTTGCGTATATTGCCATAAAATTTAACATATAGGTAGTTTTCCCAAATTCAGATTGAAATTTGGTGACCACCTTCAGGTAACATACGTAACATTTTGTTGTAATATACGTAACAACTATAATAATTTCTAAAAATCATATTTATTTATTTTTTTATTATCTCATATACCTATCAGAAAGTAAATTTTTCACAAATTAAACATAATTTAAAAAAAAAATAAATCAGATTGACAGATCATTATCATTTACTTATTTGCGTAAGTGTACAGTTGGACCCACAAATATGCTAAAATGTCAATTTTACTAATTATTTTATAGTTTAAGTAAGATTTTAAGAAATAGGTTAGGTTAATTTGACAATTAATTTTCAGTTTTTTTAAAGTTTATTACAGAAAATGCATGCGAATAATGTCGAATATTAAAAAAATATGAATAATAAATAATAAACTGAAAAAACATTTAGAATATTTAATTAAATCAAAAATTAAAACACAATATTTAGTAAATCTTATGAAAAAATAAAAATTTGAACTCTACTAACCAAACATATAATTTATGAAAATTATGATTTTCGTTTAAAATAAAGTTTTTCCGGAGGTTTTTTTTTTTTCGCTTTTTTAAACTTGGAACTATCGGCGACGGGCGATGGTTTTTAACCCAGGAAAATTTGTATTGTTTATAGCATGCACCGCTTCTTGTAAATGGTATTCTCTCAAATAATTAAGTAAATTTTCATCCTGTATTTCATTTGATATCTTCTTTCTTTCCGAGTCTGCACGCCCTTTTCTCCCCCATCTATTTTTTCTTCAATCTTAACCATTATTCTTTTTTCTATGATTTTAACACAATTAAAGGTCTCTATAGAGATCACTAGCCACAATCACTTCGGTACATCCTGCTTCCAATATACTAATAGTTTGAGATTTCTTAACTTTTCTTAACGCATTTCTAATTACATTATAATTATTATAAGTAATTTTGACAAATATTGTCAACATGACAACGGCTTTGTTTGTATTGTAATTATTGAATTTACGCAACTAAATTTTCAATCTTGTTTTTTTTTCGGATCCAACTGTACTTCCAAATTTTGTAGCGGACGTAACGTGCACATAAAATGCATTATTTTTATTGCCTAATTTATTATTAAATTTATAAGTAAACTAAAAGATACAACAAAGTGTCTCTAAGGATTATAACCTGAAATACAAATGAATGAACTAGCGACTAATTTTCTGAGACCTAAACTAAAGTTTACGAAAGTAACATACGTAACGACGGAATTACCCATTTCCCCATTAGTTTCCATCTTCTATTATCGGATACATTTCAAACATAATAAATATGTCATTGAATGGAAGAAAATTATTTCCGAACCGAGAATATCTAAGGTCAGTATTTTCTCGGTGTATAAATATCTTAAATTCTACTTAACGACGAAAAATAAACAAGTGTGGGATGAAACTCTAAAATCGAAATCGACACATAAAATACGACATGTTGTTGAAATACAAACAGTAATTTTCCCGATTATACGATCCTAAAATATTTAGTCCAGACTACTTGGAGCTTTTTCTTAAAAAATCATATTAATTTTATTTGTTATTTCCAAATATTTTTATTCCAAGTTCTGAGGATAATTTTAAGACAAAAATAAAAAAAATCTCTTAGCTTGTATTGAATTCCATCTAGATGTATATCTCTTATTAAAAAATACTAGATACTAAACATATGTGAAAACAAAACTTTTTAGTTAAAATGCTTAATATTCAATTTTTAATTAAAATTTGTGGACTACAATTTTTCCAATTATTATCGTTTGAGGGTAACAGATACAAATTCGTCCATTTTAAAGCAGATAAAAACAATGATACACCTTTAAAGACAACTGACGGCAAAAAAAACATATCTTGAACTACTGCGCAAATTGTCTGCCAGTCAACAATAACAACGGGCGAGTCTACTGTACGTGGGGTGAGGCCGGCAAACTCTTTACCGTAAGACAACAGGGGCTTTGAGTCAAGATAATAACTCTTGATTCTCTGTTACTATTTTAAATGACATGCATTTAAGGAAAAAATCCTTGTACAAGGATTTTCCTACCAAGAGAATAATTAAAGGAAACCAAAGTCACAGATAATCTTAAACCGAGGATACATTATCTTAAAAGAAGATTATTACCTCGATTTAAGATAATATAAATCCAAGATAATTTATTATCTTCTGCCAAGATAACCTTTTTTTCTGTGTACCTAAGTACTTTAATTTCTTAAATTTGGGACTTTTTTTAGGTGAATTTTAGATATTAAGTAAGTCAGAAAACTCAAATTATTTTAAAAGTTTTTGTTTCTACTCAAGGATTTTTAAAGACTTTTACGGTCATCATGTTTACCAATGAACTAAGTCAGTCTTTCTGAAATATTCTTTGATAGTAGACCCAAAAAATAAAAAAATATTTTTTATATTTTTTGTTCAGGAAATCATTATTAGAATTTTTGGCGTCTGGACTAAAATTCTAATTTAGACCTATCGGTGACACACGGGAAGCTATTTCTGGATCCATGACAAACACCTCAATTACATCTCACCAGCAAACACTCCACACAAAACATATACATCTCTTTCTCCCACTTCCGATAATTCTATAGCTCTGACTCGCTTATCTGCTGACGTGAAGAAAATTTTCGCCGATTTTGGACAAGTGCGGGTGCTCTAAAACACATGACTGTCTGATATTAATTGAGCATATTTCTGATCGTCTATGCCAAGTTGGCGTTGTACGATTGGTTTTTGTTTTTCGGTTTATGCATTCGAGTTTAATGCGTCTTTTGTTTTTTCCTTTTTTTTGTTTTATTGTTTTAATTTTGTGCAGTTAATTTACGGCGATTTATTTCAGATTTTAATATAACCTATAGTTGTTATTCTAATAGGAATTTAAAATGTAAAGTGAGCCAAAAATGCTTTTTCGAAAAATAGGAAATAAAATTTGACGAATAAACTCCTAATTATTTCTATTTGATTTTAAGGCCAGATTTTAACGCACAGGTCACAATTTCGGAGAGCTTTTTTTGGGGAAAATTTCTAAAAATCTTAGGAAACGAGATCTTTATAATTTTCTCGCTTTGACCAATCTCAATGGAGTAAACAAATGTCCAATTTACGAAATTTTATAGATATGTAATTTTTCTTGTAACACTGAAAACAAGATTTGAATTTAAAATATTCTTTCTTTTTCTACTGTTCCCTTTTTTCTTCCTCTTCTTCTCCTTATTTTCCTTCTTCTTCTTCTTCTTCTTCTTCTTCTTCTTCTTCTTCTTCTTCTTCTTCTTCTTCTTCTTCTTCTTCTTCTTCTTCTTCTTATTCTTCTTCTTCTTCTTCTTCTTCTTCTTCTTCTTCTTCTTCTTCTTCTTCTTCTTCTTCTTCTTCTTCTTCTTCTTCCTCTCCTTCTTCTTGTTCTTTTTCTTCTTATTTATCTCCTTTTTCTTCTTCTTCTTCTTCTTCTTCTTCTTCTTCTTCTTCTTCTTCTTCTTCTTCCTCTCCTTCTTCTTGTTCTTTTTCTTCTTATTTATCTCCTTTTTCTTCTTGTTCTTCTTCAGCTTCAAATTTTTACCCAATTAAAGCACCTATCTACGTACTTTTTAACAGCTTTTGTGTTAGGACAATTTTAAGGATTCTACACTGAAAAAAAGGATCCTTTGCGGTAATGGCATATGAAATTAGGCCAAATGCTTCGCACTCTTGAATACGTCCAAAAGCGCCTTCTCTTAACATGAAAATTTAATTCACTTGCCAAGATCTTTCTGATTCTTTAACTCAAACTTCTTTAATCTTGCGTGAAATGCAAGTGGTCTTGTCTCAAAAGAAAAATTCTCGGGCCAAAGTATTTAAAATGATTTAATTTTTAAGAGTCTTAAAACAAGATAAATGGTTTTTGCCTCAAATGCGCAAGGTCCAAAAGAATTTTAAAAATATTTCAAAAGCGACACTTTTCTTGGGACAAGATAAATACTTTTGTTTGAAGATACACATCTTCTAAATACTTTTGTTTGAAGATACACATCTTTTAAGCTAAAAGAATAACTGCCAAGAGTGTTGACTACTTTGAGCCAAGAACGTCATTTTTTCAGTGTACTATGCCTTAAGTAATATTACGAGCGTGTCACGTTTCCACATCTCTCCAACTTTTTGGTTCTAATCGCAGAGCCCGCACGCGTGGCAGGAACTAGACACGCCTTTAGGAAAAATATAATTTTTCTTCAAGCGTACTAAAATGTTCATATTTTATAACTGAACACACTAGTTAGAAGGGATCTATTTTTTTACAGTAAAAAATTGAGTTCATTGTTGTACGCCGTAAAAAAAAGTTAGTTAGCAAAACCACCAGCCATACTTCAAACTTGTTTATTATGTAAACAGGTGGTTGACTTGAGATTCTGTGCAAAAACCTTGTGTGAAATTAATTAAAAATGATGGAAGAAGAATATATGGTTTATACACCTACAAATCTATCCGAAATTGCAAATGCTACATTATACAAGTTACCATCGAAATCGCGAAAAGTGTATGATTTAGCCTAGGAAGGTTTAAGTATATTTCGAAAGGGTTTTATTGGCCTATTTTAATAAAAAAAAACATACTTTATTACAGAATAAATTAAATTCAAAAATTAATATTTAAAAAAAATATATAGGATGCTTGAAGAAAAAATAGTATGTTTCACTCAGAGGAAAAGTGCTTTTTTTACTCGTCTGTAGTTTCCGGACTCCGCTTCGCGTTGTCCGTAAATTCTACAGACTAGTAAAAAAAAGCTTCACTTTTCCTCTTAGTAAAACAATATACTATTTATATGGTTTACTTAAGCCAAGGTTTTTCCAGCTTTGTCTGGATTAGAAAAGCAATATAACTGTTCCGATTTAAAGTTATATTCTCGGCGAAACGTTTTATTAAACTTAATTTAAAATATTCCGAATTTATTTCATAATAAAAAAATATGAAAACTGACATTTATAGATATTTAATTCTCAAACATTCCAATAATATTTGGTTTGAACTGTTGCCAAATTTCATGTTAACAATAATAGACAAAACAACAGATATTATTTTTTAAATATATTTTTAAATTAAATTTAGCATGTAATTAGTTAAATAATATTTAAACTGCACTAATTATACCAGGTAGGTAAGATAAATTTACGTGGCATGTGTATTTCGTATTTTTGCCTCGTTTACTTAACTACTGGACATTATTCTGACCCGTCCTTTCAAAGAATCTCTTTGTATACTTTTTCAGTAACTTTTGTGAAAAAAATCGTAATTTTATTTTTAACTTTAAATTTGATGGCCTATTAGCTAAGATATTTTTAAATTTAAAAGATCAGCTAAGTAAATACAATTATGACAGCTTTTTAAATATATATTTTCTAATTAAATATTCAATTAATCTATTTTCTAATCATCGTACAGAGTGATATTGGTAAACTGCAGTTTCGGGCTCCTGGCCCTCTTTAGTACCAGGAGTTAACCCTGTGCGCTGATTGAGATAACGTTTATACTTTATTCGCAAAAGAAGTAATGTCATTAGATTGATGTATACTTGTGCGCCATCTATTGATAGATGTAGCAAGTATAATGTTTTTATATATTTTCTACTACCTAATTAAGTGCTAGCTTACATATTATAAACCGTTGTCAATGATAACCTTGATAACCAATAAAATCAATTATTATTGACATTGGTTATTGAAGACGGTCAGTAATGAAAAAAAAAATCAAGACAACTACTAACTTTTTTTGACTTATTTGTCAAACTGACAGCTATGTCAAAATAATTTTTAAACTATATTTTTAACTGTATATTTCAGCACGACCTTTTAATTTTTTACAAATAATTATTAATGACGTCCCTATTTCATACATACAGTAATTTATATATAAATAAAACACAATTTATGTTCTGCCAATGTAATAAATTATATCAAAAATATTGAACGTCCAATTAATGAGTAAGCTTAAACTTTTTAACTTTGTACAATTTTTTTGTTATCGAAATAAACGTATTATAAATTATAATTATTTATAAATTAGTCGTTTCCTCTATATTAATTAAACAGCATATTAATTATAGAGTCTAATTATATCTCCAAGATCTTTTTTAGCAAAAAGAGTACCACAAATACGGCAAAAAAAAACACTACATTAAAACTTGCAACTTTAAGTTTTACTGTAAAAACCGGTGAATGTTTACTAAATTTTCGTGGGGTTCCATATATGCAAAAACGTTCAAAAGTTACTAAGGCAACGAATTCTTAGTGTACCTACTTATTATATGGACCCATAGTATAGGGATTTTGCAGCATTATGTTTAACCAGTTTGCGACGCTCCCCCTACTAACTAACTTTTGAACGGCTTAAGATATCAACTTGACATTTGGAACACGTAAATAAAATAACCCAAATAATTTTTTGGTATATATTTAATATGGTTAGTTGGCACATTGGAGGCGGGGGGCAAAGGGGGACATTTTTTTAATGGGAAGGGATGACCGTGTATATTAAATTGAATGCTGTTCCTATTTTGCAGTCGATAGAATAAAATCATTTTATTTCGTAGTGACTTTGCTATAAATAAATTTATTGACTATTTTATTACTTAGAACCGAGGATATTTAATATAAATCTGTCAAGGTAAAAAGTTTCAATAAACGCTAGTCTTAATTGACTGATTTAAAGTGAATTACAAGAAAACTTTACGACTCCAGATATAGAGGAAATGCGCCTAATTTCGGATGGTTTCCAAATTTCGGATAGTAGTGTATTTAAGATACTGTCTGCAAAGGTAAACAGAAACCTACTTTTATGTGAAGCCAAAAGTCAAACTAAATGCGTCCTGTAATATGATAACGGTAGAGCTTCTCCCCTTTAAATGGCAGCACAAATCGTTTATATTGCAAATGGCAGTTTTGTGCTCAGTTGCATTATTATGCTTGTTTATTTTATAAATAATCGTTATAAAAGTTCGTGATTCTGTCTTGGGTAAGTTATGATGTTAGTTAAGTTGATCCACTATTCACAATTAAGCAATTTGAAAACGTAAACATTCTACAAATTTCTAATCTAAAAAGCAGAAAGTTGCCTAATTTCGGATAGACCATTTTTGTGCATTTGATTCCCAATTTCGGATATCCGCAAGGTAATTATTATTCAGGATAACCAACCATTAATTATTTTTTTTATAATGATACAACAAACTAAGATAAACAATTTTGAAAAAACGAAAATTACCTAAGATACTAAGATATTCAAAATTGGGAATCTAAAATTATAGTTCCTATAGAATTTCGTAGAAAATCGCTTAATGATTAAATTACGTCTTAAATGTGAAGGAATAACAAGAAACATAAGCAATGGGATCCAGATCTACTCTTGAAAAAATTTTTTCGGATATGTCCGAAATTAGGAGCCCTTTTTCAAATGCACAAAAATGCGCTGATTTTTTTTAACCGTGTTTTTTGGAAAAAATAAACTGTAATAAAATTGCTTTTATAATAAATCATGGTTCGCTATAATAAGTTGTATCTGGTTATATAAAAAAAATTATCAAAAAGTAATACCGAGTATTAAATATTGAATACATTGTAAATGGTATCCGAAATTAGGCGACTTTCCTCTATCACAAAATTTAGGGCAATTCTGGAAATTTATTAATCTATGAGTACTAAAAAGTGTAATTGCATTAAATAATTGTTTATTAATAACCTAGCTAACATTTTTTCTTCCCTGACAGAAAAATTTATATGCGAATTTCTACAAGTTTTGACGAAAACTTAAGGTCGATTCAGGTATAATTATCACTAACTACACTAAACTGAATTAGGAAATTTCGAAATTATGAAAATTAAGAAACATAACCTCAAATTCTATAATAAATTTTCCGTGGTATGCAATAATAAGGTAACTGCCAAATAGATAATAAGTGTGTAAATATGACTGAATAAGTAAAAAAAAAACAAATATCTATTGCGTAGGACGATTATAACTATATTTGCAGTTGTCGGGTCTAAAAATCGTATTTTCAAACCAACTTATCTCCAGAAGTACCTATTATTTTTTTATGTAACTACTGTGTTTTTCCTTAACACTGAAAATGTACTAATTTTTAAAATACAGATGTGTCGCCATCTTCATTTTTATTTTGATACTTGGATAAGGATTGTTTATAAAGTTTTGCACTAAAGTTTGTGTATTTCATAAATCCTTCTTTTTCTATGGTGTATTTTAAGATTCTATTATTATTTTTTAATGCTGTATTTTATCTTTTATCTTAATTGTTGCATACCACGGAAAATTTATTTTAGAATTTGAGGTTATGTTATTAATTTTCTTAATTTATTAATTTCTTAATTCAGTTTAGTGTAGTTAGTGATAATTATGCCTGAATCGACCTTTACTTTTCTACGCAAAACTACTACTGTTTTAAACCACGTTAGCGTTGTAAAATCGTGTAACTTGTCGTAATTTTTATAATACCTAACCACGCTAAAATACAAGATCTACTATTTTAAACGCGGTTTGGATAGTTTTCTTAGAAAAGTGAGTTTTTCGGGATTTTCGTCTAGATTGTTTTATAAAAAGAATGTCCACTTTAAATATTTTTTACCGTATAAAATACAAAACTATTTTGTATATGGGACCCAATACAACCTAAGATATTGAATATTGAGTGTTATGGAAAAACATAATTTTGTACACTGTAAAAAATAAATAGAATCATAGGTAATGTTTGCGATGTAGGTACAAGTAAAATTACGAGATTTTACATGTAATTTTACAATTTTATATTAATATTACATGTAATATTCATATAAAATCGTTATTTTACAATTTTATATAAATATTACATGTAATTTAGATGTAATATTCATATAAAATCGTAAAATTACATGTAAAATCTTGTAATTTTTACTTGTCTCACTCACATTACCTATGATTCTTCATGTAAATTTACATATTTACTTTTTACTCTGAACACTGAAAAAATTTACTAGATTTTATATGTAATTTTACATGTAATTAGCATATACAATTACACTGTAAAAAATAAATAGAATCATAGGTAATGTTTGCGATGCAGGTACAAGTAAAGTTACGAGATTTTACATATAATTTTACAATTATATATTAATGTTACATGTAATTTGCATGTAATATTCATATTAAATCGTTATTTTACAATTTTATATAAATATTACATGTAATTTAGATGTAATATTCATATAAAATCGTAAACTTACATGTAAAATCTCGTAATTTTTACTTGTCTCACTCACATTACCTATGATTCTGCATTTAAATTTATATTTATTTTTTACTCTGAACACTGAAAAAATTTACTAGATTTTATTTGTAATTTTACATGTAATTTGCATATAAAATTGTAAAATTACATGTAAAATTGTAAAATTACATGTAAAATATAATAAATTTTACATGTATTTCCATTGAATCACATTTACGTTCAGAATTATGTGTAATTACATTATTTTTTACAGTGTACTGTAAAAATTTGTATAACTGTTTAAAACACGGTTTTAAAGCTATCGAAAGAATGCGGCAAAAAATGAAAAAGTAATATACTTGAATATAAAATCTAACTACGCACACGTTCACGTTGAATTCGCTTTAATCGGGGCGTTTTTTGCTCCTACCTCCCACTTTCGTCGTAGCTTTCTTACCGTGTATCAGACTATACTGCTTGATAAACTAAATTAAATTGTTTGATATTTACAAATTTAAAAAATCTATATAAAATATTTTACTATTCCTTAAAACGACTTTTGTTTGATAAACGCAGTCGTCCCTCCGAAGTGACTGATCGATTTCGTGCTTTTTAGCACTCTTCAGAGCCACATATCGGTAGTAGGGACAACTACGAAAATCAAATCCTTTCCATATATCTCTACAGGGTGTATTTGAAATAGGGTCGGAAATTTTAACAGGTGATTCTACATGATAAAATATGACAAAAAGTTCCTATAAACATATGTCTAAAAATGCGTCATAAGGGAGCTACGCCTCTTTGAAATTGGCTAAAAAAATCGGTTTTTATTTAATAACTCAGGAACCCTTTGACATATATTAACGAGGTTTTGCACGTGAATTAATCCTAATAAGGCCAATCTTTGTATGTCATTTTCACGTACTTATTTAAACCAGGGGTGTGCGAAACGGGGGGGCCTTATCAGTTTTTTGTCCCAAACTTTTTTCTGTGTAACTTTTTTGCAATTTTATTTTTGAAATATGATTCCTCAGGTCAAAATACATAAAAAAGGTACTCTTGTTGTAATACTGTAGGATTAACCGTTTTCGAGAAAAGTTCATTTGAAGGTGAAATTTCACGGTTCGAGGACGAAAAATTAAATACTAAAATGTCGAAAACCAAAATTTTAATGATGCAATGTTATTCTACATCAAAAACTAAGAAAAAAAGTTTCCATACATGTAGGTCGAAAAAACGCTTTTAAAGCTACCATAGCCCTTTAAAAATGGTGCATATTTAGGAGACCATAGCTCCATTAGGATTCATTTTTGGAAGTACCTGTATATGAGGTTTTTTTCTTAGTTTTTTATGTACATTCGCCCTGCATCATTAAAATTTTGGTTTTTAACATTTTAGTATTTAATTTTTCGTCCTCGAGCCGTGGAATTTCACCTTCAAATGAATTTTTATCGAAAACGGTTAATCCTACAGTATTACAACAAGATTACCTTTTTTTATGTATTTTGACCTGGGGAATCATATTTCAAAAATAAAATTGCAAAAAAGTTACACAGAAAAAAGTTTGGGACAAAAAACTGATAAGCCCCCCCCCCCCCCCCGTTTCGCACACCCCTGGTTGAAATAAGTACACGAAAATAACAGAAAAACGGGCCTTGGTAGAATTAGTTGACGTGCAAAACCTCGTTGATATATCTCAAAGGGTTCCTGAGTTATTAAATAAAAACCGATTTTTTTAGCCACTTTCAAAGGGGCGTAGCTCCCTTATGACGCATTTTTAGACATATGTTTATAGTAATAAATTCTCAGTATATTAATTTTGAGGGGCTAAGCCAATTTTCCAAAAGTATTTTTTTTTTTAAGAAGTTGTTATAACTTCTAGTTCTAGAAGAATGTTGTGCTTTTAAAATTATCCAACCAACTAGGATAAGGTGCTTATTTAGAAGTTTCACGCTCTTTCTAATGAGAAAAAACGTCAACAACTTTTCAATTCTGTTTGTTCTACATCTCTCATCTAGTCTATGAATAAGAAAAAACAATGATATAGTATACTACGTACACAGAAAAAAAAAATCGGATTTATATGGAAAAACACTAAATTCGGCTAAAATTTTTTTTTCTGTTGTCTAACTGAAAAATTGTAACCATATTAAAGTTATAACTTGAGAACCCTTTTGAAAAATTCCTGCTTGGCAAAAATTGGGATGTAATATATATATATATATATATATATATATATTTTTTGAAAAATTTAATTCTGTTTGTTTTTTTTTAAGTTTTTATTTATTTTTTTTTAAACATTTTAATTTTTTTAATTTTTAAATTTTGTTATATTTTTTTAGTTTTTTTATTTAATTTAATTTAATTCTTAAAATCATTTTTTTTTAATTTTCGATTTTTTAAATATTTTTTTTAAATTTTTTTAAAATAACTTTTTTGACTTTTTTTTTTTTCATAAAATTAACTGAATATGGGAGAAGTTCCGTTTTTTGACGCCAGTATTTTTACTGGTAATCTTTTTTTGTGTATCAACAATGTATGTATGTATAAAGAAAAACAAGAGACACGGAGGACAAGTGGGCCTTGCACACTTGAAGATCGAGGCTCTCTCGTGCTCAGACAATTGAAGAGTGTTCTCGCCCTCTAGATGAAGTGTGTTCTAATGAGCAACGGCCCCGGGGCACCCTGGCCTACACTGATGCAAATCAAACAATAAAATAGGAAGGAATGAGGTGATTAGTATACTCTTCGCGTAATAAGCATTTCTACACCCCACATCCTTTACTATTTGTGAGCAGCGTCTTTCGAAGAGCTGATTAGATTTTGGGTAAACGGTTACACTGTAAAAAATAAACAGAATCATAAGTAATGTGGTACCATGCAAGGGCAAGTAAAATTTATGAGATATTATATGTAATTTTACAATTTTATATAAATATTACATGTAATTTAGATGTAATATTTATATAAAATTGTAAAATTACATTTAAAATATCGTAACTTTTACTTGTTTCTTACACATTACCTATGATTCTGCATGTAAAATTATATATTTATTTTTTACAGTGAATTGTGTAAAATTTAATAGATTTTTCATGCAATTTTAGAAGTAATTTGCATATAAAATTGTAAAATTACATGCAAAATTGTAAAATTACATGTAAAATCTATTAAATTTTACATGTATTTGCATTAGAGCACATTTACGTGCAGAATCATGTGTAATTACGTATTTATTTTTTACAGTGTAGGGGTAAAAATGGGGCTAAACGATGTTTTTCCTATAATACTTTGAGATATACGCATTTAAAGCAGTAAAAGGTTTTTCAGCATAAATTATTTATTTATTATCCAATTTAAAATTTTTTTATTTTAAATGAAAGCTCTTTTTAAGCCCCAAAAATATTTTATTTAGAATATAACGTTTTGGAGATACAGACTTTCACTCTTTAATGGTTACCTAGGAGAACGTTCAAGTATTACGTAAAATCATCGAAATTTGCGTTAAGTAATACTTGAACGTTCCCTAGTCACACAACATCCCTTTTTATAAAGTATCAAATTAGTCCCGATGTTTTGACAAAATGCTTGCATCCAGTTCTTATTTCCAAATATACTATTTTTTTAAAAGAAATATTGAATTAAAAAAATATATAATCCGCCCACCACGAATAGTATACACTATGTAGTGCGAAGGAGTACATATCTTCACGGCTTGTTTTAAATGTGTATTAGGCGAATGATTTGGTTGTTTGGTGACTTTTCAAGTGGCCTTTTGAATCAAAAGTGTTGATGACCAATTTACGCTTGATTGACGTTTGTCAATTAAGGAATAGAAAAGGGGTTTGTTTTTGATTTTATCTTAAACCAAGAAACCTTTACCAAAATTATAATTAGTAAATATAATATTTAAAATATTTGGTTTTTAACTTATTGCAAAAAGCAAAAAAAAAGTAGATATCTTACCAGCAATGTATTTTTCTTTCTTTTTTTTTCTTCTGCTTCTTTTTTTCTTTCGGTTCTATAATCCTTTAAATTTAATTATTTGACAACTGATATTATAAAATAAAATTCCCCAAATCTAAAATATTTTTTTCTTGAAGCGTACTAAAATGATCATATTTTATAACTAAACACACTTGTTAGAAGTGATCTATTTATTTACAGTAAAAAAATGATTTCATTGTTGTACGCCGTAAAAAAAAGTTAGTTACCAAAACCACCACTCTTTGACTTTGATGACAGCCATACTTCAAACTTGTTTGTTTATTATGTAAACAGGTGGTTGGAGACTGTGAAAAAAGCTTATGTGAAATTGATTAAAAATGATTGAAGAAGAATATATGGTTTATACACATACAAATCTCTCCGAAATTTTAAATGCTACATTAGACAAGTTACCATCGAAATCGCTAAAAGTGTACGATTTAGCCTACGAAAAAAAATTAAAATCAGCTAAGGAAGGTTTAAGTTCAGTTAAAGGGTTTTATTGGCCTATTTTAATAAAAAAAAACTTACTTTATAACTGAATAAATTAAATTCAAAAATTAATATTAAAAAAATATATATAGGATGCTTGAAGAAAAAATAATATGTTTCACTCAAAGGAAAAGTGCTTTTTTTACTCGTCTGTAATTTCCGGACCCCGCTTTACGTCGTCCGTAAATTCTACAGACTAGTAAAAAAAGCCTCACTGTTCCTCTTAGTAAAACAATACTATTTTTTTATAAAACATGAGTAAATAGTCTAAAATTAGTTTTTAAATGAACCACTGCCTATTTGTTTTTAAGAAATTTGTACTTAAATATTGTTTCTGAAAATATCCAGGAGCAATATGGAGGAGAATTAATCCTATTGCAGTGTTGCCACAATATTAATAATAAATTGTTGAATAACTGCAAATGTATAAACATAGGTTACCTTAATAAATTTTACCAACGCATAATGGGTCAGCAATAAAGAGGGTGGTCAAAATTCTAAATAAAAAAAATAGAAAACAAATATATGATTGAATTCTATTTTATTTCATTTCCTTTTTTACATTTGTATATTAAAAAGTTTTCAGATTTTTTTTTAAAGATATTAGGGTTGTTACGCTCTTATTATCTTGCGCTCAGAGCCAAACTCAAGAACCCAAACCCAAAAAAAAATCGTTTTTGTTTATTTTTTTTAATCTTTAATTCATAAAATACCATATTGTTTCTTTTTTTAAATCCACTTGGTATTTTTTATTGCAAATATGGTCCTCTTGCCAAAATTATTTAAGCAAATAAAGAGTTCTATTTTGATTTCGCTTTTTTTACTTTTATATTTTTTATTTTTGGGCTACTGTGTGTTTTAGAAAACATGAAATACACAAACCGTGATCTATTCTACACGAACCAAGTCCCCAAAGTAAAATAGACTGGACATTAAATTTGAAATGTTGCCAAATTTAGTGACACTTGGTATGATTTTCATTCTTTTTTTTCTTCAATTGTCAAAAATTGACGAACCTTTAAAAATAGCCTCCTAAAATATTTTTGAGAAATTCAAGAGTTATAACAGTATATAACAACTTTTAGTGATCGCGAGCATATTGGTCCAAGCAGGTGTAAAAACTTTTAACGCGATTTTCTCGAAATTAAGTTTTTTTTAAACTGCGGACAGTTAATCTTCGGATTGGCTGAACCGATTTTAATAAATCTTAGCACGTTTTGTTTATTAACATGCCCTGCAGGGTAATTTGCCACAATTTGGCAAAAAAAGAAAAAAAAATGCAAGGAAAACTATGAAAAAAAGGTCGTTTTTTCACACTTTTTTTCAAACATCCGCAATTTTTTTTATTATCAATTTTTCATTAATGGTAATTTATCATCAAAAAGTCCGAAAACTTCCTCTTCAAGAAACTTTTTGAATTTTTTGTTTCTGACTTACCAATTCTGAGATTAACTGTCCGCAATGGGACAAGGATTTTTGGAGCAACTTTGGCGCCCTCTATAAATTAGAAAAAAAATCAAAATTGTTGTTTTTGGCCTTCTAGACGGTAATAGTACGCTTACGATCTTTAAAAAGTACTACAACCAAAAATTGTACCATTTAAGTCTAACTTGTCACTAAAGTCATTTGAAGACTAAGGCAGAGATATATAAAACTAAGTCATCTTGTTTGAAACATAATTTTTCCATGTGTCAAATGTGTCGACGAGCTTCACTTAGCCAGCAACAAAAATCAATTTTAACAATATATTTTGTGGCTAAGGTAAGAAAAATGGCCGAGAAATTAAAAAATTCTACACGCCAGAACTAAAATATATAGAAATGAAGATTTAGATTTAAAAGTTTTAACTGCTATTAAATAAGATACCTTATTGTTTTTCGCTATTTTATTAATTATATGTTTTTATTTCTGTTATTATTTTTTAAGTTCTATATATTTCAAAATAACAGATCGATCTGTAATTTTTACAAATGGGAATATATTTTTTCGAGAAATGAATGTATTTTTATACCGTTTTTAAATCCACTGACAATGTACATAACCCTAAAAATTTCATTGTCAATAAAGCACATAAAACAGCTAAAATTTTAATAATTTGGTGTACAGTTGGACCTACAAAGTAAGGGAACGTTCAAGTATTACGTAACGTATTACGTAACGCTCCATTTGTGTTACGCCCATTTTAATGTATAGGAAAATAGCGTTACAGGGGACTTTTTCCAAAATAATCAAAATTTGCGTTACGTAATACTTGAACGTTCCCTAATGAAATATATAATTTATGAAAATTATGATTTTCGTTTAAAAAAGGTTTTTTTGCTGCATAAAAATTTCCAATCTCGGAATTATCGATGCGGCTGCGGGCGGTGGTTTTCGACCCAGCAAAATTTTTATCGTTTATAGCCAGCACCGCGTCTTTCAAAGGGTGTTCTTTTAAATAATTATGTAAATTTTCACTTCCTTCTTCCCGAGCCTGCACGCCTTTTAACTGTTTCCTCCTGTATCAATTTTTTCTTCAATCTTAACAAAACTCTCCGAATCATTAAACTTTGCCAAATCTGCTTGCTCACATCCTCCTTCCAATAACCCAATAGCTTGAGCTTTTTAATCACTTAATTGATGCATTTCTAATTATGTACTTAATTAAATTAAATCCTTTATTGAATAATATTATGTACTTTATAATAATTACAAATAGTTTTGACAACTTTGTCAACATTGACCACTGATTGTTTGTAAACAATTATTCAATTTACACAACTATATTTTCTATCTTGTTTTTTTTTCGGATCCCACTGTACCTCCTCAAGGTTCCGTGCTGTAGTACTTTTTTTGATTCCAACTGTACCTTATGTAAAGTGAAAAGTCTGACGAGAAATGGCTCATACAGCGGCAGTAGTAAGTAAAGTAAATAGGGGACCAGAACTATAGTGAGTGAATGAATTAAATAATTAAATATTTGAACTATACTCTTGGCCAGTGAAATGACCATTGGCCATACAATACAATAGTATTCGAGAAATTGGACAATGCTTACATATTCGCGTTATGTCCACAGGCACTGCCAACAAGCAAAATAAATGTTTTATAAACCGGTAAAACTTCTTAAGCGTGTATATATTTGGGCCCCCGTAATTAAACCTTTCCACAATATACTTCTATTTGTGTTTGAAAATTTAATTTTCAACTATATTTAATTAGGTGGCTCGCTTCAAAAGGTCCTATATGTCAAAATTCTATTATAATGTACAAGAATGCTTACCTAAACGTATTGTTTCTTCTGTTATTTGTCTAATTTTATTTGCTATACAAAATGCCTAATCTAATATTATTTTTTCTATTTTGCGACTCTTATAAGCTCATAATCACACGCATTTTGCGTGTTCTTATAGGCCCATAAGAGGTCTGTACTTTTTGTTCTTTTGGGTTGGCAACAGACCTGGCCTATCGCTTGACGTTTTCCGTGCAAATGTCAATGTCGCTTTAAAGTTAAATTTTCTACAAAATTTTGTGTTTAGGTTATTTTTACCATGTTAAAATTGTGGCTTGGTTAACTGCAGTAAAAAAGAGAAGAGATGACTATAAAATATATCAAAATATAATTTGTTCTTAGAATTTTAAACATGGTGTAACTGTAATGCCAATCCAAAACAAAAATCCCTAAATCAGTCATCAATTTAAATGTAAGTTTTTTTAAACTTTAGAGCAAAATAGAAAAAATTGTAAAAAGCACTCGTTTCATAACACGTTTTTAGCGTACTCGTGCGCTTAAAACGCATGTTATAAAACTAGTACTTTAATATACTATTAATTTAAATAATTTAAATATTTTCTATATCTATCTAAATCCCGATAGGTAGGTATTTCACAAAAAAATACTTCAATTTACTTCAGTTTAAATATATTTGTTTTTCTTTAAAAATAGTATATTCTATAACTAGTATGGAATAGACAATATTCCGCGCGAGCGGAAAGTTTGTCATACGAGCCGGCAGGCGGGTATGACAGTCCCGCGAGCGCGAAATGACTATTCCATACGTGTTGTAGACTATACTTTTTCTTCGACTGCAAATATGAAACACTGTAGACAAGGTTAAAAACAATGTTTTTTGTGACTCGACATTGTAAATGCAACAAAACACATATTTTTAAATAAAGCAATTAATGTTATTTAATAATTTTATCAAATCAGTAGTTAAAAAAGGTTTTTATTTAATTTTAGCACATATTTACAAATTATAATTCAAAAATTGAAGGTTATGTCAGATTGTTGTGACATATATCAGGTTTAAATATTTAACAATAGATGGAGCAGTTTTAATTTTTTGAACTAAATTGATAAAAAACTAGTAAAATATTAAGAAAAACTAATAAACTTTATGTATTTTTAACGCATAACTTTAAATTGCATTAAATTATTCAATATTTCATGGTATAATATATACATTTTTGCTAATTTTGCTACAGTTTTCTTTACTTTTATAAACAAGAGATGGCACTACATATGCTCATTCTAACACTTGATACGGAATATTCATACCATATCTAGAGCTAGAATGGATTCATTCTCTGTTTGAAAAGTGTGTGTATTTGCTTACATTCTAAAGCAGTCGTAGAAAAAGTTATTTTCTATATTCTTTGTCTTTAGTGTGAATTTGGGTATATTGGACAGACACAACAGTTATTGCAGACACTATTTTTCACCCTTTCACATGCATGACATGGGAGGCCATGGCTTAGTGGGCTAGCGCGTCAAAATGACAAGCCGGCTAGCGTGAGTTCGATTCTCACTGGCGCAGATTTGCCTTTTTCAGTTAATTAATAATTGAAATTTGGCGAAGGCGATAAGTGAAGCGGACACTTCCTATAAAAAAACTGGTTCGAAAGTCAGTATTAGCCGGACTTTTTAAGTACCTCAAAGTTTTTATATCCGCAAGCAAGTACTTAACTTAAATCAAACGTTTTACTTAATTGAAGTTGGGTGCGTAGCTTGACCATAAGTTAAAACTTAAACCACGTAAAAGTGATTGGTTAAAAAAATAAAATCACAATCTTAAAACTGTATCAATAGTTGTTGTTATAGATATAATTAGTCATTAAATAATTTTCCATTTTTCCAATACGAAATTAAATACAAAAATAAATTAAAAACTTTCGATATTTCTTCTTTTTACGCCAGAATCTGATGATCAGATGCTCGAAATTAAAATCGTCCAATCCTTGGTAAACGTACATTTCCCGTCCGCAAATTACGTCTACCTCGGTGGACGTTTAGAAAAAGGAATTTCCCGACAGCTTTCTGTTTGTAGTTTCTATTATAAAATGTTCTAATGAATTTAAGCTTGGACCGTTATTATATTTTCATTTTGTATTTTCTACTCATGTAGAACTACTATGTGTTATTATTTAATTACACCGCGTATGTTAGGTAGGTAGGTATGTATCCTTATGGACTGCCTTGCTGACAAGTTAAGCCCTAACGTACACAAAAACTTTGGTCTCCTTTAACAGTTTTAGAAAGAACAAAACTCAAAAAAGGGTTGTTATAGTTGTAAATATTGTGAATTTAGGTTGAGACAGTGATGTTACGAAAGCGTTTGATGCCACGGATCAAGTTTTGTCTAGTTACTTTACAGGATATCTGCAAATTTTAATTAAGTCGCGTATGGTAGGTAGGTTAGATACATAATTACAAACTGCCTGTTGTTACAAAGGACAAAACTCGGTAAATGTCATAAACGGTTTTTTTTTGTAAATATTTCGATTTAAAATTGATACTTTTTGATTTTACAAAAGCGTTTGATAATGCGGATCAAGTTTTTCTTGAGTTAGGAAAGTGTTACTTTACAGGATATCCACAAATTCTTGTACTTATGCATCATTTCTTGTTGAATTAATTAAAGCTTTATATTTCGGTACGGCAGCGTAATTCTGAGTTGATTCTTTTAATTATTAAAAATATACTATGAGTACAAAAGATTTTTATTACATCTACGTGAAATATTAATTTCATGGCTATGTGAAGTCTAAAGGTATGCATGTTATACATAAATATATATACAGGGTGTCCTGAAAACATACCGACAAACTTTAAGGGGTGGTAGAGGACATCAGTTTGGTCGATTCAAATGAAATAAAATAGGTCTGGTTGATTTCAAATAATCTATAAAATAGTATATTTAATAATAATATATATAATATGTAGAATGGGACTCGTTGATTTTTAAGCAGAACTGCACTGTTCCATAGTGCCTAAATATAATTTCCTATTAAATTTTATATTTTAGATTTGTAATGCTAATTACCGTAAACACTTGCAATTTCGCTACATTATGTCGAATATATTTGTAGTACCTATATTTAAGAGCAAAAACTGCACAATGCGTCAAATTTCATAGTAAACTCTTCAAATGTTCATTTAAAACAGCACCCGTTAATAAAGTCCGAATAAAAGAAGTATCTACAATGTAGATTCTACATACGTATGATACAGTGTAGCATTGCTTCAACTATGATATTATGATATCTGTTCGCATAATGGACATATGCATGTAGTTTAACACATTATAGTAAAGAAAAGAAGCGTTGGGAATGTTTGCTATAGGTCACGTGAATAGATCTTGTATGAGAGTATTATTCTTTTTAAGAAAATATCTAAGCTAATTACATACATATGTAAACGTTGGAAAATCGGTTATTGTTAACTTCTACTACCTAAAAAGTTTGAAACACCCCATTTCCATCCCTTGGTCGGAAACTTTCTTGTGACTAACTTCACTTGACTTCAGATATGTCAAAAACTTAAATGTACTATAAAGTTATGGAAAAAATATTTTGAAGTACTTATTTTTTTTAAAACAACATCAGATACACATTTAAATTACAATATTTCAATTTCTAAAATATATTAAATTTACAACCAATTTAACTGTAATTTCTGAAAGATTACTGATAAGTGCTGCCACCGCCGGTAATTTAACGATGTAAATAAATAACGTTATTTTTATACTTTTTTAGGCAAATATTTATTATTTATGTCGAATGAATATTTATATTTAATATATTTATATGTTTTAAAATTGTAAATATTAAATAAAAGCTATTTTGTATTAATAAAATTGTATTTTCGTTGAGATCGCCATCTATACATGCATTGATAAAGCAAAAATGTGTAACTAACTTCACCAGTGTTTACAAATTTAAAGATGATGTCAGTTTTGTCCTGGAATATAAAATATAACAGTCTAATATGGTACAAAATACCTGTAATAAGGTCCCAGAGCGACTTTTAACTGAATAAAGTTAATAAAATAGGTAAAAATTGTGAATAATTATTATAGTAGTACAAACCTCGACGGAAATTTTCATTTTTCATTCGGGAATTAGCTGACCGCGGGGCTTAAGCCCTTTGGTCAGCTAACTTTCCTTCAGAAAATGAAACATTTTCCACCTCAGTATCTAATATACTATTGTTGCTTTTTAATTTTTGTTTTCTAAAAAGAAGTTTTTTCTATTATAGACTTTAATAATCTTCTAACTAAGAGTGTAATAAATCACTTTTTGTGTGTCACGCATATGTTCAGACCGGCCATAAGATGTATCGTTGCAAAACGACGCACAAATGCAGTTCGTCGGGACGCTCCAGACGTCTCAGTTCGAAATACGACGCACCTTATTGAAAGTATTTATAGGTGAGTATCGGTAGCTTGGGAGGTTTCTTCGCGAGATATATTTCATAAATGTATGGGTAATTCTGTACGTAGACTATTTTTAGAACCTTTAGTAATTTTACAAAGCCGTTTGATAACGCAGATCAAGTTTTTGTCTTTGTAAAAATATGTACAAATGCAGTAATTCCCTACTAGAAAATCTTTAGCTAGAAAATTTAAACTTTTCTAAATCTTTATGATCCTACAAAAGCATTTGATAAATCCGAACATGCTTTTTAAAAATTGCTGCTGGTTGAATTAGTTAATTAATTAGTTATCGATATCGATAGCTTGAAAAGTTCTTCTTCTTCTTCTTCCTTTTTTTGGCCTTTTCTCAGTGAGATAATTAACCAGATCCCTCTTAGTTACTCAATTCACCTAGAGTGGTTCTTGTCTGACTTGGCACCATGCCCACTCCCGTTTTGATTATAGAAAATTTCCAGTCTTCTGTAAGACTTCTGTTTTTTCTAATTTGTAATTATATTTGCGCATGCGCTAGTATATAAAAAAATTCTGTACGTGAAAAAACTCCTTCACGTGTTAGTTGCTTCCAAATCAAAATTTATCAGCATAATAAATGATTAAAAAACATAAAATTCCCTTCTTACTCCAATATAATCACATGTTCATCATTTTACTGCACATCATCCATACAATCACTATAAAATATATAAAATCAAATCCAGGGCATATCTAAGATAGCAAATAAATAAATAACTATACTAAAACACTTGATGCTAAAAATTAAATGCGATTAACGGATTACCTAATTCTTGCCAAAAGTACATGTTGCTCGTTTCACGGGTGAAAAGCAGCTTGAAAAGTTAGTTTATGAGTATTTAAAATTTACTAATACTTTTTGATAAAGCTGCAAAATTGTATCCGACCTTGATGTTAGAATTCAATTCAATTCAATTCAATTTATTCGATTCAAAGATTACATTAATTATTTTGACAAAAAAAATTATCCGCCTAAACCTATGGTTTGTGTTGCGGTGAATTACTATTGTTTAGACTAAGGCAAAATACATTTATATGAAAAAATACTAATACTAACAAGTCAAATAAAATATACATAAGTAAGTATATGTTTTAGATCTGACCAGTGATAAGGTAGCGAGTTAGGGACAAAACTTATTTTTTTTTTTAAGGTTTAGAAATAAAGACTACTATACACGTGAAAGAAAAGGCGTACATAACAACTAAATAAGTAATGAATAAAATGCATCGGTATTGGTATTCAATATAAATGTTTTAAGTTGTGTTTTTTGCAGGTGAGGTTTCAAGTTTTTAATATTTTCAGGCGTCAAATTATACCACTTTGGACCAAAGAAAAACATTGTTTTTTGAAAGTGTGTAGAGTTTGGTAGGGGTAAATTAACCACTTCATTATTAACCATTCTTGTTGAGTAATTATGTTCAGGTTTTAAAAAACTCTCACAGTTTTTAAGCATCCAAAGACAAACATGATAAATAAAAATTTTTTTGATACATAATACCCTAGATTCAGAATATAGCTGACTTGTAGAAAAGTGTCTTGTTTTAAATAACATAATTTTTAAGATGGTATTTTGAGTAACTTCAAGTCCCCTAAGTGCTGTATCAAAGGCGCTGCCCCATACAGGTATACAGTAACGTAAAAGGCTCTCAGCCAGAGCATCATACACAAGCATAAGATTTTTTCTATCTAGAATATTTCTGAGTGAATAAAACGTGGGTAACAGCCTTCTCAGTCTTGTTGTTAGTTGTTCAATGTGAAAATTCCATTTTAAATGCTGATCTACAGTAGTGCCAAGATACTTTATTGCACTTACTCTTTCAACCACCGGGCAGTCGCAATTGTTTCCTGCACATCTATCACTATGAATTATTATAGAGTCTCTGTCGGTCTGGCCTGCGGCTGTTAGACTAAAGGCAATAAATTTTGTCTTACTTACATTAAGACTAAGAAGGCTACTATCCATCCACATCTGAATTTTACTCATTCCTCTTTCCGCTTTCAAAAATACATCATTCCAATTAGAACCACAAAACACTACTGCAGTATCATCAGCGTATGATATAAGGTTATTTTTAATGTCTTTAATATTATAAAGAAAATTTATATAAATAAGGAATAATAAAGGACCAAGCACCGTCCCTTGTGGTACGCCCCTGGTGACGTTGACCTTATCACTAAGTGCAGAATTAATTCTAACACATTGTAATCTATCGGATAAATAATTTTTTAACAGATTAAATGCTTTTCCTCTTATCCCTATTTTTTCTAATCTCTGCAGTAGTATCTTGTGGTCCACGGTGTCGAATGCTTTGGCTAGATCAAGGAATACGACCAAACATTTAAATGTTGAGTTCAAGCCACCCGTAACCATTTTTACCATCTCTATTACAGCATCTTCTGTACTTAAATGCTTTCTGAAACCAAACTGTTTGCAAGATAAAATTTTGAATTTTTCTAGATATTTTTCTAGTCGAAATTTGATACATTTTTCCAATATTTTTGAAAAATTATTAATAAGAGATATGGGACGATAATTAGTTACGAGTGACCTGTCACCAGACTTAAATATTGGCACAATGGTTGAGCACTTAAGGGCCTTTGGAATGTTACCCGTATTAAAAATAAGATTTAAAATATAAGTTAATGGAAAAAGAATTTTTGTGTAAATTGCTTTTATAGTTTTAGTGGAAATCCCGTCAGGGCCTGGGGCCGAGTTATTTTTTAAGCTAGAAATATGTTTTGTAACTTCAGTTTCACAAATATCTTCTAAAAAAATTGAGTTTGTTTGATTTTCTACTGAATCAGCTAAATTATTGTTTCTATTGTTAATTTTTTTTATCATGTTTTCCCCAACATTCGCAAAAAAAATATTAAAGTGGTTTGCTTTTGACTTATCTGAATCAACAATTTCCCCTGATGCGTTAACAATATTATATTTTTCAGTTTTTTTCCTGTTATCGTGATTTCTTGCATTATTAATTACCTTCCAGACTTTTTTGCAGTCCTTTCTAGCATTTTTTATTTCGTTTTTATAATAATCGTTTTTCGTACTTGAAATGAGTTTATTTAAAGTATTTCTGTATCTTTTATATGTGTTGTGTAACTCCAGACTATAGTTTTCGAGCAAGCGCCTTTTTAAATTATCTCGATGTCTAATTGAACAAACTAATCCAGCTGTTATCCAAGGCTTAATTTTAAATTTTGAATTTTTTATCCGAACATTAATTTTACTTTCACCTATTTTTGTTTGTATTTTTTCGATAAATAAATTATATGCTGTTTCGGAATTTTCACAGCTCGTTACGTCTAGCCAATTTTCATTAAATAATTTTTCATTTAAAGTACGATAACAAATTTTTGAAATATTATTTTGCTTGGAGGGCTGGTTTTGTTTAGAACTACCAGTTACAGCCAGAAAGGTAAAGTAATGATCAGTAATTTTGGACTGAAAGATCGCAGGGGAAAAAACAATATTATTTTTTTCAGCATGGTTATAGTTACCTACCATAAAGTGATCTACACAGCTTATTTCTAAATTACCTTGTTTTCTTTCGACTCTAGTGGGCTCATTTATATATGAGAATAAACCTTGACCGCTAAGGGAGGAAATATAATTATTGACATCATCATTATTAACATTAAGAAGATTTATATTAATATCTCCGGCAAATATCTCTATGTTATTTTTTTGCACATTTGATAAATATGTGTCGACATCTGAGATATATGTTTTGAGGTTAGAACCCGGTGGCCTATACGAGGCAGTTAAGCCGAATGAAATATTATTAATTGAGCAAGTCAAACGTAATAATACCAATTCTCTCAACTGTATTTTCATAACATTAGCATCTATGTTACTTCTGATATATATTAAACAACCATCATTTTGGTTATATTTAGAATCGCTATAGTACGAAGTAAAATTTGGAATAGAAAAAATATTTACATCATGTACATGCCACGTTTCCGTTAGAATTATTATATCTATATTTTCCGAGTTAATTATTTGTAAATAAATCAAAAATTCATTAAAATTTGCATTTACGCTTCTTATGTTTTTAGTAAGTATATTTAAATATCTTTCACTTTTTACGATTTTTACACCCTCGGTTACATCTTTAAATAATTTTGTCCTAACTACCCCTTCATCACTGAAATCAGTATCTATGTTCATATAAAAACAAAACTATATATATTAAAAAAAAAAAATAAACAAAAATCATATGCATTATAAACTAACGTGAATTATATGTATACGTCTCCCCTAATATAATAATTTGGAAATCAAAAATTTATATTTAAAATAACACAAGAAGAAATAAAAAAAAACAATTAGTTTATAGTTCTGACTCACATTTGATCATTGTTTTCTTGTTGTCCTTAAATATAAAAACATTACCATTCAATGTCCAGCAAGATGTAACACCCACTTTAGAACGCACATATTTAAAAAGTTTTTGTTTGGAGGGCACTAACATTTCGCTAAATACAATTTTAGTTCCTTTTAAGTTTCTTTTCGCCGAGTAGATGAGGTTACGTTTCCACCTATTAGTAAACATTACGGCCACTGACCGGACTGTTTGTGTTTCAACGTTATCAGATTTTTTTCCGAAGCGATAAGCAAAGTCGATATCGTTTTCGGTTATACGAATTTTTAATTTTGTATTTATCAGATCACAAATACTTGCATTTAAGTTTTCATTTTCCTGTTCGGATAGTCCCCGTATTCTAATGTAGTTTGAATATGCACTTTGTTGCATATCCTCAACTGTGGATTGCAATTCTTCTGATTTTTTGTTCATACTTTGTAGATCCTCTTTAAGTCCCTTAATTGCATTTAACATACTTTTACTAAATGCATCGATGCGCTTTTCTATTTCCGATGTATTTTCTGGTGTATGTTCTACACCCGTTATAAGCGATTTTAGCTCTTGGACTCCTGCAAAGAGATTTTCTTCCAATGACTCCACTCGGTTTGTTATATCGTTGGAGGTGGATGCACTTGCACTTTCCTTCTGAGCAACCGGTTTTCTTCCCCTACGCATTTTCAGTGCACTTAAATACACTTAATCACTTAAAAACGGGATTACTAGTGGAAAAACACTTGTTTTGATCAAAAATTTGCGGGAGCGATTTAAAACACGTCAGCTACTTTCCGCCATATATTAATCTTTACCGATAATATCGGTTGTTATACCATATATTATACCATGCTATATTTGTTGAGGTTTGTAACACATATGGTTTATTATTAGCAATTTTTTAAATCTTCTTCATTTAACATAAGCATTTGATAAGACTAATCATGTTTTTGTCTGATGAATATAATGCTGTTAATATATCCTTTTTTATCAATGCAAATCTTATAATCTATGGGAACGTTCAAGTATTACGTAACGCAAATTTTGATCATTTTGGACCCCCCCACACTCCGTGACGCTATTTTCCTATACCCTTAACATGGACGTAACACTCCAAAATGACCCCCTAAGAGCGTTACGTAATACTTGAACGTTCCCTTATGATCACTTTAAGCCTTTTAAGACTAAGGATTAAAAAAAAATTGTATCTTTCAGATCATTTGTTATTGCTTACATAATCTTTTTGGCAAGACTGTGTTTGTAGGAACTTTAATTTTTAAAGAATGACTCTTATTATCATTGCTTCTAAATCTATCACATCTTAATATTGCTTTACATCAATTGGGATTATAAATAAAGATTTATAACTTTGTTATTATTATTTAACCATGTTTCTCCAAGTATTATTAGAAATAAGGTAGTAAATATGTTTCATCTAATTAATTTGTCTGTCTTCTATTTGATTCATAATATAATGTTAATAGAAAAATTTCTAATATAAATATACCTATTTGACATATTTTTCTAATAATAGTCGTAGGTTAGATCCCGAGACCTAATGATTTAACCGACTAAACTGCAAGTAGCTGCGTTTTTGTTAATTTTGCTTAGAAAATGTTTGAAACTTAATATTTCATTATAAAAAGCTCAAGATCGCAGATCGAGAGCTTTTTTATGAATTATTAAGTTAAAAACATTTGCTTAAAAGTAAAATTACCAAAAATACAGCTGTTTGTAGTTTAGGTGGTTTAAATCATTAGGTCTCGGGATATAACCTATAATAATATTTCAACCCAAGAATAATAAATATTATGAATATGAAATGCATTAGGTGGAGGGGTATATTTTAAGATTATTTCCTGAAAAAAATGTAGATAAAGCAAGCAACTATTTAAACTTTTTATTATATGAAAACACGGTTTTAAACTCGCGTTTAAACTTGGTTTTAAATAATATTTATTTCTAAAATTGGTTGAGTTGTGGGATATAGGCCAAAAAGAAAACAACGCCAAAAACTTTGTTAACTAAACCGACAGTTTCGTTTATTCTTTGTAAACATCCTCAGGGTAGAATAAACGAAACTGTCGGTTTAGTTAACAATGTTTTTGGCGTTGTTTACTTTTTGGCCTATATCCCACAACTCAACCAATTTAATAAATGTTTGAGGTCGTTACCAGTTTTTAATTAATATTTATTTTCTACAATAAAATAAGAAATTGAACAGTTGCTGATTTTATCTACTTTTTTTTCAGGAAATAATCTTAAAATATATCCCTCCACCTAATGATTTAAACCACCTAAACTACAAGCAGCTGTATTTTTCGTAATTTTTAGCTATTGACAGGATTGGTCAATTATGACATTTTCTTGAAATTTTATTTGTTTAAAATATATGAGGGAAATAATCAATAATATTAAATTAATATACGAAATAATTTGCATGTGTTTTTGTATGTTCTTTCTTTATTCTAGGACCTTAGAATCCTTACTCTGACCACCTCTTATTTTTTATGGTTAAGATCTCTTAAGAGAGGAGGATAAGATAGATTGTGCAAAGGCAATCCACTTCTGTGTTTTCTATGTATTTAAATTTTCTAAAAAAAATAATGAACGAGAGTAAAAAATTACAATTTATAAATTCGTGAACTTTAAAGGAGGGTATCGCATTTTGGGCTAAATCGCCTGCAACGATAAGACTTTACATGCTTATAGATACATAAAAAATAAATACTTAGCCAAATTTCAGCCCCTTTTACATCCCGGATCATACTTTAATTAATTATTTTAATTAAGAATTTTCACATATGTCAATGTACGATTTGGCAACATTGCACGAAACTTCAAGTGTCAAATATCATCTCGTCAAAATAAAAATAACTTTGCACATTAACTACTACAGTGGGGCCAAAGTGGGTCTATGTTGTGTTCACTGCTCTTGACTATGTTTTATTAGTTTTCACGGATTTAATATACTGTAATTCAATGTGTATATAGGCTGGACTTATGTGACTAGTTTATTAAGTTTCAGTACGATTATGGAGTTATTTTTGTGGTATTTATACTATAATAACATTGTAAGCAAACCATTAGTTTCAACGATAACCCAAAGCATCTAGTTCCATGGGACAGTGTTACCCAAGACAAGTAATTTAATCTGGCTTTCAACATGTTAAATTAGTTTATTTCCATGATATGATTTAAAACTAAATTATGAAAAAGTTACACATAGACTTTTAACTTATAATATTAATTAAATATATTTATTTAAAAATAAATATATTTAATTAATACTGAACAGTGTTTTTATTATACATTCTATCTAAACGTATTTATGTTGGTTTTGTAAATAAACAAAAATATTGCTTTTTTTCAGTATGATAGTCACATTTAGCGCAAGAATAATGCGATGTTGTCGGGTTTACGATATCAAATAATTCCTTAATTTTTATTGATTTTTTTCATTTTGTTCTTTATCAACAAATAACACAGTTTTTATCATTTCTTTTCATCATTTTGCACTTTTTTAAACAAAAACATATTTTTCTTATTTAGCCCAAAACTCCTATTTAAAACGATACCCTTCTTTCTAATGGGCAATGCATATTTGAACAATGCAAGGAATTATATGTAGACCACGCTAAGCATTAAAGTTCGCGTCCGTCAATGTGTCAATCAAAGTCTGGCTAAGCGCCGCGACGCGGTGTTTGTCGTCGCGATGCGTCTTCCACCCACGACTTCGAGTGCAAGTGCGCATTCTTGGCACACGGCTAGCCGCGGTACCCATTATCCCAAACAATAACACGTTTGGAAACAGGTGGTGTTGCTTCGTTTTAGATGGGTTACTCCACAGCTGTCGAGCTGTGAAAAACAGAACACGAGGAATAAACCACTACAAGAAGGCTTTGGTGTTATGAACTAGTAGTTCTTAATACTTAATTACAAAAGTTCCTAGGTAGAAAAATTGTATATTTCTAACTTAATCAAAAGATGATACATTTCCAACTCGAGAAATGCTATAAGGCGCAGCATTTAAACTAATGTTATGTTGCTCTTATAATGACAATCATATCGCGCTATCTGAGGTAAAATCTAAAGCTAAACAGGTTGGAAAAGAGCTCTTTTATGCTCTGTTAGGAAAGATAACTTTTAACTTTTTTTAATGCACAAAAATTAAATTTTACTGTATGATTGAGAACAAAATGGTTTTACAACCTTAAAGTGACGTAAATAATAGCAAGTTCTAAATCTAGTAGTGAATAATAGTAATAATACACCAAGGTAGAGAAGACATTTTTTATATCCGAGCGTATTAAATCCCGAGCTGCGTAGCAGCAAGGGATTTAAGAGTGCGAGGCTATAATTGTCTTCTCTACCGTGATTTATATATTAGTTTTTTCACTACTAGCAATATTTAACTATTTTTATTCAAATAATAAAAAAAATTGTCAAGAGAAATATTTCTTGAAACTTTCATAAAAATCAAGTAGCCTTGATCATTGACATTTGCTCAAATAAATACTTTGAACTGACGTTTAAAAATTTAGTTTTTTTTAACTTTTTCTTTCATAATATTTAGCTAATTATTGATTGTATTAAAACATCTAAAGTGACAGAAATCAATTGTTTATAAAATTTACTCCTACTAGGAGAGAAATAGTTATTTATGGTACTAGTGGGTAAAGTAAGATATTGCCCAGCCAAACAGGTTAATTTTCGAGAGGGCAATATCGGTTTACCCATGAGTGCCATACAAGGTTTTATCCAATAAATAGCTTAGCAATTCATATTTTTATTATAAATTTTAATGACATTTACAAGAAAATAATTTGACAAGTGACAGTTGAGTGGGTAAAATAAATAATTATCCACTAAGGGCCACTTGCACCAACTTTTGATCTGGGATTATCTCGACTAAACCAAGTTTAAGTTAAAAATCCTGCGTTATGATTGGTTGACCGTCAATTTAATCCAAGTTTAAAGTTAAACCATCGTTGGTGCAAGTGGCCCTCAATAAAGTAAAAACGCGGGGGTTATTATTGAGTTTATCTTTTTAAAATAAAGCTGGTAATTGTCTCATTATCTGTATGTATTGGATAAAAATTATTATTGCTGTAGGTGAAGAAAATTGATTTCACAGTCTGAAAAAATGATAAATAATGGTATGTTCTAAAGCTAGTAGTGAAAAAAGGTTTTTGTTTGTAATATTTAGTAACTCTTCTCTATGGAATTGCGAAGGATTTAGAACACCGTTCCTCTCAGTGTTAAATACTAAGCGAGTATTCTTAGATAGATATCTACTTCAGTGACTTTCATGTAGTAAGAATTTGTAGAAATGCCTGGCAAAGGCTAATTGCTTGTGATTACCATTTTAACGAGTAAAATTACACAGTGTATTTTTAAAATCGTTTAGTGTGATTATCTAGGGACTCTAATTTTTGATAGTTTGATTATTTGCATCTTTAAGACTATTTTACCAGTATTTAAAATAAAAAAAAATGTTCATTTCTTATATTCAGAAGAACTTACATAACCTCAACAAATATATAAAAATATATATCCTTTTTTTTTCAAAAAAAAAACAAATTTTTTAAAATGCGAAAAATTTTTGAAAATTAAGTTTCCAAAAATTGTTTTTTTTTGTAAAAAAGAAATAAAAAAATATATAAAATTTCATAGAAAATTAAAAAAAAAATTAAAAACAAAATGTTGAAAAAAAAAATAAATGATGGTTCTTTAATTATTTTTTAAGTTTTATTCCCCATAACTTTTTTGTTTTTGACCAGATTACTTTCAAAAACCATAGCGATCTTTCTCTCATAGAACTTGATTTTTCCTGAAAGTTTCGAGTCGATCGGATTATTCGTTCTTGAGTTATAGTCTCCACAAAAAATATGACATGGGACAGGCGGACATTTTCAAAGTTTTATATTTTTTTATAAAACACATTTGTATCCAAACATTTTTTTGTCTAGGACATTTTTTTGGCGATTTTGGGAAATTTGACTAACGTATAATAGTCCAAACCATAGCGATCTTTCTCTCATAGAACTTGATTTTTCCTGAAAGTTTCGAGTCGATCGGATTATTCGTTCTTGAGTTATAGTCTCCACAAAAAATATGACATGGGACAGGCAAACATTTTCAAAGTTTTATATTTTTTTATAAAAAACATTTGTATCCAAACATTTTTTTGTCTAGGACATTTTTTTGGCGATTTTGGGAAATTTGACTAACGTATAATAGTCCAAACCATAGCGATCTTTCTCTCATAGAACTTGATTTTTCCTGAAAGTTTCGAGTTGATCGGATTATTCGTTCTTGAGTTATAGTCTCCACAAAAAATATGACATGGGACAGGCGGACATTTTCAAAGTTTTATATTTTTTTATAAAACACATTTGTATCCAAACATTTTTTTGTCTAGGACATTTTTTTGGCGATTTTGGGAAATTTGACTAACGTATAATAGTCCAAACCATAGCGATCTTTCTCTCATAGAACTTGATTTTTCCTGAAAGTTTCGAGTCGATCGGATTATTCGTTCTTGAGTTATAGTCTCCACAAAAAATATGACATGGGACAGGCAAACATTTTCAAAGTTTTATATTTTTTTATAAAAAACATTTGTATCCAAACATTTTTTTGTCTAGGACATTTTTTTGGCGATTTTGGGAAATTTGACTAACGTATAATAGTCCAAACCATAGCGATCTTTCTCTCATAGAACTTGATTTTTCCTGAAAGTTTCGAGTCGATCGGATTATTCGTTCTTGAGTTATAGTCTCCACAAAAAATATGACATGGGACAGGCAAACATTTTCAAAGTTTTATATTTTTTTATAAAAAACATTTGTATCCAAACATTTTTTTGTCTAGGACATTTTTTTGGCGATTTTGGGAAATTTGACTAACGTATAATAGTCCAAACCATAGCGATCTTTCTCTCATAGAACTTGATTTTTCCTGAAAGTTTCGAGTCGATCGGATTATTCGTTCTTGAGTTATAGTCTCCACAAAAAATATGACATGGGACAGGCAAACATTTTCAAAGTTTTATATTTTTTTATAAAAAACATTTGTATCCAAACATTTTTTTGTCTAGGACATTTTTTTGGCGATTTTGGGAAATTTGACTAACGTATAATAGTCCAAACCATAGCGATCTTTCTCTCATAGAACTTGATTTTTCCTGAAAGTTTCGAGTCGATCGGATTATTCGTTCTTGAGTTATAGTCTCCACAAAAAATATGACATGGGACAGGCAAACATTTTCAAAGTTTTATATTTTTTTATAAAAAACATTTGTATCCAAAAATTTTTTTGTCTAGGACATTTTTTGGCGATTTTGGGAAATTTGACTAACGTATAATACTATTTTAGCGCTTGCGCTGTGAATAGTATAATAACCGTTCATCTGCTTGTAAGTCAAACTAACCCATATCATATACTTTTTTTTTTTGTGTCCTATCTTTTTTATCTGTGCTTAATATTATATTTATGGTAGATGATCCATTTCGTTCGAAATTTGCAAATAGATGAAGAGAGATAGCGACGTTGCCGATAAATAAGCGGTAGGACGTCGGTGTCGCCGCGACGCGCATAAATCGCCACCGGGGTGACGGCCTGACGGTCACAAAACTAAATTCCGCCGTCGACCGGGCCATAGTTCATTTACTGTACGTTCACTCCAGAGCTATTACCCCACTAATTGAGAATTGCTCGGAGATCGTAAATTTGGACGTGCTGCGATCCACAGTTTTGAATTTTTGGTCCGTCTTTTTAAAGACCGTCTTTATACAGAGGGGTCCAAAAGTTTACATTACATTTTGTTTACATTTTGTTTAACCTCGTACTATTCTACTTAATTAAGCATCCCCTAAGTCCAGGACTTGTGTGGGCTAGTGCTAGAGGGAACCACAGGCTTTAATTGACTTTCGAACCAATTTATAGGGAGTGTCCGCTTAACTTACGCCTTCGCCAAATTTCAATTATTAATTAACTGAAAAAGGCAAATCGGCGTCGGTGAGAATCGAACTCACGCTATTTGTGTAGTAAACTCGCCAAGTACGACGCGGTAGTCCACTACACCAATCCTCCCAAAAAGTCACCCCCCCCCCCTCTTAACTTTTGAACGAGTTGAGATATTGACTTCAAATTTAGAACTCTTAAATAAGACAACTTAAACTATCTTTTAGCATAGATTTGATACTTTCAGCTCTTTAAACGTGGACAGGGGACATGGGGGGGTATTTTTTTAAATGGAAAGAGTGGTCGTGTGATACATCTTTAAGTAATAAGACCAACATTTTGGTAACTAACACGAAAAGTCTTCAAATTTCGTAACTCACCTACCTAGAACTTACCATTTTTGTAAGTATTTCTCCACCAATTATTAAAAAAAAGTTTGTTAAAAAAAACACAATAAAATAAGTGCGTATTTTTATTTTATTTACAAGATACTGTAAACTGTTGTAGGTATTTTAAAACAAAATATAACAATAAATAGAAATATGATAAATAAAGTCCGTATAATATATTATAGAAGCTTATTAACTTTTGAACGAGTTGAGATATTGACTTAAAATTTAGAGCTCTTAAATAAGACAACTTAAACTATCTTTTAGCATAGATTTGATACTTTCAGCTCTTTAAACGTGGACAGAGGGCATGGGGGGACATTTATTTAAATGGAAAGGGTGGTCGTGTGATACATCTGTAAGTAACAAGACCAAAACTTTGGTAACTAACACGAAAAGTCTTCAAATTTCGTAACTCACCTACCTAGAACTTACCATTTTTGTAAGTATTTCTCCACCAATTATTAAAAAAAGAATAATTAAAAAAAAGTTTGTTAAAAAAATAAAATCAGTACGTATTTTTATAATACATAAAAATCTGAATCCATATACTGTAAACTGTTGTAGGTATTTTAAAACAAAATATAAAAATAAATAGAAATATGATAAATAAAGTCCGTATAATATATTATAGAAGCTTATTTAAACCACATAAACAGTAGATATAAATATATTATACCATAATATATTGTATATATTCCCTACCCTTCTTGCAGGAAGCATGCATATTATTCGCGATCTTTTGATTCAATCCTGGCATGACAAACAACGTTAATAAATTTGCTTGCAATAATAAATTTGCTCACAATAATAACCTCGTTCGATGACACCGAGAAAAACTACCCCTCCTAGAAACACGGAAATAATTCCATCAGGTGAACGTTAAAAAATGAGGCACTTTTACTTCAGATGCGCAAAAAGGGCTATACGAGGGTAGACTGAACAGAAAGTTTAACGAAAAACTATAGTATGCGGAATAATAATAATAATTGCGTATGTACTATAGTTTTTTATTTGTTTTTTTCCCCAAATAATAGTTATTGTTAATATATAACAGTTATTGTTATAGGAAGTCGCTTGTGTATTGATTCCAGACACGTATTTACGGCAGCGTTTTGACTGGTACTCTACATGAAGCGGGTGTTTCCACTCGCCCTCATGCATCGCTTGACATAATAATGAATAGAATAGAATAAAATAGAATTTTATTTTCTCCCTATGTACATATTACAGTTGAAAAAAAGTCCTAATGAATTCGCAATGCAATGCGAGTCGGACTGTGTACTTTTGCATTGTTTTTTTCTCTATTTCTCTATTTATTATTTTTTTCTTTTTAGGATTTGCATTTAAAAATAAGGAATACTCTAAAATTAGCTTAATTAGTAGGCGCGTCTAAAAAAATCTATATAACTAGAAAATTTTGTTTTAGATTAATTTTCACCGTTTTAAAACCGTGGTTTTATTACTTGCAGCATTTCAAACATGGCGGAAATTGTAATGCCAACCCAAAATAAAAATTCCTAAATCAGTCATTAATTTAAATGTACGATTAAAATTTTAGAGCAAATTGGAAAAAAAATATAAAACACTCGTTTCATAACACGTTTTTAGCGTCCTAGCGGCTCGTCTTCCAAACTTGTACTCGTGCACCAAAAACGGGTGATATGAAACTAGTACTTTAATATACTATCTGTGCGGGCAATGTTGGTACTATATTGATAGGAAACCTTTTAAGTAAACCCCGTAGTTATAAAAGGGCGACGTAGTGTTAAGATAACAGCTTAGATGCATATTATAAATCATCAGCGTATACATTTGAGGTGTTACTTTTAAATTCTAAAATATATGCCATTTTTCTTACTGGCTACAAATTAAATTCATGGGAGATATTTATGAGTTTGTTGTGTGTGTTTCAACATCCTTCTCACACCCCAAATCTCCAATTCCGGGGGGTTGTATCAAGTTTTAAGATTTTTACGCGAAAAGATACACTCTAAAAAATGCCCCTTACACCTTTACATTTTTTGTTTAAATCTAGGACAACCATACTTAAGTGAAATAAATTGATACTATCTTGACCATTTCTCGTTTAGCGAGATCTCGACGACTAACTTCTTATCTTGTCACGCAAAAGTCTGCTGTTGGCCATTAGGAAGAATTTTGGAAATGTATAAAGGAAAAGATGTAGAGTAGAAAGAGTGGCAAAGGTGATAATTCAATATACTGAAATTGTACGTCCACTTCACATCCGTTGGAGTTACGGAATACTCTGCAAAATCTAAAATGAAAATTGATTTAATTGAAATAACAACAGAAGATAAGAAGAAAAAAAAATAAGAAAGAAATTAAAGAAAAGGTATCTAGAAGAAAAATTAAGACTCCAGATAGATTTCAGTTTTGAGGGGGAGGATGTCGAGACTACTCAAGTTTTTAAGATTATATTTTAAATAAGAATAATTGAATTACTTGTCAATTTTGATTTAATAAAAAGTTATTGTCAAAAAAGTTAAAAAAAGTATTATATTAATATCATTCCGAATCTCTAAAAGACATCACACACATTAACATTTGGTGGTCCTTCAGCACACTGATTATCATTGTTTCTTGTCATAAATTGATGTGATATTTAAAAACATATTTTGAACATAATAATATAGATTACAGAAATGAAAAACTTTCAAAAAAAATACTCGGAATTATCCAAAATAGGTGAAGGCAGTTTTTCTGATGTAATTAAATGCCAACATAGAGTAACCGGGGAAATTTTTGCAGCTAAACGTTTAAAGAAAATTTATAAAACAGAAGAAAATGTGCATCAGTGTGCTGAAGTTATTGCCTGGAAAAAGCTTTCGAATCATAAAAATACGCTTAATATGATCGAGTACCACTATAATCGATGTTCGGGGAAAGTAATTTTTGTATTTGAAATCATGGATATGAGTTTGTATGAGTATTTATCTCTTCGTAAAAGTAACGTTCCAGAACATAGAGCGAGAATATATTTACATCAACTATTAAAAGGATTGGAACATTTGCACCAAAATGGTTTTTTTCATAGAGACATCAAACCCGAAAATATACTGATGAAATTTACAGCGAAGGGTGAAATTATTAAATTAGCCGATTTTGGGTCGATCCGTGGGATATACAGCGTCCAGCCTTACACGGAATACATATCCACCAGATGGTACAGATCTCCCGAATGCCTTCTGACTATTGGCCATTATGGAGTGAAAATGGATATTTGGGCTGTAGGATGCGTATTTTACGAAATGCTATATTTAAAGCCCATTTTTGCTGGTACGAGTGAACTGGACCAACTTCATAAAATACACAACGTTTTGGGAACACCGACAAGGTTATTTAGAAATAAATTAAAATCCAGATCCCGAAACTGCATACATTTTCACGCAATTAAAGGTTCTGGAATAACTCACATTGCACCAAATTTATCCAAGAAAGGTGTGGAAATTTTAAAATTAATGTTGGAATACGACCCTGATAAAAGACTAAATGTCAAACGATTGCTCAGGCACTGCTACTTCGATAGTAATTTATTAACCAATGCAAAAAAGGTATTTTCTAATGGTGACTTCAAGAATACGTCCAATGAAAATCTAAAGTTATTTAAGTCAAATTCAAAAGTTAGCAGAGTAGGCAGTACCAGTATCACAAGTTGCAGCAGTAGCCCAACAACTATAAATCGATTTTGTAATAAAACAATAGATCCGAAACGGTCGATGTCTCTGGACAGAAATTGGAAGAAAACTAAAACTCTTAAATCACCTTGTGCCACTAAATCCAAAGAAATCATCTGCAAAACTTATCATTCATTAAAAGATTTAAATTCTATACAATATCTAAGGCAAAACTATCAAACAGATGTAAAACAATATAGCCCAGTCGAACGGTAGTTTGACCTTGCGGTGATATGCACACTCTCTGTTTTTTTTTTGTAATCAAAAGGGTTTTGTTTGGAAAACTTAGATCCAAATTTGCACCCCTGTGCGATTTTTTTGCACAGTTATGTGCAAAAACGCATATGTTTTTTTTGGTATGTACTCAGCTTCGACTCGTCGCTCAACAAAAAATGTTTATTCACTTATTTGGACGCATGTATACCAACTTTAAAACAACAAATATGAATTTTTTCCCTGATGCGTCTGTTGCCCTATTTTTTTTTTTTTTTCATATAAATTTTAACACAGATTTATCAGAGCTGCTGATCCAGAGACCTTTTATGTTATTTTTTAGAGTGTATAAAGTTTTAAGATTTCTCAGCGAGAGAATAAGTTTTTAATTTACGAGCAAAGTGGATAGAAGATCAATTTAATATTTCGTTGTTTTTATTTTCTGCATGGGGTGGGAAAGTATCATGTTTTCGAGATTATTTGATTAGTATTATTGGCTGTAAGGGATGTAGGGAGTTTTGAGTGGTATTGTTTTAAGTTTTCTTGAATACGCTAGCTTATTTAAATTTAGTAAAACTATCGAATTTATTTTAAAGATAAACATTTCAATAGTTATAGAAGTTAGAAATTGGTTGGCCTTTAATTTTTTCCGCATTTAATATTTTGTAGAAAAGGGCTACTCTCGTAATAAAAGGCAATAGCCTATAGTCAAAGAAGGCTAAATTCTGCCTTCTTCGACTATTTTTCGAAAATAACTCTTTTGTCTTTTTTCACGAGAGTTAATTATGAAGACTTTCGCATTATGCAGGACTGGTTGGCCTTATTATTATGCGTCGAAACATCCCCACAGTAGGTCAGATAAGTTTTTATCGTTGATAACTAATCATTCTTTACCTTCATTACTTGTTTGTAGAGAACTTAAAGCTTTTAAGTAGTAAGTGCATTAAAAGTATAGAAAGCTTTTAAAAGGTCCCCTTCGAATTAAAAAAAAAACTGTACACAGTTTTTCTTGTCAATGATGGAAAAAAATAAATTATGTATGTGTGAGTGAGTTAGACTTTCGTCTCGTCTTGATTTTGACGTTTTATGCAAAAGAAAAAATTGTCGGTCGATCGGTTGATCGGTCGATTGGTCGGTCGTTCGGGAAATTTTGTAAGAACGATAACTTAAGAACGCTTTAAGCTAGAGACATGAAATTTGGCATACAGGTGTTACCAAAAGTTCTCGCTCGGTTTTTGGTGAACATTGGGGTGCGGAAAAAAAATGAAAATTGCTTTATGGGGCTTTTTAAGGTTGAATTGAAATTGAATCTGATAATAAAACTTTTCTCCAACCCCTTGGGGGTGATGGGGTAAATATTTTTAATTTTTTTTGATATTCTCGTCAAAATTGGTATATAAAGGTTTTTGGGGGCAATATAGAGTTAAAAAGTCTCCCGCACACTAGTGTATGCAATAAAACTAATTTTGCACCGTTAATTCGAAAATTAAACCGTTTGTCCAGTGTTAAAAGCAATTAAAAGTAATTGAAATAGATAAAAATAATTATGGATCTATAATAGACAATTCGTTGGACGAAGATGTCCATGTCCAGTGTAATTTTTGCGAGTGTAAAAACACTCGGAGCGGAAAATTAAATTTCGTAAATGTGACACGCACATTAGTTTTTGTGTCCCTGGGACAGTGTTACCAGTCCGTCGGTCAAATACTTATTTGTTCCATACCACATTTCCTGAAAAAAAGTTTTCAATAAATATTGTCAAAACTAATATTTTTGGGAATTTATAAAAATTCCCAGTTATTAATAAAAGTGTTTCTAAATTTGCTACAAAAATGTTTCTGTAGGACTATTAATTTCCGAGATATGACGATTTAAAGATAATTTCTTAATAATATCTTAATATTATTGCAACCCGTCTACAAAGGGTAAATAAGTAATTTTAGGTCTATACTGTGGATGCTTGGTAATAATTAACGAATTAACTAGAAATATAACTAATTTTATGACTACACTGCGCAGCTGCGCAATGCGCAGTGCGCATGCGTAAGTATAACTGGGTGCGGTAATTAAACTTACGCATGCTCAGTGTAGTCATAAAATTAATTATATTTCTAGTTAGTCTGTTAACTATCACCATGCATACGCAGTATAGATCTAAAACTACTTATATCTCTCCTTGGGTTCGTTATTTTTTGCATAAACTAACCTTAAAATAAAACTGTTAAATTCAGCTATTTTAAGTAACTTTTAATAAAAAAATCAATCTTATAGTTGTTGTTCTGTGCAAACAAACTTAACCTATCTGCGTCTATTTAATATACAATTTTATTAGAAACGTAAAATAAAAAGTTAATCATAAAAAAAACACATTTTTCTAATTTATATCCAGTTTTCTCAAAATTATGCGTGAGTGGTATGGAACAAATAAACGAGGAGTCGTTAAACATTTTGTACGGGAATTTTGTGGGGCCCGTTGTTTACAGTCGAATTGTATTAATCTCGATTGGTACCTTACTAATTAACAAAACTCGCTTTATTATCTGAATTACAAAAAAAGAACACTGCTGCCACCCTAACAACTTTTTACAAAACAACAAACAATCCTAATAAAAAAGGAAAACTAAAAAAATATTGAAAACTTTTTACAGAAAAAATATTTTTCGTATCTATAGAAATCGTGCATTAAAAATGAAAATAAAAATAGGAGTCACTAGAATAATATTAGACAGTAACTAACATGCTCAAAGGCTCTTGATAGATCTAAAAAATCAAGTTTAATCAATATTTATTATAAAATTAGTAAAATTAGTAATTCAAATATTCAAAAATAAACTTTGGTATTTAGAAAACGGAATAAACAAGCTATCAACAAATCTAAAATGTTTTTATAACATGATTTCTATATGTGCCAATAAATACTGCAGTATTATATGCCAAATATTACTAATTATATTTATGAATCTGATTACACTGCTTTACACAGTATATTTTTCCTCTGTCTGAATTTTACCTCGAATTTTTAGGGCAATTTGACTTTTTTGGCAAATTTGGATTTAGTTGGGCAACTTGATCAGTTGTTGCTTTGTTTAGTTGGTTTTCTTGTGTTTTGATGGTTGGCCAACCACCAAACCACAAAAAACCAAACAAACAAAGCAACAATCAAATGATTCTAGGGTTCTGCACTTCATATTATCATTAAAAACTGTATAGGTTTGTTGTACCGACGTTGTCAGCGCAAAAAATGACTTGATTGTACACAAGGCTATGTCAAATTGAAAATTTTTAGGTTAGCTTCACTTACATGCAGATTGTTTATTGACGCTGAAATGCTAGCAACAGCCTCCTACAATTATTTAAGGTTATGTAATTTTTTCTAGATGCAAGGATGTCATATAGTAAAAACAATTAATATAATCTAAAGCTATGTTACGTGCAAAAACCTTCCAAACTAGTGTTATTATTATTTGGTTAAGGTATTATATGCCAAATATTACTAATTATATTTATGAATCCGATTACACTGCTTTACGCAATACATTTTTCGTCTGTCTGAATTTTACCTCGAATTTGTAGAGCAATTTGGCTTTTTTGGCAAATTTGGATTTAGTTGGGTTACTTGATCAGTTGTTGCTTTGTTTAGTTGGTTTTCTTGTGTTTTAATGGTTGCCCAACCACCAAACCACAAAAAAAAAACAAACAAACAAAACAACAATCAAGTGATTCTAGGATTTTGCACTTCATATTATCCTTCTATAGGTATGTTGTACCGACGGTGTCAGCGCGAAAAATAACAGTTGATTGTACACAAGGCTATGTCAAATTGAAAATGTTTAGGTTAGCTTCACTTGCATGCAGATTGTTTATTGACGCTAAAATGCTAGCAACAGCCTCCTAAAATTATTTGAGGTTATGTAATTTTTTCTAGATGCAAGGATGTCATATAGTAAAAACAATTAATATAATCTAAAGCTATGTTACATGCAAAAACCCTCCAAACTAGTGATATTATTTTTTGGCAAAGGTATTATATGCCAAATATTACTAATTATATTTATGAATCCGATTACACTGCTTTACACAATACATTTTTCGTCTGTCTGAATTTTACCTCGAATTTGTAGGGCAATTTGACTTTTTTGACAAATTTGGATTTAGTTGGGTTACTTGATCAGTTGTTGCTTTGTTTAGTTGGTTTTCTTGTGTTTTGATGGTTTGACAACAACCAATCCACAAAAAAAAACAAACAAACAAAGCAACAATCAAGTGATTCTAGGGTTCTGCACTTCATATTATCCTTAAAAACTGTATAGGTATGTGGTACCGACGTTGTCATCGCAAAAAATAACGATTGATTGTACACAAGGCTATGTCAAATTAAAAATGTTTAGGTTAGCTTCACTTACATGCAGATTGTTCGTTGACGCTGAAATGCTAGCAACAGCCTCCTACAATTATTTGAGGTTATGTAATTTTTTATAGATGCAGGGATGTCATATAGAAAAAACAATATAATCTAAGGCTATGTTACGTGCAAAAACCTTCCAAACTAGTGTTATTATTATTTGGCAAAGGTGTATAATCTAAGTTTAATTATAAATCACTGGTTTAATATCCAAACAAGACGTTAATATTAGTTTTAAATTAGTTCGGATATATAGACCTAATTAATTAATTCACGGGTCTATTAAATAAATGAAAAACTACTTATTGAAATGACGTATAATTCAAAAATAATCATATATCAGTGTTTTATTCTATAGTTGACGTCAGAAGCCTTCATGAAGTCAAAAATGTTGTAAAATTTAATTCTCTTTCGACAATTGTCACTTAAGTCAAAGATAAAATTTGTTTATCCAAACATACAGATAATAAGACAATTACCAGCTTTATTTTAAATAGATCCAAACTCAATAATAACCCCCGCGTGGCTTTTACTTTATTGAGTGGATAATTTATTTTACCCACTCAACTGTCACTTGTCAAATTATTTTCTTTTAAATGTCATTAAAATTTTTAATAAAAATATGAATTCCTAAGCTATTTTTTGGATAAAACCTTGTATGGCACTCATGGGTAAACCGATATTGCCCTCTAGTACCATAAATAACTATTATTTGAAACTTGCATGACTGGGTTTTAAGTTAGTCTATTTATATACACGGTGTATTTGAAATAGCGTCGGAAATTTTAACAGATGATTCTACATCATAAAATATGACAAAAAGTTCCTATAAACATATGTCTAAAAATGCGTCATAAGGGAGCTACGCCCCTTTGAAAGTGGCTAAAAAAATCGGTTTTTATTTAATAACTCAGGAACCCTTTGAGATATATCAACGAGGTTTTGCACGTCAACTAATCCTACCAAGGCCCGTTTTTATGTGTTATTTTCATGTACTTATTTCAACCAGGGGTGTGCGAAACGGGGGGGGGCTTATCAGTTTTTTGTACCAAACTTTTTTCTGTGTAACTTTTTTGCAATTTTATTTTTGAAATATGTTTCCTCAGGTTAACATACATAAAAAAGGTACTCTTGTTCTAATACTGTAGGATTAACCGTTTTCGAGAAAAATTCATTTGAAGGTGAAATTCTACGGTTCGAGGACGAAAAATTAAATACTAAAAAGTTGAAAACCAAAATTTTAATGATGCAGGGCGAATGTACATTAAAAACTAAGAAAAAAATCTCATATACAGGTACTTCCAAAAAACAATCCTAATGGAGCTATGGTCTCCTAAATATGCACCATTTTTAAAGGGCTATGGTAGCTTTAAAAGCGTTTTTTCGACCTACATGTATGGAAACTTTTTTTCTTAGTTTTTGATGTAGAATAACATTGCATCATTAAAATTTTGGTTTTCGACATTTTAGTATTTAATTTTTCGTCCTCGAACCGTGGAATTTCACCTTCAAATGAACTTTTCTCGAAAACGGTTAATCCTACAGTATTACAACAAGAGTACCTTTTTTATGTATTTTGACCTGAGAAATCATATTTCAAAAATAAAATTGCAAAAAAGTTACACAGAAAAAAGTTTGGGACAAAAAACTGATAAGGCCCCCCCGTTTCGCATACCCCTGGTTTAAATAAGTACGTGAAAATGATATACAAAGATCGGCCTTATTAGGATTAATTCACGTGCAAAACCTCGTTAACATATCTCAAAGGGTTCCTGAGTTATTAAATAAAAACCGATTTTTTTAGCCAATTTCAAAGGGGCGTAGCTCCCTTATGACGCATTTTTAGACATATGTTTATAGGAACTTTTTGTCATATTTTATGATGTAGAATCACCTGTTAAAATTTCCTACGCTATTTCAAATACACCCTGTATTTAAATCGCCAGGTGGTTGACGTTAAAAATTAAAACAAAGTTTACTAAGCAAATCACATGTAAATAAGTGAGAAAATTGAAACCATTTCAATTAACTGTACTGTATATTATTCATACAACTACAAAATAGTTGGTAGGTAGCAACTTCAATAATAAATTAATTTATTACTCTAGACGAGGTTAATTTTCATAATTTACAGACTAATATACATATTAAATTGTCAGGTTCGACTATTATATACCTGTACGGATGGACCTGTGCCAAATAGCTATTTAGGCGAAGAAAGAGAACTATGAATTACAGTTTTTCAGGATGCTGAAACGAAGTTATTAATAAATTCGCGTAATTTTATTACTTTGTTAATTATTTGAAGAAGGATTTTAACAAATAAATTTTGTAAAATTACTTATCTAATTAAAATCTACAACTTTTCAGTTAAGCAACGGAAGACTTGCAAGTAATAATATTTTCCCTTTAGCTCAGTTGACAGAGTTATGTGCTCTTATCTTAGGATATTGTTTCTTTCATAGCAACATTGCGTTCTCTAAAAAGAAAACCGTCAATTTCTGGCCAGTTATCGACAGACACGATCTCACTTTTTTTACAAAATTTACTGTTGGTAAAAACTACGCATAAAGGCATATAGCAGGTAAATATATATACGTTGTATAGTACCTATACTTATTATATTGACAAGTACCTAAGTACAATTAAGTAAAATTGTACTAAATAGTTACTTAACCGAAGAAAGAGAACTTTCAATAACAGTTTATCAGGAAGTATGTGCTTTGTAAAGTCTTACCATTTCTATAAATTCCATTATTAGTGATGAAATATTTGCCAAAACTATTAAACACCTAATTAAATAACTAAATGGGTACCTCGAAGGACCATAATTAATTAACAACCAAAATTCATTAAATCAATGAAATATAAGGAAACACCTCGAAAGGTAATTACTTCTCAGACTAAACAATAACTCTTTCAATTGGAGGATGTCATCCTACCAAAAACAAGAAAGATAATATTATTAAAACGCCTTAGTTTGACTTTTCTGTGCTTTATACTATTTTTTCTATTTTACTCTAAAATTTAAAAACCTTACATTTAAAATTATGACCGATTTTGGGATTTCTGTTTAAGCTCATAGTTATACACAATAATTCTGGGGCCAAGGATTAAGAACAGTCTTTAAAAAGTGCCTTTAAAATATGCGATACTTAATTAAATCAGAATTTATGAAATTACATTATGATTAAATGAAAATTATAAAGAATTTTTAGTGTTGACATATGTCAGATAAAGTTTTTAAAGTATTTTTTTTAACTCTTAGCCTACTGAATAATTGTGTAAAACTGTGAAAATAGACTAATCTAAATGTAATAATAGTATATTCTATAACTAGTATGGAATAGACAATATTCCGCGCGAGCGGAAAGTTTGTCATACGAGCCGGTAGGCGAGTATGACGGTCCCTCGAGCGCAGAATGACTATTTCATACGTGTTGTAGACTATACTTTTTCTTCGACTGCAAATATGAAACACTGTATGGCTTTAAACTGCGGACAAGGTTAAAAACAATGTTTTTTGTGACTCGACATTGTAAATGCAACAAAACACATATTTTTAAATAAAGCAATTAATGTTATTTAATAATTTTATCAAATCAGTACTTAAAACAGATTTTTATTTAATTTTAGCACATATTTACAAATTATAATGCAAAAATTGAAGGTTATGTCAGATTGTTGTGACAGATATCAGGTTTAAATATTTAACAATAGATGGAGCAGTTTTAATTTTTTGAACTAAATTGATAAAAAACTGGTCAAATAAGAAAAACTAATAAACTTTATATAATTTTAACGCAAAACTTTACATTGCATTAAATTATTAAATGTTTCATGGTAATATTATATTTTTTTTTGCTAATTTTGCTACAGTTTTCTTTACTTTTATAAACAAGAGATGGCACTACATGTGCTCATTCTAACACTTGATACGGAATATTCATACCGTATCTAAAGCTAGAATGGATTCATTCTGTGTTTGAAAGGTATGTGTATTTGCTTACATTCTAAAGCAGTCGTAGAAAAATGTAATTTATTTGACTTTTTAGAGTTTTCTAGCATCCAAAGGAATCTGGCAATTTGCAAATAGCCTAATTTGAATGTACTTTAAGACATACATAGCGGTCCAAAAGTCTTGCTTAAGGATAATTTTAGTTGGCTTATTTAAGAGTTCTAAATTTGAAATCCATATCTCAACTCGTTCAAAAGTTAAGAGGGGGGGGGGGTGACTTTTAGACCGCACTGTATATAAAATACAGCTGGGAGCCAATAATGAAATAAAAATGGTCCCCATCTCTTAGAATATTATAACATCCAAACCAAGCAAAATAGAAAAATATCTATATAACCCTCGATGCAACCTTATTGTACTATCCAATCCAATTTTCTCTTCATCTCCGTCTTACCTTAACTAGATCAATCTGACTTTAATTCGTACGTGCCAGTTCGATAGAATAGTAAGGAAATGTCCCATAGATTTATAAGGTAATTAGTTCTCTAGTGACTTATAGCCAATCAAGAAGGCGGCTATAGCAGCCTTCTCTGTTAAAGCGGAGTGTGTGTGTATCGAATGCAAAGTTGGCAGGCATTAAATAGGTTTTCTTAAAGGAATATAGGTAGTTGGAATTAGTTTCTTAAGCTTTTCTCCCAGTACCAAGAGAAACAGGGTATTTCTAAGGAGATATTTGGAAGGAATATGTAGAAATTGGATATAATATATATTATATGTACTCCCGCTAGAAAAACGTCTTGTTTGTGGGTTTCTTCGTTTTTGTCTAAAAGGCTGTAGCTTCCTTGCGAACCATGTTTACAAAGATGTCTTTTTAGTCAAATTCATCCATTTTACCATTATAAACGACGATACATAGTTAGAAAGAAACAAATTTCCTTATCGGCAGTAGCCGAACATGTACATGAAACAGGTCATAAAATCAATTTGTCTGAAACAAAACAAATATTAACAGAAAACAGAAAAATGCCAAGGAAGATACGGGAATCGATAGAAATCATCAAGCATCCTAACAATATCAATCGGGACACTGGTTACCACTTACCTGCAATATGGAAGTCTTTGATAGGAAAAACCTCGTCACGGGTGAATAACCACAACTCGTCATAAATAGTGACACAAGTTGATTCGAAACTTAGTTTCAGATTAATCCCTGAAGATGTCTCTAGTAGTAAGAGACGAAACGTCGGAAAGTGAAAATCCATTAACACGGTCTAAACCCGAAAGTGAAAGTTCTTTATATCTTAATGGCCGTGAAAGCTTAAAATCTAAAATACAATTGTTCATATCGGATATCCTGTTCAAAAGTTATAAGGTTAACAATAAAAAAAACACACAGACAGGGTCCGACACCCACTTTTTGCATTTTTTCTACATTCTAAATGTAAAAAGAAAATCGGAAGATCTAAACATCGGGTATTCCCACCCGTAACAAGAATAATAATATAGGAAGAAGAGGAATACTTTAAGTGTACGGTGAGTACACGTTTCATTTTTAGCATGAGTTCACATGTGTTTTAATCTGTTAGACTGATACAAATTGTAGATCAAAAGTTGAATCCAACATGTTTGTTTTCAATTTATTAGGCTCTTGGCTCGGATATATCTTACTACAAGATTATTCTATTTAGTTCAGGAAACTGAATTTAAGATTAATTTAAAATCTGTAAGTTTATTTATTTTAAAATATTTAGAATTAAGCTAGTAAGATATAAAATATATTATGTTATGGTTAAAAATAATTGCATGTAAGATATTATTCACTGCACAACATTGCCCCGCTTTACCCTACTATAGTAACGCTAATATAATAGGTATGTTAAAGCAACGTTGCCACCTCGAATAAAATTATTATGGCAAAGCACGGCGGGTCCAAAACCGGTTTTATTAAAAATTTCACCTCCATCCAAAACTGATGTCAATTCTTGTTAAGGGATCGAATACGAGTAGAATAAACCAAAAATTAAAAAAAATCGTAGGAAGAAATTTTGAGTAATATCGATAAACGTCTGTTTTTGGATACTTTACAGCTGTTAAATTATACTCTTGCCTTTTGAAGTACTGAAAATTAATTAAAACCCCTTGTATGTCATACTACTGGAAAGCTATTAAAATGAGCTTTCTTTTGATATATAACATAATAACAAAGAGCAACGCGGGTTGCCTATTCTAGACCTTTTAATAAGTTTTCATAAAAAAATAGTTATATTGCAAACTTAACAGGTTGTTTTAAAAACAGAATACTAAATTAAGAGGAGATTCTACACCGAAAAATGTAAAAAAAAGTTCCTATAAAGATTTGTCTGTAGATGTGTCCTAGGGAGTTACGGCCCTCCGAAGTGTCCGTCCGTCCGTAGGGTTTTTATTAATTATCTCTGAAACCCTATAAACTACACCAACGAAATTTTGTACATACCCTTATATAATAAAGGCAATCATCCTATGTGATTTTGATTTTATAATTTTAACCAGAGGCGTGCAAAATAGGGGACGCTTTTGCCCCAAACTTTTTTTATTGCTTTTTTTGAAATTTTTCCAATTAAATATGTTTCCTTACTTTAAAACACATAAGACAGGTACTCTTTATGTAATACCAAACACGGCGCACGGTGGGTCCAAAACTAGTTTTTATAACAATTATTATTCGATTATTATTATGTTGATTTATATTAGATTACGTAAAACTAAAAACTTTTTATGCGACAGTTTTATAACTTAAATGACACTTCAATCTGATTACTTGGTTGATAGGCAACGATCACTAGGTACGTAAAAACAATAGATAATAAAAATAAACAAATTGGAAGTAAAATCATAAAAACATCTTTGTTGTGTTCAATTTTTGAGAAAACCGTTAAAATATTCAGCCCATCTAAGTTGTTTTTTTTATATTATATATCAAAAGAAATAATATAGCTTTCCACTGATATGCTGTACAAAGCGGTTTCATTAATGAAACTAATTAGTTTTAGTGTTCCAAAAGGCACGAGAATAATTTAATACCTACAAAAATATTTAAAAGCAAGTTTTTCGGTATTACTCAAAATTTCTTCCATCAATTTTTTTATTTTTGTTTTTTTTACTCGTATTCGACCCCTTAATAAGAATTAACATTAATTTTGGATAGAGGTGAAATTGTTATAAAAACTAGTTTTGGACCCACCGTGCGGCGTGTTTGGTATTACATAAAGAGTACCTTTCTTATGTGTTTTAAAGTAAGGAAACATATTTAATTGGAAAAATTTCAAAAAAAGCAATAAAAAAAGTTTGGGGCAAAAGCGTCCCCTATTTTGCACGCCTCTGGTTAAAATTATAAAATCAAAATTACATAGGATGATTGCCTTTATTATATATGGGTATGTACAAAATTTCGTTGGTGTAGTTTATAGGGTTTCAGAGATAATTAATAAAAACCCTACGGACGGACGGACACTTCGGAGGGCCGTAACTCTCTAGGACACATCTACAGACAAATCTTTATAGGAACTTTTTTTTACATTTTTCAGTGTAGAATCTCCCCTTAATTTAGTATTTCTGTTTTTAAAACAACCTGTTAAGTTTTGCAATATAACTATTTTTTTATGAAAACTTATTAAAAGGTCTAGAGTAGGCAACCCGCGTTGCTCTTTGTTATTATGTTATATATCAAAAGAAAGCTCATTTTAATAGCTTTCCAGTAGTATGACATACAAGGGGTTTTAATTAATTTTCAGTACTTCAAAAGGCAAGAGAATAATTTAACAGCTGTAAAGTATCCAAAAACAGACGTTTATCGATATTACTCAAAATTTCTTCCTACGATTTTTTTAATTTTTGGTTTATTCTACTCGTATTCGATCCCTTAACAAGAATTGACATCAGTTTTGGATGGAGGTGAAATTTTTAATAAAACCGGTTTTGGACCCGCCGTGAAAGGCTTTAAAGCCTTTGCCAATTGACAATTTAATTAAAATTTAAAATTTTACCAATAAAATAAAAATAAAATAAGTGTCATTTTGAGATACGCCTCTTTTTTATAACAGCGAAGATTTCATTGGTGAAATTTTTAGTTAGGTTAGTGTTAATTATTGGGTAAACCAACCTTTAGACTAAGGATTTAAAATATTTAAATAAAGATAATTTTATGTACGATATTATCTACTGCACAGTATTCCCCCGCTTTACCCTATTACATTAATACAATATATACATAATTTAGTAGTTAATAATAATTTTTAAATTAATTAATTTTATATCAGATAAATATGTGTAATAAGCATACCTCGGGCGATTCCGAGCTATTAGTCATCTGTTTTCATGTTTTTTAGCTTTTTTATAGATACACTGGCTTCTAATCAGTGTTTAATTGATGCTACGGTCATGAACGAAAATCAGCTCGCTTATCCCCGACGTATGGTAATAAGTAACTATTACTGTGTATGGGAAAGCGGGGAAATGTTAAATAATAGATAATACCGCACATGCAAGTATTTATGAAGTATAAAGTTTATTTAAAGAAAAAAAAACTCAAATATATAAATCCAGGTTATAGCAGTTAAACGTTTTTTGTGAAATAATTTCGCATCTAACAAAACAATGCTTTGTCATTTACAAATTTATACTATAAATCTAATATAATATAATATTATTTAAAAAGTAGAAGGAGGTGCCAATTGGCAAGCAGGCTTGCCAATTTCAATTAAAATAATTTCTATAATCAAATCCCTTGTTTTATTATTTTGAGAATCGAAGAGAATAAAATAATAAATTACACTTTTCGCGAAAATCAACACAAAATTAGGTGACAAAAATGTTTTAATTTATGATTTACAATTTTTTTGGAAAAGTAGCCAATATTTCATCAACTAAAACACGATTTTAAAATAATAAATTTCATTTTTACAAGTAAATTATTTAAATGCGACAGTTTTGATTAATAACGACAAATAACAATTTGCCGATTTTTTTTTAATTTTCTAAAATGGAGGATTATACATTTTTTTGGACAATATATTTGACCTGTGTAAAAACTAACTTTTACAATAGTGTATTATGCTCCCTGGTAATATGAAAAATTATAATTTTCAAATTTATCCAAATATCTGTCTGGTTTAACTTACCCCTGGGGAAAGTCTAGCCTTACTAAAAAAAATGTTTTTTTTATGCTGATTTCCGCATTTCTGTCTTTCGATTTTTCGATCAATCTGTCCGGGAAAAATTGTGACCACGATAACTCAGGAACGCTTTAAGATAAAGACTTAAATTTTAAACCATAGATTCCTTGTTCAACGATCACGTCTGGGATTGTTCTTGGTAAAAATCGGCGTGAGGTAAGGGGGTCAAAGGGGGTAACTATTACTTTTTGTGGTACATTTTTCATATTTGGTCGTATAAAAAATCATTATCAAGTTTTATTTTTATTTAAAAAATAAATCCTGTACATTTTGGCTAGATTATTAAAATTTTGGCATGACTCATTTATAGTGCGACTAATGAAATTGCAATAAATTTATTTCAAAAATATGTTTGTTATTAGAGTGCTAACATAATATATTTTCAAAAATCACTTAAATTATCCGCAAAGCATGAAATTTCATTATTTTTCTGGCGTGGAATTATGCCAATTTTACGTTTTAAGGCCATTATACGCGGAAGATGAGCCTAATTTCAATTTTGAAAATCTAAATTCTACTTTTCAAAATTATTTAAACGTTAAAATTAAAAGACTTATGCATGAAGAACAGTGGCAATATAAATTAATACAAAATTTTATGTAGGGTAGGAATCACCGGTTTTAGCCACTGCACCGGTTTTAGCCAGTCAGAGTAGTTTTTTGGGTATAGCTAAGAAATAGGAGACTTTAGATCAAAATTATCGTTTAAATCCGATTTGAATGATAAAAGTTGGGACAACAAATATGTTAAATAAGTTTTAACTGTAGCGAAACGAATACAGCGCCTATTTAAAATTTTGATTTTGAAAAAAATGTAATTTCTCATGACTTTTCTTAATAAACCGCCAGAAAAATAATTTTAAATATCTAATTCAGGTAAAATTAAATTCGTAAAACATTTATATCAAATTAAAGGTAAGTCATTAAACAGTTACTTTATTAATATTTTAATACATATTTTGCAGAATTTATTCTTAAATTTGCATGGCGATAACTGGGACACTAATATGCTTCTCTTTCTAGCTATAGCCACAGAATTGGCTAAAACTGGAACCTAAGTAGTACCAGTTATAGACAATGTCAAAAAATATCAATATGTCAAAATTACTGTACAAATAATAAAGATTTTAGCGAAAACCACCTTTAAATATTAGCCAATAATACATTTAAATTAAAAAAGGAGGAGTATTATACAAAATATAGTCGAGAACGGGCCATCAAAATGACTCAAATGATTCAAGACTGAAGCTGAAAACTAAACATGTCACAATGTGAAATTGTAACATACATGTAAAGTTTTTTGTAAAACTTATAGTGTCGAATATGGTATAAACTACCAGCTGGTTCAGATCCCATAAAGACTCTAAACAAATAAATAAAAAATAAATAAAATTAATAATTATCGGATAATTATCCAAGAAAAGAAGAAGTATATATTTTTAAGTAAACTATAAATTTTAAATGTTCTAAAACTGTTACAAAAATATAAATAATTTATTTTTAACATCTTTTTAGTTTTTTTAATAGTGGCTATATCTGGTGAATTTTTATGGCTAAAACCGGTGCTTGGGTGGCTAAAACTAGAGAATTAGTATTATTTTGTTTGTTTTTTTATTTTATAACATATCAGCTGAAGTTATATTGTTTAAATATTTATTTTATAGTAGATATATATTGTAAGTTTCAGAAAAACCAAAACTTGCAACCTTAACATTATAATGGAACATAATAAAAAGAAATAAAAACAGAATTTTTCTTAAGGTGGCTATAACTGGGGTATCTACCCGATATGGGGAAATGTTTAAGAACAAATTCTATTTTAGCCACCTTCTAGAAAATAATCTAAAAATACATACATAAATACATACATGTTTGTTTAACCTCGTACTATTCTACTTAATTAAGCATCCCCTAAGTCCAGGACTTGTGTGGGCTAGTTGTAGAGGGAACCACCGCCTTATACTGACTTTCGAACCAGTTTTTATAGGGAGTGTTCGTTTCACTTATAGTCTTCGCCAAATTTCAATTAATAATTAACTGATAAAGGCAAATCGGGGCCAGTGAGAATCGAACTCACGCTTGTTGGCTTGTTATGTACACGCAATTATCAGTCGACCAATCAACGTCGACTATTTTACTTTTCGGCCTACTTTTCGTAGAGGTTTATTATACAAAAAGTTGCGCTTTTTACAATCGAATAGAAAAACAAAATTGTCCAACGTTCACCAGAGGTGGAGTAAAACATTTTTATTTTTGGATTAATCTACTCAAAAAAACACAAATTTTATGATTGTAAAATTTTACCCTTGGCAGTGAATTTAAAATAATTATTATATGATTTAGTTTTCAGCGACCTCAAAACAATTTTCAAAAAAAATATTAATACTATTAATATTAGGTATACTATTAATAATAAGTATTTAAAAAAAAATGTTTCGTGTGGGGTTGGAAAATTTTTATCAAATGATTCGTTTTAACCGACTCCAAAAACCAGTAATTACTAAATTAAATAAAAATATTGTTAAATATTTAAAATTACTATTACTAAATTACACTAATTACTAAATTAAATAAAAATATTGTTAAATATTTAAAATTACTATTAGGAAGTATCTTTTTCTGGACTTTTCTGGTCTTTTTCTTAGTGGAAAGTCCATGGTTGTTTCCATGTCTTTTTATAAAGGTGTTTTTTTTTCACCCAGCCCCGGTATTTTAGTTTAGTTTAGTTCAGTGCGGGGTTCACTGCCCTCAACACCTGGTCCCTAGGGACCTTTGTGTTAACCGCACAGATCTCCTCATAACATCCCAGTTTCTTTTATAAAGTCCAGGTACGGTTTCAGGGGAGTGTTCATGATCTCGTTTGGTTCCAGCAAGTCGTTCCCAAAGTACCTCCATCTTAGGCCTATTAGAGATGGACATTCACATATGAGGTGGTAGGGCTCTTCGTCCCCTTCCCCAAATCTCCTGCACACGGGGCTCGTAGTCTGTCCCATTTGGTGTCGGTGCTTGTTCAGTAAGCAGTGCCCAGTTATTATACCCGTTATTGCTCTCAGTTGACTCCTGGACATGCCTAGAAGTAAGCTGGTTCTCTTCTTGGTTGGCCCCCCTAGAAAGAGTTTAGAGTGCCTCATTTTAGGAGCATCTATCCAATGTTGCTGGTGTTTATTCCTCAACATTTTTCTAGAAAGAGTTTAGTGCCTCATTTTAGGTGCATCTATCCAATGTTGCTGGTGTTCATTCCTCAACATTTTCCTAGAAAGAGTTTAGAGTGCCTCATTTTAGGTGCATCTATCCAATGTTGCTGGTGTTCATTCCCCAACATTTTCCTGACCTCGTGTCTGGCAGTGGAATAAGATACCCCACAGCACAGCCCCGGTATTTACTATCCACATAAAATTATAGAAATGTTTAAGAATTTATCTTCCAGTAGGTATATCCTTAAAATTAAGTAATCATTTTTGATTTTTTCACAAAATTTATGTAGAAAGTAATTAATGTTACTATTAAATGTACTAAACAATAAAGTTTAATTAAAATTATTATTATTATCATTACATTTGTAAATTATACGTACTTTATATTCTTAATTTCTAATATAATAAATACTAAAATAATGGTGGTTAATTAAGCTTTTATTGTGGTTATTGTAGTTTTGCCCTTTTATATACATTTGCTAATTTAAACTTAATTTTTGTCCATGTTTTTAGAATAACAAGCGAAAAATAAAAATATAGATACTTACCTGTGCTTATAAGCATACACACTATAAAGTCAAAATTTTATTATAAATTCATATTACATATGAGGCGTATAGTGCAAGAGTGGCCCATCTCACTCTATGGAAATATCGAGATAATGGCTATTTAAATTTCCGATTTTTTAATCTTTCATCTAGGACGCATTATTTTATTTAAAATTTTTCTGTTAGGGTTTTTAGACTCAACCAACATTAAGGTAATGTATGACAAACAAATTTATTTTACTTTCTTTACTTTCTTAGAGAAAAAAATTGGTGGGTCACTATTGCACTATACATTGTGTTCATTTTGGGCCACTATTACGAACGAGATCTGACCTTCAATAACACGTTTTTTTTTAGTAGATCTAACCTCACATTTTATTTTGAAATTTTAATTATTTTTACATGTGAAACAAATGTTCGTTATTTAATAACAAAATAGATTCTTATTGCAAGTATCCAAATACTTGATATAAACATTTAACTAATTAAAAAAAATCAGTTATTTGTTTCAAGTTTAATTATCTAGTACTTGTTCCCGAGAAATAGGTTTAGTACAAGTTTTGATTATTTTTTAGTATTTTAAATAAATTAGTATACTGCCCTGCTGAGACAAGTTGTTCTATCTGCAAAAGTTCAATTTTTGAGATAAGCACACCATTGTATTGCTTTACACTAGCCCCATGTGCCTACTAAAAAGAAAAGTCCTAGCTAAAACCCAAATCCTAAAAAATAGCTTAATATGTTTGTCCTAACTAGTCTTTACTAGACGAATAAGTCAGGCACTAGGACTAACTTTACAGATCTTAGTAATTTGATTGGACTTTTTAGATCATTTTTTCCTAACTTTCTTAGAACAAATGCATTTAGTATGACAATTTATTTTTCTGACAAAAAAAATATTTTTTTTTCAAAGGAAATCACGTATTTTTGATTTAAAATAAAGCAGAACCCAACGTCATATTTATTTAAACATGCTTTCAAAAAGTGCAAACAAAAACAATAAAAATTTCCATATCTTAAAACATCTAATTTGCAGATAGGACAACTTTTCTTAGTATAAATATCTACATGCTATCTTTCGTTTAAGATTCTTTAAAATTCAATCCAAGAAATTTTATTATTCAAACCAAGCACTCTTACTTGATTCAAGTTTTAACCTCTTAATCTAAGTAAGATACGTATTTAACTTTAATCAAACAAAATATTTGATTTAAGTACATGCTTCCGGATATAGAAACTTTTGAGCTACTTGATCTGAATATTACGTATTAGTTTTTAGTATTTATTTCTTTGTGTAGAAACGAATTATTTATTTTGTAAAAAGAGCTACATGACAGCACTTGATAAAAAGGTACAGAAACCATGTATTTTTTAAGCATTTTCAGAATAAAAAAGAATTAAAACATATTCAGCTGAAAGTTTCGATACGGCGAGTATTAAAGTAATTCCACAGTAACAGTACACACAGAAAAGCGTTATTGTAAAATTAAAAAAACATGTATTGTACACTGAGAATAACTTTTTATTAAATTATGAACAATTTTGTATATTTGGAACCCCTCGTAAAGTTACTGAATAAAAGTTGTTACAGTAAAACATAACTTTGTTTTGTTATTGTTATTGTGTCTGTAACACTTGTCACTAAAAGTAAGAGGGGTTACAAATATACAAAATCCTTCAGAATTTAATAAGGTAGCGAATTCACAGTGTACTGTAGGGGTGACCGGGGCTAGTTGTCGCAGGGGTAAGTTGTCGAAGTGCTTATATCTTAAAAAGTAAAATATTTTTCTGCGCCAAACCAATATTAACCGCTGCGTTACAACAGTGCCATTTATCATTTGTAAACTTAAATGCAATAAATTAAAAGAACATCCAGATAAACCAAAAAATGTAAAAATTAAAGAGCCCAGTAATTTTTTTGTGGTAAATATTTTTTCTTATTGTTACTGATTTAAAGCATTAAGATAAGAGAATTTTATGTATAATAATAGTTTAAGGTGTATATTATTTGTTGATATTGTCATTTAGGAGTGTTTATTCGTTAATTAGAAAGTACTTGATACATAACGTAAAATTGACCACTGGGGCTAGTTGTCGCATTTGGTTTGGGGCTAGTTGTCGCATGATCTGGAGATATGTTCATGGTATAACATTTCCTTTTTGGCATTTTTTTATTCAAAACTGTCTAAAAAAGTGAAACTTTGTCGAATAGCAAATAAATTCGTTTATTAAATTATATTAAATTAAAAAAAATCAAAAAAATATTATTTAATTATAAAGTTGGAAATTTTGACACAAAAGTAAAAAGTTAGATAAAAATCAGCTTGTGGGGAGGCACATGCAATGTCTTATTACTTATTTATAATTTTTATAAATGCCTTTATATTTCTTCAAAAAAATATACTCGAAGTGCCTCGACAACGTGCCCCGTGATGGGGCACGTTGTCGCAATTTTCAAGACTTCACAAAAAAAAAACATAACTCTAATACCCTATAATTTTTTCCATGTTTTTTCTTTAAATAATGTTACTGAAACATGCAGCTAAAATTACCATTAGGTCAATTAAAAAAAATACAAAAATAAAGGAAAAAACTGATTTTGAATGAAAAGTGCGACAATTAGCCCCGGTCACCCCTAATATTATTTTCCTACGATCCTCTATGAAAATGACATTTAGCACACTCTTTTGTTCTTGAGAAAACGCCTCATATCGCACTAGTTTGATATTTTTATATCACACTCGTGTGATATTTATGTATGGAGGTTTGCCTGATTTTATTTAAATATTTACCTCGTACGAATTTGATTCACCTTGTTTTATAAACCATTTTCCACCTTTCACCACAGCCTTTTATATCTTTTAAGTGTTTTAATCCAAATATTTCTGTTTTTCATGTCAAAAATAGAAACTATATTATATTATATATTTAGTTGCCTTTCATTACATAAAAAACATCAAAATACACAGTATTTTTCTTATGAAATGTAAAACAGTACAATTTTACTGTCTTATATGGCAACATAACCACAGAAATCTAACTTAATAAGCAACTTAAGTTTGCATTTATTTAGGAATAGGCAACCCATTAAACAGCTATGTATTGTATTAAATATAAAGCCAAGAAAACTAAAGCTAAATGAAAATCATATTTCGTGTTTGACATACCTACATATATAAATTTGTATGATATTTATAATTGTTTTGTGCTTTGCTTTTCTTAACAATTAATAAAAATTAGAAAATTTTAAAATTAGAAACTTCATATTTTTTCGGGGTCGTAGAAAAAATAGTGTACATAACTCGTTGGAAAGTGTATTTCATACTCTTGTGGGGTTTTTGATTAGAGTGTTGAGAACTATAACATATCCAAAATTCAGAAAAATCTGACTAAAATAACCTTTCCATACAACGAGAGCGAGGTCATTTTTTGCGCCCTAAAATACGTTTCACTTTTTCTTTGTGGGCCGGAGAAATTTTCTCAGTGTATAGAGTATTAAACTAATTCCACTAATAGTAGTGGTCGCTGAAAAATGAAAAACGAATCAGACGAAACGCCAGCTCGGATCTGAAAAACAAATATTTATTTTTCAGTTTTCGGCGAACGTTCTGAAATACTGAAATATTGAAATGTTAAATTTTAATTCGGAATAATATTTTTGTCGCATAAATTTTGTGAGAAATATGATATTTATGCAAAATAATGATTTATATAAAAATTTAGAGCATTATACCGGGTGGTTCCGATTCAGGAATCCCAAACGATTACACGACTCAACAAAATTTTTTTTGTTCTTTGTCCTAAAGTTTATATTATGACTTTTCGGTTCATTATGCACAAAAACGAAAAGAAAATGCCTTCTTTTGGTTTAAAGTTTGCTTTTGTGATAGTTGTGGTAATAATACTCATTTTCGAATATTTTTATAAATTTCAATTAGTTTAAATACATTCAAAAATACCGCAAGATCTGAGTGGGGTTTTTACGTTCACGCAGTGCCTCCAGATGGCACTCAAGTGATAAACAACGATCAGGTGTTTTGTACATGTCGAGAAAACCTTAAAATGGCATCGCGAAAGTGTAAATATGATACTGGAGCATTTTGCTACGTATGTGGTCAATTTATTAAAGTTCGAGACATGAAATATGAACTAAAAATATCTCAAGTTCTCTGTGAAGCCTCCGAAGCATATTTTAAGATTAAGACAAGGCATGGGCTCCAAATGTTGCTCGTAGTTATTGTAAAAGATTTTTGGAAGGTGAGCAATTTTTAATTAAGCAGTGAATCAAATGTAATGGACATATTAACGTTATCAAGTATTGGCCAATGAAAACATGATGGGAGACTATATCTGGGGTTTATTGAGAGAAAGTGCTTATGAACATAAAAGTGTACACTTTTAAAGTATTTTTTACTTTTTTGTAAGTTATTTTGATAGTAAAACTTAATAAAAATGATAAACAAATTTATTTTGATAATTCTATCTTCCAATAAAAAATAATACCACAGATTTTGAAAAATATCGTTCAATCGGTCTTTTAAATACAAAAGCAAACTTTTTTATGCCATATAATTTTTTTTCGTGTAATTACGACCTAAACTATCGAAATTTTATACTTTAGAGTCAAAGTCAAATTTTGTGTTGACCCGTGTTATTCATTTTTTGAAATTTTCTTACACAGAAAAAACGGTTTGGATATGTTAATCCATATTCTCTTGTTTCAAGCCTAGCATTTCTTTGAACCAAAGTCAATGGCCTTTTAATAGACACTCTTTATTAAAGAGCGCGGATCTTCATTCGAAAACCCGTGCTCTTCATTTAAGGACATTGGCTCAAATAAATGCTAGCCTTAAAATAAGAGAATATATCGAAAGACACGTGTTCTTGCTTCAAGAAATCCTTTTTTTTTCTGTGTACGCATGGTCGCTTAAGAATTATTTTTTTAAACAAAAAAATTAAGAATTGGATAAAACGTTGTTTTACTTTGAAGAAAATATCGATACCTCATTTTTAAACTATTGAGTCTCGAAAAAAGCGGATAAAGCCTCTCCGGCCTTACTACTCAATGATTGAACGCGCTTTGGTGACTTGATGCATAATTGAATGAACACAGCAGTTTAGAACTGAGGTACCGATACTATATACACATAGTATATATTCATGTATTATATATTAAGCTAGTCCTTATTTTAATAAAATAATTAAAATTGCATTGTCTGGCGCTTTTCAGATGTTTGCAAGGCACGCTTTTGTTTTGATTTCTTTTGTGCTTTTGCCGTCGTCCTTTCTACATTTTCTAAAATCCGCATGTGTGAGTTGCCCTTACTGAATTTTAATATGTTTGTTTGAGAAAATTTCCAAGAATAATTAATATTTCTTTTATGCAAAAGGGAGCTATATCAAAATTACAAATTATACTATACACTCTAAATTTGTCCGTCAATCTTTCAGTAGTATTAACTGTAATAATCAAAGCAAATTCACCATGTCAGAACGTGAATTTACAATATTTATTAAAATTAACCTCAATATTACTCAGATTAATAAAATCTCAGCTCTTTTCCTGTCGGTACAATAATTTTGCATTAAAATTCATGCATATGGTCCAAAAACCCGGCACTTTTACAGACAGTCCCGAAAATTACAAGAGCCCGTAATACTACTTGAAATACTCATTAAATTCGCTGCTTAAATTACTGATAAAAATTCACATTTTTACAGATAACAGCGAATTTACAATACTGATTTAAATTTACCACTTTCTTTGCTGGTAACATATGACCTACTTTATTTGCTGTGAATTTACCATATTTATTTACAGTGTACTTAATAATACTTGGATAGATGAATACTTTTGTAAGGATTCTACATTAAACAAAAAATGAAAAACTTTCCTTTAAACATGTATCCAAAAAAAAAACGGGTTTTAAAGAATAAGCCCCTTCAAAATAACTATTAATCTCAGGAACCCTTTAAGCTATACACTGATAAAACAGTTTATTTGTGTCAACTAAATATTTGGTTGGATATCAGCAATTAAATAATTTGGTTGTGACAAATAAATTTTATTTCTGTCAAATAACCTATTTTGTTCCATTAATAACGCATTTTGAAATTAAAATATTTGTTTACATGAACTAAATATTTATTTGACTCAAATAAAATTTGTTACAACCAAATAATTTAATTGGCCATATCCAAATAAATCATTTTTTCCATTGTAAAAACGAGGTTTTCATTTTAACCAGGGGCGAGCCCGGGGGCATAATTAGTTTTTTGCATACACACAAAAAAAATGTGTTACTTTTTTGTAGAGACCCTTAATATTTTGGCAGTCCTGAAATTTGATAGTATGAAGGGTCTCTACTTTTTTGTAGTTTTATTATTAAAATATAATTCCTCGAGTAGAAATACATAAATAAACGACAACTGTAATACCGTAGAATTACACATTTTCGAGAAAAATGTATTTATCGGTAAAATTTCATGCTTCAAATACTAAAAATTAAGTACTAAAATGTTAAAAACTAAATATTCAATGATCTATGATAACATAAAAAACTTAAACTCTGACGCTTTCGGTTTTTTTTCAGAGTCTCACTCGAGTTTTTTAATGGCAAAATATGTGGGGGAAGTCAGGGTTAACTGGGCTACAGGGTTAACTGGTCCACCTGGATTTTATCAAGTTTGTTTATTAGTATTGGCATATAAGTGCAAATTCTAGTAATATTTAGTTAGTAGTATTGTTTAAAGTATTATGGCGGACCGTGTTGCCCACGTGTAAGTTGTAGTAAAGAAATTTAATTTTTTTCGATGAAAAGTATATATACCTTAACTTTTATTTTTTAATTAATACTTTATTATTAATAGGAGGACTAATATTTTACCTAATATACTGAGTATTTTGTTAATTATTCTGCATAATTCTAATATCTTATTAAGTATTAAAATTTTATTATTTCATTCAGTGGTGTCACTCAGGGTTAACTGGTTTGGGGTTAACTGGACATGATCAAAATCACTTATGTCAATATTAATTAGTTCGGGCTTAACTTGGCCATGTCCAGTTAACCCCGAACCAATTAACCCTGAGATATATCTAATATTTAACATATTATGTTGTCTATTTTTATGTTAGAATTATATTTCATTTGATTTCAAATATTTTTTATTCACAATAATTACAATACAATATATTTTTGTTAGTGGACTAGTTAACCCTGAGTTGTGGTCCAGTTAACCCTGGCCTATGGGGTTAACTGGTCCAGCGGGGTTAACTGCTTTATCTTTAATAACTTTTTTAACCCGGACTTCCCCTACTTATATTATTTTGGTATTTTCTAGGTCAAATATATTTTTCTTAATTTTCAAAAATAATGTATGTCCCGAAGTTGCACACATACAACTATTCATTTACTTTTATTTGCATACATTAAATTAAATTTAAAAATAAAATGTAACAATTATAATTAAAACGTTGAAATTTGGAAAAAACACACTAATAAAAGCAAGTTAATATCAGTAATATATTTTTCAGAAAAATATAAAATGTTAATTAATTGAAATTACGTTTTGTAATTTGTAGAGAACAAACATCTAGAATTTATTAAACGAACAAGTTTAATATTTAAAAGTTATAATTAATAAAATTCAAAAACTAATATGAATTATTCTTTCATTTTTACATTATGAAATTTCTAGAAATACGTAGTTTAACATACCAAACACGTATTTTTTTCTGCCACTGGTTAAAAATTAATCAGACCCCCTTTCAATTAAAAAAAAAATCCCCCATGTCCCTCTGACCCCATTAAAAGATGATTCGCTCACCGCAGTAATGAGAAGAATCTAGCACATGCGCACTTTTTGCTTATTTTAGTTTTGACGGATGTCAAAAGTGGCTTCCGTTTAGGCAGTTGTAGTTTTATGAAATAGTTTAATTTGAGTGGGGTTACGGTGCGCATCAGGGCCACAAAAATGAACTATATTTTTACACTGATTTCTGGTTTTATTACTAAAATTTAGTGTCTTGAATATCATCAGGTGCGGAAAATCCAGTTTTTTTGTTAGAATATATAGCAAAAGATTGTTGAAATACTCACAAATTTCTGTTTGATTTTTTTAATGTGGGCGTTGGTTTACGTTAACAATGGTTTGGTTTGGTAGTTTGCTGGTTTGGTGTTTTTTTTTTAATGGGAGGCGTTGGTTTACGTTAACAATGGTTTGGTTTGGTAGTTTGCTGGTTTGGTGTTTTTTTTTCAATGGGAGGCATTTTTCAGATACTATATTTCAGAATTTAGAAGGCGATATATTTTAAGAATCAAATGTTTATTAATGAATATTCCGCAATTTTTATTTATGAAAATAATATTAAAAGCGAGTACTTTTAGCCAATTAAAAAAAAACTGTTAGCTCGCAAAGAAAAAAGTAGATATTTTTGTAAAATTCTGCAAAAGAATGTTACATAACCTTAAAATAATTTTTGGCATACGTCAAAACAAAAATAAGAAAATGGATTCTTCCCATTACTGCGGTGAGTGAATCGTATTAAAAGCTAAAAATCCCTTATTTACGTGTTTCAAAAAGTCAATATCTCAACTAGTTCAAAAGTTGAAAGAGGAGATGACTTTTAGACCGAACTGCGTATTATAATATTTATTAAACCCTAAAAATTGGCGCCTTTTTTTCCAATATAATTTAAAATTCTAAATATATCAGCTGTTTTAAACTCAAACCACAATCCTACTGACCATTTAACTTTGTCACGTGTCTATTGTAGCGACACAAAAATATTTAATATTTATCGTACAGGTGTAACCAGCCCTAATTGGCCCTTTGGAACTTCACAATAGGCCGATTGTTAGCCTCTTAGTCCAGGCACCAGAGATTTTATATAAAAAATAAGGGAAAAAATAAAAAAAATCAGCAAATTAAAAAAGTCCAAACAATTTCACAACGTTCAAAAAAAAGTTTTTTATTATTACTAAAATTAAATTAGAATAGTAATATTAGATGTTCTATTATTCTTTATTCACAGCGCGCAAGCGGTAAAAAAATTACCGCTAGTTTTGAGTTTTCCAAAATTGCCAAAAAATGTCCTAGACAAAAAATTGTTGGATACAAATGTAAAAGTAAAAAGTTCTGTCTGCTCAAGAATGAACTATACGATCATTTTAAAATAAAAGGTTTAAAAATCTATGAGAGGAAGATCCTTATTTTTTTTAAATAATCCCTCCATGGACAAAGAAGTAATTGGGGGTTAATTAAAAAAAAATCGAGAAAAGCTGGAGGAAATGTCAGGTTGACATAATTTTTTTAGGAAAAATTACCCTTGTTATAAGGATCATAGAAAAATCCATTAAAAATAAGAAGTTATAGGGGCACAACGAGAAAATAATTTTTACTACAAAAAAAATAAAAAATAAAATTCGCAGATAGCTTATTTGGTGGAACTAACATAACACTAAAAGAGGTTTCGCCGGCTACCACTTTTTTTACTTTTTTTATTTATTTGTTGTTTTTAATAATTTCGACTGGAATTTAAGTTTTTGAAAAAAAAATTAATAGAATGCGTAGCATTACATATCTTGCTATAACTATACCTATTTAAATAGGGTAGGGTCTGTCAAACAGACCTCATTATTGAATATTCATATCAAACAAGAGATCAAAAGTACTATTGGGTAATAAACACGAAAAATAAGTATTTATACATAATTTATGTACCTATTTGATTAAATTCATAAATTTAGTCGAAACAAAAAAAAATTGTCCACCCTCTTCGTGTCACATTGTCTATTGATTACTAGTAGTCCATGGGGGCACATAAAAATTTATAAATATTCATTTATTTTCCACTATATTCGTTTTTTAACAAGGCGAAAATGGACCTAATAATAATTATTATTATTGAAATGTGTACAGATACAGGACAAGGTCCCACTTTGCAGTATTTAGAGTTCCAAAGAGTGAGAAGCAAGAAAGTACAAGTGAATCAAGATTTATTTAATAAACGTTTAAACAGTGCTAAAAAAATTTAAATATTATACAAAATTATGTTCAAAATGATCTTAAATTCTAACCCGTGCCGAAAATCCGCCAAAGTTGCCCCTAAAACTAAAATTTATGAATTTATACCATAAATGTGAGTCAAACAGTAAACAAATAAACAGATCGGACTTAATTTATCTTTATTTAATGCATTCTAATATTTATTTATAATATTAAAATGATTTATCTAAAACAAAACGAACGAACCTTCAAGTATTACGTAACGCAAATTTTGACCTCTTTGGACCCCCACCCCCCATGTAACGCTATTTTCCTATACCATTAACATGGGCGTAACACACCAAATTGACCCCCACCCCCCCTAGGAGCGTTACGTAATACTTGAACGTTCCCTAAGCGCCATATAAGAGCTCCTAAATAAGCCACTTTAGGAGCCCTTATTTGGCTTTTTTTAGCTCGTTTTGTTTTATTTAAATCATTTTATTATTATGAATAATTATTACACACAGAAAAATATTGTCTTAAATTAAGAATAAGGTGATTTGTATATAACCAACAGAATATATTCTTCTTTAATACCTACCATATTCTTAACCTTTCATATTTTAGAACATATTCTCCTTTCAAGCATACAATATTTTTATCCTTTTATATTTAAAGCACAATTTTGCTTTAAAGGGGAATATATTCTTTTCGTTATATCCAAATCACACATTCTTGATTTAAGACAATATTTTTTTCTGTGTAGAATGCATTAAATAAAAATAAATTTAGTCCGGTTTGATACATTTTAAAATGTTTGTTTACCGTTGGACTCACATTTAAGGTAGGGGCAACATTGACGGATTTTCGGCACGGGTCGGAATCTTTTGATCATTTTGAAATTTGGCACATAATTTTGTATGCTCAAACGGAAAAAAATAAGATTTCAAGCCCGTAAATTTTTTACTTATACAAAATTACAGAAAAATTTCAACTATTTTTTACGATTTATGGATAATTTTACGAATTTTAGGGGTCCAATTAGAACCCTTAGGAAAGTTTGATTACTCCCATATTTTCAGAATTTTCTAGTTACACCTAAATGAAAAAAAAAGACAATAAAAAAAATATAAGGTACCACCCTAATACAGTACAGTACGATTCTCAGTGTGTATATCTAGACTTACAGGTATGTTCTGAATATTAAAATAAGAATGTTATTTTGAAACATTTGTTTATTGAGCTTATTTTTGTGTTTAATGTTAAGTGGGACCTTTCAATGTAAAATTCTACAAATGGACTTATCTCCTACAAATATCAAGTGTTAATAACCGACAGTTGTCCAATTTTTAACATTTGGAGATTTCGTGATACGATAATCTAACGACGATCTACACTCGATATACAGGGTGGCTAGTAACCTAATTTAGCCCATTTATAACCTTTTTCTAACTAATTATGTAATTTTAAAGAATCGATAAAAAAAACTTAGGTCTTAATTATTTGTATCCTGAATCGGTTGACTTAACTTGGTTTAAAAATTATTAGGTTTAGTTTAGTTTAGTTTATTGTTTAGCCTCTTCAGGGACGAATTTTTTGTTTAAATGAATTTAGTAGCAAAAGTTAAAAATGCTTTTTATTGTCAAAACAAGTAAACAACTGAAGATGTGCAAATCTTGGCCATTGGATGTCACTTGTGGTTGGAAACAAAGCAAATGGTAACAGCTATAGCCACTGAGCAATAAGGAATTTGGTGATTTTTATTTTGCGGAGTTTATTTTTAAACGTACACATATGTCCCTGAAGAGGTTAAAGTTTTTCTCGGACCTATTAGTACAGGGGTTTTACACGATAATTGACTGAAATGATTACAAAGAATTTAGAATAGATAATCTTCACTATTAACAGCTACTCTTCTCTACCATAACAAAAATCTCCAAACATTTTTAACACTTAAATTTTGATACCATTATCTTTCCCATCTTCCTTTAATCCTGCAACCTTCTTATGAGGGATATAACTCAAACCAAATATTATGTTTACAAATAAGCTCCCAAACCATTAATTTTGAAAAAATATTTTAAATTAAAATTCTACTTTGACATATCATATCATCAAGGGTGAATAGTAAAAAATAGAGTTATTTGAAATGTGGTGCTATAGGAGAAGGTTAAAGATAAAATGAAAAGGGCTAGTTAGGAGGAGGGATCAAATGGTGGGTCACATACTAAGACCCGAGGGCTTATTTAAAGACATTTTAAAGAGCGAGTTGGGAAAAGAAAGGTAGACAGGTCTACACAGATAAAAATCACACAATCACACAAAAAGTTATGGAAAATTTCACATAACTTATTGCTATATTTTTAAAATTTACATAATATATAATGAAGTACGTGGTTCGTGTCCTTGCCAGTATTCTTACGTACGTTATGTTCTGTGAATAAAACGCACCAAAAATTACATATATTATGTGAAAATACAGAATATATTATGTGAAACTTAAAAATTACATAATAAATTATGCGAAGATACATTATTTAGTGAATTTTAGTAGGATATGGGACGGCGTTTATTTTATGAAACCTGGAAATAGTTTTGATAACCTAAACGCTGTCCCATATTCCACTAAAATTCACTAAATAATGTATCTTCGCATAATTTATTATGTAATTTTTAAGTTCCACATAATATATTCTGTATTTTCACATAATATATGTAATTTTTGGCGCGCTTTATTCACAGAACATAACGTACGTAAAAATATTACCAACGTTATGTGATTTTTACAGAATATGTTCCGTAAAATTTATATCACAACATTTTTTAAAAAATATGTTCTGTAAAATTTTATTTCATATATTTTTTTTTACAGAATATGTTCCGTAAAATTTTATTTCGCATAACTTATTATGAAATTATGTTCTGGAAAACTCACATAAGCTAACATTGGCAATATTGTTAGTAAAAATTTGTTACCTACATATATTTTTATCAGTGTAGAGTGAAAAACTGCTCACAAATAAGAACGGATGTATAATGATGTATGAATTTTAGAGAAATGAAGGAATTATATATTTTTTCAATATATTAATAAATAAAAATATTATTAACATTTTTTTTTATAAATTAGGTATTACTCTGTATGATGTTGTATATCGGCCCTTGACTCGTATTTTTTGTATAATTAATTACAAATATTGAACGGACACCATATCCCACTGCGACGTTTTTCCTTTGACATAAATATCGATAATGTGCGTGACAATGTTACCAACAAAACACTAATAAATTATTGTATTATTCGAAATAATTGATAACAACTACTAATTAAAAAAACTCACTTTGTGTTTTATAAAATATTTACATGCGTTTATTAAAAAAAAAATATTTAAAATATATCGATAAATCACGCATTTATTAAAATACATTTGAGAACAAATAGATTTAAATTGTACAAATTTAGGGTATATTGGTTAAGGCCTAACCAGAGTCTCGCATAACTAGCATAATACATACGATGACCGCAAGATTATCAAAAATTTATTAAAAGAAAAAATTTGAAATTAATTTTACCTATGATTGAAATTTTACTAGTGTCAAAATTTGATATCTAATTATGTAAAAATATATAAAAATTTATTAAAATGCCTATATCTCGGAAACTAAGAGCCCAACGATAAAAATTATCACATGTTTTTGTAGGGAATTAAACATTTTCATTTATCCAGCAAATTTTGCCCTACTTTGAATACTAAGTGAGATATCGCTAAAAATTATAGTTTTTGTACATTTTCCCCCTTGTCCTAGGCCAATTTTAACCATATTTGATGTGACGCAAATAGAAAAGGTCTTGAATCGTTTGGTGAAAGAATTTTTTTAATCGGACATTCCGTTAAAATTTATAAGGTTTACATACATAATAACCAGTATTCCGCGTAAACTCAGTTATGACTCATCAACGTTGAAAATAAACACAGAAACATAAGCTTACGGAATAATTTTGCCGAAATATGAGGGAATTATGAGGGATATATATATATATATATATATATATATATATATATATATATATATATATATATATATATATATATATATATCGGTGTGTTTCAAAGAAAAGAACGACATTCGATTTTTATCTTTTAAGAATATTTGGTCAAGTAATGGTCAAGCGAAAAAGGTCCTGATGGAAAAGGTATTTTGGTTATCCAGAATTTGATTAAAAATATTTTAATAGACCATTATTAAACATTTTGGAAATTTGAAGTAATACCATAAGTAATAGTCTTTTAGCCTTAAAATTATAAAACGTAAAATTACTATAAAATTACAAAATAACATTGTGATTAATTATTTTAACCTTCGGTAAACGATAAAAATACGTTGTGTAAATGAATATTAATTTTTCCACAACCCTTGCTAATAGCAGAATAATCAATACGAAATAAAACTACTGAAAAAAATTATCAAAGAAAGTTAAAATATAAATGCAGAAAAAGTTAAAATAATCATTCTATAAAATCACCAGCTTGAATTTTAATTAAATGTTAAATTTTCGACTAAATTTAATTAAATTAACATCGATTTGGGCATAAATTTTCCACTAGATGTTCAATGTTCAAATATCAGAGATATAAAATTAACTCCTCTCCTATACTCATCTTTGTCCCACCTCCGGGGAGAATTCCCCAGTCGAACGTCGTCCCCCAATTTCTACAAATCATCCGATTTTTCACAAAAGTTACCCCTTTCAGCCCTTATAGTTTTAATTGTTTTAAAGCACACTGTTGGAATCGCTACTTGCGAATTCCTTTTGGCCCCGCTAGCTGTCTTTTGAACTAATTGGAAGTAATTGCGTTATATCGAATTTCTATCAGCATATTGTTTAATTCTTAGTCGAAAGTACGTTAATTTTACTTACTTTTACTTTTAAAAGTTCCTTTTTGATACTATTTAATTATCTTTAAGCCTTTAAATCATCTTATTTTGACTTATTATGCAACTTAAATGTAAATATGACAACATTATCTATAAGTATTTGATCTGGTATACCATAACAAGATAAAAGCCTTTCTATAATCCAGTAGGTGCTTAGTTTATAATACGATGCACTGGATATCATTAGAAAAGCTATTTTATTCACAAGCATACAGAAAAACGTACTTATATGCATTATAAAAAGTTGCAAAATCTATCATTTTTGTTTACTTCTTTTAAAGTTAAAAAAGCTTTTCATTTTTACCCAAGGTTAGAAATAAATTCATATCTAACCTGTTTTTAGCTTTTGGTTATACCTCATAGATGGCGAAACAATCGCCTTGTCTGTAAACTGTTGAAGTTTGCGAATAAAATAACCTAACATTTTTGTTTTCTATGAAAAACAATAAGAAATAATATTTATTTATATATTATATGGTTCATACCGAGACTGATAATAAAAAATAACAACGAGCCACTTATTTAAATCATTATTCAGTTTAAATTTATACTGATGATAGAAATCTGCAAAATTTTTTTAGAAGATCATTTAAAATGGTGAATTTTACGAGGTAATGTGCTATTTATTTATGCTTGTGAATAAAATTCTGTTCTAACCGCACAAGAAAATCACATTTCCAACTCGAGAGATGCTATTTGGGGCGCAGCCTAGGCCAAATTAGCATCTCGAGAGATGGAAATTTTTCATTTTCTTATTAGGATAGAAATATACTATTTCAGACTAGAGCATCCAAGTTTTATAGTTCTAGGGTAGAAATTTTAAACTTATTGGATGTAACTGTAAGTTATCGAACTTCTGTGAGCATATTGTTTCGTACTCAAAAATATATCCTTTTTACTTTAATATTGCACTTTTTTCTATTTTGCGACTCTTATAAGCTCATAATCACAAGCATTTTGCGTGTTCTTATAGGCCCATAAGAGGTCCGTACTTTTTGTTCTTTTGGGTTGGCAACAGACCTGGCCTATCGCTTGACGTTTTCCGTGCAAATGTCAATGTCGCTTTAAAGTGAATTTTCTACAATTTTTTTTTTAGGTTATTTTTACCATGTTAAAATTGTGGCTTGGTTAACTGCAGTAAAAAAGAGAAGAGATGACTATAAAATATATCAAAATATCATTTGTTCTTAGAAATTTAAACATGGTGTAAACTGTAATGCCAATCCAAAACAAAAATCCCTAAATCAGTCATCAATTTAAATGTTTTTTAAAATTTTAGAGCAAAATAGAAAAAAAATTATAAAGCATTCGTTTCATAACACGTTTTTAGCGCACTAGTACTTTAGAAAACTCGCAGCTCGTTTTCTAAACTTGTACTCGTGCGCTAAAAACGTATGTTATAAAACTAGTACTTTAATATACTATTAATGATCCCAATCACATTAGGTGCCTAACCCTTACCCTGCAAGGTGTCACAATTGTCACTTTGCTTTTACTTCTTTATTTTTTCTTTTAGGCAATATTAATTCAAAATACTTTTATAGACTTTCTATGTATGCTAACAAATATGCAAATTTAATTCAGTATAATACAGCTCTCCTGAAACTCTAAGGAAACCAAAACTCGAGCAAAAACTAAAAAAAAAATGGTTTATTTTTTATTTTATTTTTTCTTCTTTTTGGGCATATCAAATATAAAAAATAACACAATTAAATCGAAAAATTATCATTAGTTTAGTCTCGGGAGGGTAAGGACTAACTTATTTCAAATTTGGTAACTCATTTAAAGTTATTGCATACATTATATTAAACATAAGTAGGTACCATTATATAATATTTGATTTGGAATACCATATTAACATGTTTCATGTTGCACCGTAATATAGAGTAGCAGACATATTTTTTTGTTTAAAAGTAACTTTTTAATAAAATAAAAAGTCCAAACCAAACCGAGTATTACTTGGTATTGTATGTTGCTACATACAATGCTATAAATGTGCCACCATTATCACTAAATATTTTATTTGGTAAACCATAATAAATAAAAACCTTTCCAAAATCAAGATAATGTATATAAATACTGACTATTACTATCGTAAAAAAAATGTTTTTAATACTGGTGGAGAAATCCATGTCAAAAACTGATTCCATCCTAAAAAACACATCAATATCTTAAAGGGTGAAAAATTTGCATATTTTTTGCCTCACATGTTTCATGCAAATTTCAAGATGGGTTGCGAAAATCTCACAATGATTAAATATGCAAAATAAGGACATTAATAAATCAAAATATAAATCCTTTTTGTGCCCATACTTCAATTACTATTAATATTGAAATTCTCGGTTACGAGACACTCATGAGAATAAAGTAATAGTATATTACCCGAACCGATGTGCACTGAAATGGTTTGCGTCAAGGTGCGTATACTATTTTTCCTACGACGTAACACCTAAACAAAAAAAAAAACGCAAAAATTATCTTATGTAAAATTAGTTTGTCAATTTGAGGTTATGTGTTTGACGTTTACTAATTTTCTGACAGCAGATATGTAAAATCAGCTGATGGTCACTTCCCAACCGTTGTCATAGGCAACGGGTGGAAAATAGGCACTAACGACTAACTAGGTCGTAGAAAATAGTAGTTTTCGTATCCTCGTTAGGATATATTTCTATCGCACGAGTACATAGTGCATATTTGAATGAAATGACAACTATGCACACTCATTTATCCAAACGAGTACCCATAGCTTTCATTTTGACAAAAGTCATTTGACGTTTATAAAATTTTGAAATGTCAAAATTAAACACAGGTAATTCTTTAAAATATACATTTTTAAAGAGTCTAGACTGTAGATCGAACGAAAAATATTGTTCGCAACTCGTTTGTGACAAGTCCTTAGTGCACTCGAATGATTTTTTGACTTCGCTTCGCGTCGCTTACTCGTTACGAAAACTACTATTTTGTAACGAGTAAGCGGACTTTAGTCCTTAGTGCATGAGAATGAAGTTTTTTTGATGCCGCGAAGCGAAGTCAAAAAACCATTCGAGTGCACTAAGGGCTTGTCGCAAACGAGTTGCGAACAACATTTTTCGTTCGATCTACAGTCTAGACTCTTTAAAATGTGTATTTTAAAGAATTACCTGTGTTTAATTTTGACATTACAAAATTTTATAAACGTCAAATGACTTTTGTCAAAATGAAAGCTATGTGTAATCGTTTGGATAAATGAGTCTGCATAGTTGTCATTTCATTCAAATATGCACTATGTACTCGTGCGATAGAAAAATATCCTAATGAGAATATATAGTGAACATGCATTTTTCTTTATTTCGTGTACACTAGGTCGTACGAAATAGTAGTTTTCGTAACGAGTAAACGACTTTAGTCCTTAGTGCACCAGAATGAAGTTTTTTTGACGACGCGAAGCGAAGTCAAAAAATCATTCGGGTGCACTAAGGACTTGTCGCAAACGAGTTGCGAACAACATTTTTCGTTCGATCTACAGTCTAGACTCTTTAAAAATGAATATTTTAAAGAATTACCTGTGTTTAATTTTGACATTTAAAAATTTAATAAACGTCAAAGGACTTTTGTCAAAATGAAAGCTATGTTACTCGTTTGGATAAATAAGTGTACATAGTTGTTATTTCATTCAAATATGCACTATGTACTCGTGCGATAGAAATATATCCTAACGAGGATATATAGTGGACATGCATTTTTCTTTATTTCATGTGCACTAGGTCGTACGAAAAAAAGATTTCCAGATGAGTTTACTTTTTATAATTAAAAAAAAATCTATAATATTCGCAACAGACAAATTTTGAATTTTTAAACAAAAAAAAATAAAGTTTTTTGTTTATTTGTAAAAATTACATCGGCCTTGTTTAATTATTTTACAATAACTATTAATAAAACAATGTTTACAAAGTTTTGTATAATTTATATGTTTTTATATAATTTGGATATTTGAAATTTCTACCAATTAGTTATGCTACCATAATTCAAATTTATGTATTTTAGATTTACGCTTAACATAATCTATTATCTAGACACCTGACTCTATTCTTTAACTCGAAATAATTTAGTTATTAATATACGTTATACATTAATGCAAGTTCTAGGCCAGACCGTTTGCGACAATGCGTTTTATTTTGAATCTAGATCAGATCAATTTTTAGTGATAAATATATATCAATGATAAAGGTTTATAAAATATATTAAGGATTCTTTCTATCTTCAAATTTTAAAAATATATTTTTTTAAACTTTTTTTTTATATAAAAAACCAAATGTTTGTAGGTATTTTAACGCGCCATTTTTTGGCCATAATTTTTTGAAAAAATAACATTAAAAAACGGTGGGCGCCATAATTCCGGCCGTTTGGACTTTTTCGACTGAAAAAAAAAGAACGGGATATTATTCAGTATTGAAAGCCCGAACTAGAAGAAAATTTTCTGACCAAAAATTAACAAAATGGCGTACGTTTTTTGTGATTTTTTTTAAGATTGTTTAAAAAAAAATAATAAAATTTGAAGGTAGAATGACCCCTTAAATTTGATATTAAATATATATCTATATTTAAACTTTTGATATATTGTAAATTCAATTTTTTCATTATTGTGCACATGCGATACCTTATTAATAATAATAATTAATATATCAACTTTTGATTGACTACGGAAAATACTGAAGCATAAATTTTAATTTGTTAGCATTTTAGATTAAATTTTAGTAGATATTTTAAATCTATTCTACACTATTTTCAAGTTAAAGTTTTGTGGAATTTATTTCACTGTTTCAGATCCGTGTGGCAAACTTTAACAGACAACGGTAAACATTTTAGTTTATTACTTTAATAAGATAACTGCATTTTTTATGAATTATAATTATTAGATAAATTAATCACAAATTTAATACCATTATCACTTAATATATGATTTGGCATGTCATAATAAATAAAAATATTTGTGACATCGCTAATTACTCTTACTTTTATACCTAGTTCTAAATATCAAATTTGTTCTTAAGGGAACGTTCAAGTATTACGTAACGCAAATTTTGAAAATTTTGAACCCCCAACCCCCCCCCCCCAGTAACGCTTTTTTCCTATACCATTAACATTAACATTAATTTTTGTTCTACTCGCTTTCATTTTTTTACAATATAAGGAATTACCAATCAATTTTTAACAGACAATGGTGTACAATTAAGCCTTAAAATTTTATATCAAAGAAGATCATACCATTTCCTAGAAAAAAATTATTTATATCTATTTTAATGTATTTTATTCTTATCTTTAGTAGATATTTAAAATGAAAATTTCTTAAAAAAAGTAATAAAAGCAGTTTACCAATTTTAAATATCAACATCAATATAGAATCTGTTTTTGCTTCCAAGCAATAAAATCTTACCTATCTCTCGTCATAAAACCCATTAAGCCTTCTGTTATATTATATAAATATATTACCAATAGATTATAACAACCGCACCATCGAAAATGATACCAATAAAAAAGGGTGACGCAAGGTACCTTTCTTGGTCCGGTCAAACAGAACCCTTTTCATACAATACACATGTGTACTCTGCATATGGTCGGTATGCAAATTTTTTCTATAGGCAAACTTTTCACATGGTATAAGTATGCAAAATAGCTAAAGGACATATTCAAAAATATCAATCCGTTTTCATAGAGCCATTTAGGCATTAATATTTAAATTTTTGGGTCCGATTTGAGGAAGTTTCATAAGTGTACACAAGGAAAGGATATCCGATCTATTGGAAGGATATAAGATATTTAATGGTAGAATTATTCCACGGTAATATTTGCATTTTATATCTGTGTGAGAGACTTTTTTAAAAGGCCATAAAAAAAATTTCACAACATAAATTTGGTATTGACATTCAGATTTGAAAAGGATGTTTGGTATTTTTGAATTTAACAGTTTTCTTTATTAATTTTATGCCATATTAATTGTGTTATGCCAATGTTAACCCATATTGCGAGATGACAGTAAGTTCTGGAAATTTTACCTTAATATCTTCTAAACACTTAAAATTAAGTATTTGCTTCACTTTTTCATTTATCCAAATATGTACAAAATTTGTAATCTTTAATTTAAGTCGTATAAAAGATATTAAGTAAAATATTCAGCAATCTACTGTCATTTTACAATATAGGTTAACCTGTCCTTGCAAAACACAGTCCATATATAAAACAGAGAAAATTTAAGGGTACCAGAAGAATTTTTATCTGCGCTACTATTGGAGTTTTTTAAAGAATTTGATCATCAATAAATGTATAATATATTTTTTTACTTTTTATGTGTTTATTATTTTTTTTTATATTTCATTCCTTTTATATTATTTATTTAACATCTTTAATATTTTTTATTTTATCATCTATTTTATTAATAAATTATTATTGTAAGTGTGTTTAATCTCTTTTATTTAAATCATTATTAACTTTATCTAAATTTTTTATTTGATATTGTTTATTCATTATGAAATTTACTTCTTTAAATGTTTTTGATTATTATTTATTATTTTCTTTAAAAACACATATATATATATATATATATATTGATGATATTTATATAAAAACGCATTAGTATTGATCAAAATATCCTAGATTCTTTTCTATAATAACCGCACAGTCGAAAATGATATCAACAATAACTCTTACAATAAAAGGGGTGGCCTCAGGGATCCCTTCTTGGTCCCTTCCATCCGTCCTTCTTTTTTCGTAAAAAACACATGTCTTATGCAAATATAAAGATTTTCACAAAGATTCGATATGCAAAATAAGATCATTTCATAAATCAAGTATCAATCCTTTATAAGCAATACCAAATTTAGTTTTGATATTCAAATTTTTAGGCAGAGAAAATTCTTCGGGTTACTTTGTATAGATAAAATGGACCATTTGCGTATTTGGTATAAAGGATTTTTGAGAAATGCTGTTGTCACTTGATATTTGAATGTATTTGCATTTTTGATCTGTGTGAGAGTTTTTATACCTAGACTGAAAATTATTGGAACAAAATCTTTTGATTGGACTTTTTGAAAACTCATTATTTGCTGATATCAGTAATGTCATTGGCATTATTTTAACTGTTAAGGCATATCCAGAAGCTTGCATAAGAACATAAAACATAAGAATGCGTTGCCGTGATTGGCTTACAAGATACATGGCGGCACATCAAGCCAATCACGGCATCGCATTGTTATGTTTTATGTTCTTATGCGAGCCTGTGAACAGGCACTTAAGGACATGAAATTAACAACTTGAAATATTTATTATACATTTAAAACAAGTTAACTCTTAGGGAAGGTTCAAGCATTACATAACGCTCCTAGGGGGGGTGGGGGTCATTTTGGAGTGTTACGCCCATCTTAATGGTATAGGAAAATAGAGGGGGTCCAAAATGATCAATATTAGCGTTACGTAATACTCGAACGTTCCCTTTAATTTAATTTTAATACCTATAAAATAGTATATTACGCACCGAGTACGCGAACCTAGTTTTTAGTGCACGAGAAAAATCACTTTATGTGCTACTATTACTATTTTTCCTTCAACCTAACACCTAAACATAAATAAAAAATCATCTTAAAATTAGTTTGTCAATTTGAGGTTATGTGTTTGGCGTTTACTAATTTTCTGACAGCAGATATTTAAATCATCTGATCGTCACCGTTGTCATAGGTAAAATAAAAAAGTATATTACATAACGTGTACGGAAAATGACTTATTTAGCATGAGCGAATATGAGCAAGTCGAAAACGTCAAGAATGCAGGGAAAATACGTTATGAAAAGTTATGTGCACTACTTTTCTTACGACCCCAACAAAAATAAAATTATTTAAAATAAATATTATTTTGTGTAAATAAAGGTTATTAATAAAACACCGATATTTGCCGATTCAGAAGTGAAGGTCTTTAAAGTAAGGATGCTATTAATTAAAAATGCACTTAAGTAATATTAATATTAATATTAATAATAATAATAATAATCTCTTATAATAAATGGATGTATTTTAATTCGTTATTGTAATTTAATTAGGTTGCATTAGTCAATTAGTTATGCAACAATGATTATATTTTAATTTTAATATCTGTCAATTTTCTTTACACCTGCTTATATTTATCATAATATGACCAATAATAGGATCAAAATGTGATAAGTCCAAGTTTTTAAAAATCAAAGGTACTCCGTCTATTTAGGGTTAATTTCTATTGCTTTTGAATAAAATATATTTTCTCTCTTATCAAAAAAAATATATATATATATATACCTATACACGGTGTATTTGAAATAGCATCGGAAATTTTAACAGATGATTCTACATCATAAAATATGACAAAAAATTCCTATAAACGTATGTCTAAAAATGCGTCACAAGGGAGCTACGCCCCTTTGAAAGTGGCTAAAAAAATCGGTTTTTATTTAATAACTCAGGAACCCTTTGAGATATATCAACGAGGTTTTGCACGTCAACTAATCCTACCAAGGTCCGTTTTTGTGTGTTATTTTTATGTACTTATTTAAACCAGAGGTGTGCGAACCAAAATTTTAATGATACAATGTTATTCTACATCAAAAACTAAGAAAAAAAAAATCCATACAGGTGTCGAAAAAACGCTTTTAAAGCTACCATGGCCCTTTAAAAATGGTACATATTTAGGAGACCATAGCTCCATTAGGATTGATTTTTGGAAGTACCTGTATATGAGGTTTTTTTCTTAGTTTTTAATGTACATTCGCCCTGCATCATTAAAATTTTCTTTTCAACATTTTAGTATTTTTCGTCCTCGAACCGTGAAATTTCACCTTCAAATGATTTTTTCTTGAAAACGGTTAATCCTACAGTATTACAACAAGAGTACATTTTTATGTATTTTAACCTGAGGAATCATATTTCAAAAATAAAATTGCAAAAAAGCTAAACAGAAAAAAGTTTCGGACAAAAAACTGATAAGCCCCCTCCCCCCGTTTCGCACACCCCTGGTTTTAATAAGTACATGAAAATAACACACAAAAACGGGCCTTGGTAGGGTTAGTTGACGACCGATTTTTTTAGGCACTTTCAAAGGGGCGTAGCTCCCTTATGACGCATTTTTAGACATAGTTTATAGGAATTTTTTGTCATATTTTATGATGTAGAATCATCTGTTAAAATTTCCGATGCTATTTCAAATACACCGTGTATATAAAAAAAAAATCCGCTAGAATTTTAGTTTTTTGAGTTTTTCAAAACTAATTAGTCTTGCTTATAACTAGTGTACCTTTATTTTAAGTTGCCAGCTAAGAAACAACCACCTTTAACCAAGTTTATCAATATCATAAAACCTATAAAGACTAAACATAAAAAATACCTGTCTTTTCGACCCTAACGTAGGTACAATTTGTAAACAAACCCGATTGTATTCGATCTTAAAAATATAGGGTCAAATTCAAAACCAAAATCTTCGTTTTTATTGCTGAAAGGACATAAACCCTTTGTGCACCCGGTCTTAATATATCATTGATGTATTCAAATTATTGAAAGAGATAATCCAGCTGATTTAAATATGACTTGGGTATTTGTGTTTTTTATGATTTTGAGTGCGAGGTTCGGTATAAAAGGATGTACCAGGGTGGCGCGAAAAACCTTTTTTCTTCAAGCGCACTAAAATGTTTACTGAACACACTAGATAGAAGTGATCTATTTTTTTTACAGTAAAAAAATGAGTTCATTGTTATACGCCTTAAAAAAAAGTTAGTTAGCAAAAACGCCACTGGCGGCAGCACTCTTTGATTTTGATGACAGCCATACTTTACAGTTGTTTGTTTATTATGTAAACAGGTCGTTGACTCGAGATTCTGTGCAAAAACGTTGTGTGAAATTAATTAAAAATGATTAAAGAAGAACATATGGATTGTACACCTACAAATCTCTCCAAAATTGCAAATTCTACATTTTACCATCAAAATCTCGAAAACTGTACGATTCAGCCTACGAAAAAATTTTAAAATGGGCTAAGGAAAGTTTAAGTTTATTCCAAAAGTGTTTTATTGGCCTATTTTATTAAAGAAAAAACATTCTTTATTATTGAATAAATTAAATGCAAAAATTAATATAAAAAATAATATTAAGGACGCTTGAAAAGTGCTCTTTTTACTCGTCGGTAGTTTCCGGACACCGCTTCGCGTCGGCCGTAAATTCTACAGACTAGTAAAAAAAGCTTTACTTTTCATCTTAGCAAAACAATATACTATTTTTTAATCTTCTGGGAAAGTCTTTCTGAATTTTAGAAGAATTTTATAAATAATCTTCTTCTTCCTGGTAAATTCTTATAAATCTTACTGTTTACTAGTATTTAATTTTTATTGCTTTTTTACGTTTCTCAACGATTTGTATTAAAAAAAGGTGATTTCCGCGAAACAAATCTGTTGGTCGGTCGGTCTGTTCAAGAAAATTTGTGCCCAAGATAATAATAGAGAACGCTTTGAGTTAAGACTTCAAATTTGGGCCAGTTTCCTTAGTTTTTTAATGGATTTTTGGTAAAAATGGAGGTAAATCAGGAGGGTTTGGTTTGGTTTGGGGTACAAACAGAATTTTTTTTTCGTTTAAAAAAATAAAATATTTTTTTGAAATAATTGAAAAAACTTTTTTAATTTTTGTGTTGAACACTAGGAAAAGTGCCAACAGTAGTGTTTTGTCATATATTTTGTAAATTTTACCTAATTATATTTTATTAAAAGTTTAATAAAATTTTTGTTCCACGCTATATTGTACCTTCATATACAATCTATATTTTAGATATATTAGGACCATTTTTTTATGAAATTTTGTTTGCTTTTCCCATTTTTAATATGGGCTCAGGGTTTTATTTGCACAATTCATATAAAAAGGGTTCGATAAATGGTGTTTGATGAATTAATGGTTTTTTATTTGAATATTTAATCTCTGTGTGATTTTTTTTCTGTATCAGCCAGTATGTAAATGTGAATGTATATTTAAATTTTAATTTGTTCGTTTCATGATATTTAATATCGCGTACTGGACATGAGTCTATTCTTGAACGGTTTGTGTCACAAGCTCCCATTCTTGAATCTCAGACCGATCTAGTTGCTCCCAGGTATATCTTTAATAGATCATACCAAGCTTATGCTTCCACTAAAGAAGAAACTGACAGCGTACCTGACATTGTCATGTACACTGATGGTTCAAAGACAACTGAAGGATCAGGTGCAGGAGTTTTCTGCCCAGATCTAGAGTTAGAAATAAGCATTTCCCTTGGCAAGCATGCCTCGGTCTTTCAGGCAGAGGTAATAGGCATAACAAATGCTGCGAGAGCTATTTCTGAAAGGGAAATCAGTAATAGAAGAATAACTATTCTTACGGATAGCAAAGCTTCCATACTAGCAATCAAGTCTTTCAAAATTACTTCAAAGCTAGTTTTGGAATGTCACCAATCCCTGGAGGAAGCGGCAGTTTCTAATACTGTTACACTCTCATGGGTAAAGGGGCATAATGGAAATGTAGGCAATGAAGAAGCTGATGGATTGGCACGAGCAGGCTCAGGCTCTGTACCTATTGGTCCAGAGCCCATAATCCCTGTATCTGTCGCTTTTAAAACAGCTCTCATTAATCAAGAAACCCACATAAAACACACCCGTAATTGGATTACGAGAAACGACTGTAAACATGCAAGAGCAGCCCTTCCCACTCCGTGTGAAAAGACAGCACGCTTTTGTATGCAACTAAAAAGGGATAACCTAAGACAGTTTGCAAGCATCGTAACAGGTCACTGCAAACTAAATAAGCATCTTAACATCATGGGGAAGCCAGTCGACCCCATCTGTAGAGGATGCTACATGGAAGAGGAAACAATGGAACATGTGTTATGTCACTGTCCAGCGTTAGCCTTAATAAGAGGGTCCATGCTAGACGAGTACTGGCTCGACATGGCCGGTATAAGCAGCATCACTCCCAGACATCTTCTTAGATATATTCAAAGAATTGGATGGCTGAGAGGTTAAATTAAATGCTGCGACCAAAGGGAGGTAGTACAATGGGCCCAGCTAAGTGGCCTAAGTGCGTGTAGATAGCTACCCTCCACCCTAATAACCATAACCATAACCATAACCATATTTAATATAATTTTGAAATTTTTAAAACTAATAAATTATTTTAAGATCTGGTGACCATTTTTATTTCATTATTTGCTCCCGGCTGTATTTTATATATGTCTTAAATTAAATTCAAATTAAGCTACTTGCAAATCGCCAGGTCCTGGATCGGGTTCCTTTGGTTGCTAGAAGCCTCGAAAAGGTGGTGAAATGGGGTCCCCCCAAAATAGTATATTGTTTTACTAAGAGGAAAAGTGAAGCTTTTTTTTACTAGTCTGTAGAATTTACGGACGACGCAAAGCGGAGTCCGGAAACTACAGACGAGAAAAAAAGCACTTTTACTCTAAGTGAAACATACTATTTTTTCTTCAAGCATCCTATATATATATATATATATATATATATATATATATATATATATATATATATATATTAATTTTTGAATTTAATTTATTCAGTAATAAAGTATGTTTTTTTTTATTAAAATAGGATTAAAATAGGCCAATCCCTTTTGAAATCAACTTAAACCTTCCTTAGATCATTTTAAATTTTTTTCGTACACTTTTCGCGATTTCGATGGTAACTTGTCTAATGTAGCATTTGCAATTTCGAAGAGATTTGTAGGTGTATAAACCATATACTCTTCTTCAATCCTTTTTAATCAATTTCACACAAGGTTTTTGCACAGAATCTCGAGTCAACCGCCTGTTTACATAATAAACAAACAAGTCTGAAGTATGGCTGTCATCAAAGTTAAAGAGTGCTGTCGCCAGTGGTGGTTTTTCTAACTAACTTTTTTTTACGGCGTACAACAATGAACTCATTTTTTTATTGAAAAAAAAAATAGATCACTTCTAACTAGTGTGTTCAGTTATAAAATATGAACATTTTAGTACGCTTGAAGAAAAATATATTTTCAATTTTCCGAATCCAAACACATTACATTTATTGCATTTAGATTAGTCTATTTTCACAGTTTAACACAATTATTTAGTAGGCCAAGGGGTAAAAAAAGATTTCAAAAATATTATCTGACATATGTCAACATTAAAAAGTCTAAAGCATTTTCATTTAATCAAAATGTCATTTCATAAATTTTTATTTCTTTGAAAAATTAAGTATCACATATGACAAAGGCACTTTTTAAAGACTGTTTTTACCCCCTTGGCCCCAGAATTATTGTGTATAACTATGAAAATAGCTTAATCTGAATGTAATAAATGAATTATATATGACTCGGCAGGTTAAAAATAGCTCATTTTCATAGCTTTTGGAGCTTCTAGCACCCAAAGGAATCGGATACGGAGCCTAATTTGAATGTACTTTAAGACATATATAAAATACATCCGGGAGCAAATAATAAAATAAAAATGGTCACCAGCTCTCCGACTAAAACTTTAGACAATAAAATATTAAAACTTACTGTAATTAGATCTATAGCAGAATTGTATCTCCAAGTCCTTTTTTATTCTAATGATATTTAATAAATATTGAAAAAATAATAAATCTGTAGACATTAAAACAATTAAACTTACTGTAACTACAATAATATCTATAGTAGAATTATATTTTCAAGTACTTTTGCTATTTTGTCCAGTACTTTTTTATTAAAGCGTTATTAATAAAGAGCACAATGGGGGTAAAATTAGAGATTAAATTATATTTCTTTTACTCTTTTATGGGAAAAACTGAATCAAAATTTTGGTATGAAATTCGTCAAAATTTTACAATTTTCTTTTAAAATTCTGGTACCAATAGCTGGTAATTAAATTACAGGAAATATTTTTTACAGTGCAGATGATCTGGACCCTGTAAGGTTCAGCAGTACTTTTATAAGAACTAAAACTAACAAATTTGGGTATGTGACTAATTATGATCAGCTAAATCGAGTTCTATCATTAAATTTTACATTTTTTAAAGAAAAAGTAATATTTGTAGTTGTGGCTATAGGCAATATTAGGCCATAATATATCATTAGGCCATAACATATATAAAATAAATATGTACATTAAGCAATAATTGTTTATAAACTAATATTTGAAGTTTTGTTGCCTTTCATCTTACCACGTACTAAAGTTATCATCGACATGAAAGCATCAACACATGTTGCACCGCACTCTAAACAGCTCTAAGGCGACATATTGAAATTTGGTTTCGCTTTGCGCTAATATATTGCCCAAAAGCTTTAGGGGTTAAGATAATGTTATATTTAGGTAATACTAAAATCAACAGGTTTAGCGTTAAAAAACAAATATATTTTTATTAACTAAATTAGGTTGTGTCACTACGGTTACATGATGCATTACAGGGTTAAAACCGATGAAGTAAAAAAGTTTCTCAATATAAAAAGAAAATGTGAGAAAGTACATGGACGCAAAAAGCTGATCTTTTTAAACTAGTTGTTAAACTTATATTTCTTTGTAATCTTCAGATTCAGATCACAATTTTTCAAGTTTATTATAAAGTTATACTATGCCATATAATTAAATAATATTATAAAAAATATATAAATTAACAATATAAGTTCAAAAACATAATGATAAAATATAATAATCCATTAATTTAATACACATATAAATAAATTATAATCATAGAAGCAGAACTAATTAGATGGCTTTTATCCCATCAAATTTATATTAAAAAATATATTATTCCATTTATTTGAAATAAAAAACAATGGATTCATATTTCATAATTATCTTTAATTAATTGGAATAATGGCCCAAATTAATACGAAATTATACAGTCCAATACAAGATTCTTATATCTGATCATTCAATGGTGAATTCACTCGGTTTTGTTTTAACCCTTTCGCTCCTGTAGGGAGATATATGTCCCAGCAGATGTTTAGAATAGAATAGAATAGAATAGAATAGAATAGGTTTATTTGGTGCTGATGTACATATAATACTTACACAAGTCAATAAAATTACATTTATAATAAATTAATATTTAAACAATTATTTTAAAACTTACATTAGATAATACTCATTAAAGCTAAAATACAGAAATTCATCTATCGAGTAGAAAGCCTGTTGTAGTAAAAACTTCTTGATAGTATTTTTAAAACTTGTTTCAGTAAGAACTCTTATACTGCACGGTAAAACATTAAAAAGTTTTAAACCAGTATATTCATAACTTTTTTGAGATTTTGACAGTTTAAAAAAGTGGAAGTTAAGTTCTGACCATTTCTTGTTGGATATTTGTGATTATCTGTGTATTTGCAATAGTTTTTTTCATTTTGTTTTATATAAACTAGACATTCCAGGATGTACGCACAAGGAAAAGTTAGGATCTTATTTTTGATGAAAGAAATTTTGCATTGAGCTCGGTAGTCTAAGCCATCTATGATTCTCAGTGCACGTCTTTGTAGGCCAAAAATTCTGTGGCACATCGCCCCTTGTCCCCAGGCGAGCATACAATATGTCATCCTGGACTGAAAGAGGGAGTGGTATATGGTTATCAATGTGGACTGAGAAACATGATTACCCAGAGTACGCAAACTAAAAATTGTCCTGCGTAATGAGGTTGCCAAGGAGTCCATGTGGTTGTCCCAACATAGCTTTGTATCCAAAGTGACCCCGAGAAATTTTATTGATTCAACCTTGCTTAAAAATACCTTTCGCTCCTGTAGGGACATAAATATCCGAGCAGAGGTTCAAAAAATCCTATAGCCAAAAAGAAAATTTAAAATGCACAGAACAGGGACATTTTACTACCTATTTTATAGTCCAAACTTGATATCAAGTGATATCAATACTTAACTATAAGTTAGTAATGGGATATATATGTGCAGCTTTAAAACTCTACATGTGACCCGGCACAAAGAAACCCAGTTAGTGTGTCGGATTCTTATGTAGAAAAGTTTTTTACATAAGAATCCAAAAAATTAATTTTTTTTAATTTGACACATTTATAGGGTTTGTTTGTGCAGGTTCACATAATATTTTATATTGGGACAAACATATCCCACTTATTTTTTGTAAAAGAACATTAAAAAAAACTTGTTTCGTACTTATGAAAAGGTTGTTTTAATTTTCAGGAATTTACTAATTATGTTTTAGTTTTTAAGAAATCAAAGACACTTTAATTTTTTTACAAACGTCAAAATATTTTTTAATTAACGTCATTTTATAGATTAAAATTGTTTAAAAATGCATCTGTGACTACACTCATAAAAAGGATTTATTTGGATATGGTCAATTAAATTATTTGGTTGTGACAAACAAATTTTGTTTGAGTCAGATAAATATTAAGTTCATGTAAACAAATATTTTAATTTCAAAATGATTTTTTAATGGGAACAAAATAGTTTATATGACAGAAATAAAATTTATTTTTTACAACCAAATAATTTAATTGGCCATATTCAACCTAATATTTAGACACAAATAAACTGTTTTAAGAGTCATCCAAAATAAATATTTTTAATTTTACATTAGACATTGTCAATTCTACTTGCCATCTTTCATTTAAGTTTGAAACTCAATACAAGACATTTAAACTAAGTTTGCTATCATTTTTACTTGATTTAAGTTTTAACCATCTGGTCTAAGTAAAATACGAATTAAACTTCAGTCAAGCGAAACATTTGATTTAAGTAATTAACATGCTTTTTGATCCAAACACACTTGATAAAACATTACTTTTATAAAAAAATACCTGCTTTTGTGTCGCGTCATTTTGTTTAAGATTGGCAACATTGCAATGCATGCATAATTTGCTAGGAATATAAAAAGAACAAATGTTTAATAAAAAAATTAGTACGATATCTTTCGATCGAATTTCCACTTCGTCGATCATATACCAAATGCATTGAACTTATGTGAATCTTCGTTTCCATATAAAAATGTTTACTCAATGCAGAAAATGCATTGTTTGTCTTCTAGACTTTAGAGAATGCGTATCGACAGTATTTTAAACCAGGATCCTTTTAGATTTTTGTATTGTCGAGCTACTTCATATGTCTTTTGCGCACACAGAAAAATATTGTCAAGAATATGGTGATTTGTATACAACGAAGAGAATATATTCTTCTTTTATGCATACCATATTCTTATCCTTTGATATTTGAGAATACATTCTCCTTTCAAGCATACCATATTCTTATCCTTTCATATTTGAAGCAAAACTTTTGCTTTAAAGGAGAATATATTCTCTTCGTTATATTCAAATCACACATTCTTGATTTAAAACAATATTTTTTTCTGTGCGCCGTTACAGAAGCTTGGGTACATTTACTATTTGACATAGTTGTATCTAGAAAAACTTGCATAACCTCAAATAATTGAAGGAGCTTGGTGTTCAGAATTGATCCTAACACATGCACACCCAAGTAACACAAGTAGTTTTAAAGTGTCTCTTACTACGCCTCCGTGGCCAAATTAAATCCAGCTTGGCTGTAACAGCTTTCTTTAAACGAGATGTGAAGTGGTTGTAGCGATAGCATTTGGCCCTTTTAAGAGAGTGTAGATGGTTGCTGTTAGGGTTTCACAGCAGCTGGAATATCGCTTTTACAAAAGTTGTAAAGATAGTCTGAATTTTCTTTAACAAAGTGTTGCCAATATGAATCGATAAAAATATCTTAATGTTTTATCACAAATTTAGGGAATTTAATAGTATAATATCGTCATAAACTTAACTCTCTGTTCATTAAATATCTTTGTTAGATAAAATAACAGTATATTATTTATTGTAATAACAAATGGACTTTTACAAATTGTGTGACACTTAATTTAAGTTCGATAAGATATTATTGTTAAAGTACATTCAAATTAAGCTATTTCCAAATTGCTAGGCTCCGGATCCGGTTCCTTTGGGTGCTTGAAGCTCCAAAAGCTGTGCAAATGATCTACCCAAAAATCTATTTTTAACTTTCCGTATCATATACATTACATTTATTACATTCAGAATAAGCTATTTTCATAGTTCTGCCTTCCTAAGCTGAAAGGTCCTATCTGTATATGTTAAACCTATGTAGACAGGACCTTTCAGCTTAGCACGGCAGAGTTATACAGAATAATTCTGGGACCAAGGGGTAAGAACAGTCTTTAAAAATTGCATTTGACATATTTGATACTTAACTTTTTAAAGAAATGAGAATTTATGAAATGAAATTTTGATTAAATGAAAACTCTTTCGCCTTCATAGTATTGACATGTCAAATGAACTTTTTAAAGTATGTTTTTACCCCTTCGGCTGCTGAATAATCGTGTAAAACTGTGAAAATAGACTAATCTAAATGTAATAATAGTTATTTATGGTACTAGTGTGTAAAGTAAGATATTGCCCATGAGAAAATTAACCTGTGAGGCGTCAGACAAGCAGGTTAATTTTCGAGAGGGCAATATCGGTTTACCCATGAGTGCCATACAAGGTTTTATCCAATAAATAGCTTAGGAATTCATATTTTTATTAAAAATTTTAATGACATTTACAAGAAAATAATTTGACAAGTGACAGTTGAGTGGGTAAAATAAATAATTATCCACTCAATAAAGTAAAAGCCACGCGGGGGTTATTATTGAGTTTATCTATTTAAAATAAAGCTGGTAATTGTCTTATTATCTGTATTTATTGCATATATGTAATTTTCACCATCTCTTTGGAGCTTCTAGCACTCAAAGGAACCCGATCTAGAACCTGGCGATTTACAAATAGCTTAATTTGAATGAACTTTAAAATATATATAAAATACAGCTGGGAGACAATAATGAAATAAAAATGGTCGCCAGCTCTAAGACTAATAAGGCATTTTTTCTGGCGCAAGTCCACAAATACAAAGAACATAAAAACTAATTATAGAAATTCTATAATATTATCTGCGGCCGTTATCAACAATTTTAACGCTCCGTTCGAACAATATATAGAATATTTTAATAAATTAAACATTAATTACTTTTAAACAACTGACATACTACTTCGAATCAATTGTTTTGTAATTAAAAACAGAGCGCACTAAGACCAATGTCACATCCTCCCTCTTTCTTTAATCCTATGAATTAAAAAGAGTTGAAAGATCGTTAACTTGTTCTTGGACAATTGATGCGTGGCAGGATATGACTGTGTAGTCATAAGGTCACGGTACAGTGGGTAAAACTCAGACAGGTCATTAATGGAGTGAAAAAAAATGCCAAGAATATGTATGTTAGGTCTAAGCTTTCAATGAATATCAATTTCTTTTTGTCTGGGAGATAATGTTGCATGTTAAGACTAAAACTCTTATTCGTATTTGGTAAACTAAGTATATACTTTTTTATGGGGTGTACACGAAAGTTTATTTAGTCGGTAATCATTTTTATAGACAGATCAATTTCTTCAGTATTTACCAAAATTAGAAAAAAAAAACAAAAGTCGACGTCTTTTGTCTTGCAAAAACATTGTTGGTTCCATAGTAAGCCACTTCGTATTCAATTCATATTTTAAGGTTTTCCACACGAATCTGATACAGTGAAATAAATTCCACAAAAAAATCTACTCGGAAAAACTATAAAAAAGATTTGGAAATTTAAGGTTGGTCCGGAAATGAGCCCTAAGGGAGCTGCGGCCCTTCGAAGATGGACAATTTGAATGGGGAACAAAAAAAGCACCAATAAAATTTTAATGCTGCAGGTCGATTCTTCACTTAAAACTAAGCAAAAAAGTATTCTTCACCAAAACATTTAAATTTAATATTAAAGGAGTTATAGCCTTTTAAAAAATAACATTTTTAGTGGCACAAAATGTTACTTCCTCTTAATTGCATGTTTTTGAAAATTATTGCTTCTACAGTGTTACACTATATGACATTTTTGATGTATTTTTATTCAAGAAATCTATATTTTTTACAAAAAAATCCAAAAAAAAACTACACATAAAAAAAGTTTGGACAAAAATGTGTTAAGCGTCACATATTTTGTCCATCTAGGCACGCCTCCGGATAAATTCAAAAAAATAAATTAACATAAAGGTATGGCCTTGCTAATACAAGTATACCTACAAAAGCTCGTCACTCTAGCTTAAAAGGTACCAGAGTTATTAATTAAAAACCTTATTTTTATTAGCCTCTCTTAGGGCTCATTTCTGGACCAACCTTTATAGGAACTTTCTTTGATATTTTTGGATGCAAAATCACCTCTTAAATTTTGGCATGTCAGTTATTGATCACCCTGTATATATAGATTGTATTGTTTATTATTTAAAAAAGGTAGTAAATAATAATTAATTTTTATTTTTATTAAACTATTTACTTCAATTTTATAAAATATTATAATCATATCAAGGTTCACAAATGGATCTATCTATTGTTAATTGTTTATTATATTCGAACATTTTTAATTTATATTTTTTATGGTTTTTTTACCAGACTCATTAGTTCTGGTTGTATAATTATGATGTATATGTTTTTGTTTAAAACAATTATTGATATTTATTCATATTTTAAAATTCACCTGCCTCTACTACTACTGTACTGAAATAGGTACTTAGGTATGTACTAAAATTATAATTTTAGATATTTATATATTCATATCTAAATTTTATATATTTTATCATAAGTGTAATAATATATTTTGTATACCTAAAATGTAAAATTATACTTTTTAAAAATATTTTGAATATTTAAATATAGTTTTAATATTCAAAAAAAGTCCATTAATATTAGGTTAAATCTTAAAATTAAGACAGAAATGTAAAATAATATTGAATTTCCCATTATATAAATTTAATTTCTATCTTAATATTCAATTTTTTACTTAAAGTTTGTAGACAATAAACTATTTTAGTACAAATGTATATAAATATTTAATTTGATGCCATAAAAAATTATTTGATTACAAACATTTTTTTAATATAGTAAATATATTAAATTTTTTAATTTTCACATTAGATTTGGTTTTGAAAATCAATAGCGATATTGCCACTTTTTTAGAATAACAAATTAAAATTATTAAGTTTTGTAGTAATTTTGAATCCGCCATATTGAATTTTTTAATTTTGAGAGTAAATTCGGTTTCAGCAACCACAAACCACAAAAAGATATGGCGCATAAGAAAAGTTTCAGTTAAAGATATGCAAAAACTTTTTTTTTTGTAGCTGACTTAATTAAAAATAAGTCAAAATTATAAAATCCTAATAGTATTCACAAAAATATAAATAAGATTTTTCAAATTAAAAAATAAATAAATTTAAAAACTTCAGAATTGAGAAAATTTTTGAAATACAAAATAATGTAATATGTTAAAAAAAAAATCATCGCATTTAAGTCTTAAGAGACTTTCAGACTTTTTAATTGTTGTTTAAATCAACTCAATATTTTTGATTAAGTATTCTTAAAACCGAACCGTTAAATGTTAAAATAAAAAAGGCAGTGCCTCACGGTTCAGTTCTTGGGCCCATCTTGAAAATCTTCGTAAAAACCGTATACAAATCCGAGATGATGTAAAAAGAAATTTAATATATTTCACAAGTATTTCGTATGGTAAACTAATCAGTGATTTATATTGTACCAATCCTTTTTTATGCAAAATCCAATTAATTTTCTTTTTATACGTATTTAAATTTATGTAAGAAAAATATCTGTGTGAATGAAAGTTTGAATTAAATGATATAACTATTGATACATTAAGGTATTAGGCTTTTTAGGTATACTATGACATTCTATGCTTTATGAGTTATTATTATAAAATATAATTTTTTTTTATTTTTTTAAATACGTGTTTTGTTTTTTTTTATGAACTATAAGGAATATTTTGTTATCAGCAGTATTCTTTTATTCATCTATTTAAATGTTTACCCTTTTGATTTTAAAAAATCTATAAAAAAGAGTTTTATAAAAAACATTGAATAAAAATCATAAATACAACTTACTAAATTAAATATTAGTCACGCAAAAAAACTCCACCTAAAAAAATAAACTCTAAATGTGTCAATCCGTCACACCGAAAAAAATGTTCCATTCAAAACTATATGAAAATTAGCATGTTCCCTTTACGAGGGTTACTAAAAAGTAAATCACATTAAAAATTCAAGGTTGATTTAAAATGATTTTTTTTAACTTTTCTTCATAATTTCGAAAATTTGCAACTGGCCATAAAAGCTTTAATGTATATTAATGATTAAAGTATGTAAATTATTTCTATAAATATTGCAAAATAAATATGCAATATGTAATGTAAAAACTAATGTCATGTTAAACCATATTTTATTTTAAAGTTAGAATAGATAAATATTAAATTTTAAATAATTGTACTAAAAAAATTGCATTAAAAATATATCCTTTTAAATGACAATTATTAGCAATTATTAAATTTGAAGTATCCCTCGTATTTATAAACCGATATTGAAATTACCATCTCAAAAGTGAGTATGTATGCACATGTATATATAATTTTAATTGTATTAGTGGCCTTTGTTTCTAAAAGAACTGCGAATTAATGTAAATTTAGCGTCGTAATGAATATGTTAGCGGGCCTGTGCGCCCCCTTTTGCCGCCCCTCGGCCGTCTGACGGCTATCGG